>CM042696.1:459984891-460564563 GCA_023614405.1 Avena insularis | reverse complement strand
GCGATGGATAATATCCGCCGCCCACATGGGCTGTTTTCTTTTTCTTATTTTCTGCAGCTTTTCTCCTAGGCCATTTCCCTCTGGGATTCGGCCTAATATAAAAGTTGATTTTATAAATCTTAATCTAAATATTATTTAGAATATATTAATTCATAATTAACATATAATAAATGTATATTTAAATTCCCATTTATCCGAAAACACTTTTTCGGTCTTTTTTTTATTCTTTCTCCGAACAACTTTAGATCTCTCTGCGGAACGATTCTGGCTTTCTCTTTCTCTACCGTCATTCCGTCTTACGAATAATCGCTCTCATCGTACCCTTAAGTGTATCCTCTCACGGCTCGGGAATGCTCTAGACATGATCTGTATCAATGATCAACAGAGGGACCAGGGATGTCCATGTGACCTCTATGTATTCCTGATGACAATGTCGTTTGAACCGCTAAATGTAGCATCCTCTTCCTTTTGTTTCTCGATACGACTTGTCCGAGATCCGATCATTGGTATCCCATACCTTGTTCAATCTCGTTCACAACAAGTTCTGTTTTCTTGTTACCGTGATATTACATCCCCGTGACCGAGTCACATGTTGCAACATTTATATATGTAATCTCACCAAGCCGACCGTATGTATCTTTACCCGTCATGTGGGTGAATAAACCTTGGTCTTGCAGTCATGTGTCATCTACTGTTCCTTCGGAATACCCAATGTATACCTTTATAACCACTGTATTACCAAGTGGCGCTTGATGGAGTCTAAGCAGTCTCGGGAAACAGTGAGTAATATAAGCTCACGGTTTAAGGAGAAAGAGTCTAGGTATAGCTGTTGCAACAATGAACTATATGACTTGATTGTGTTGCAATCCTTCAGAAATGTCCAATCACATTATTCTCCAATGATATGATCTCGTTGTCAGTCGGCATAAATGCCCATGATCTTGAAACCCAGATCATCCGCATGACCACCGAACTAGTATGAATAGAGGCTACTAGGGACTTGGTTGTTTCATACCACACCTGTACCGATGTTTCTACTTAGCACAGTTCTAGCACAATATGAAACTATTATAAACTAATTGAGATATGACAATAAAAACCTATTTATTATTTGCCTCTAGGACATATCTCCTTCACCCAAGACCCCGAGGGTTGAGCCATGTATATGGAGTATGAGTAATAACTGATCTGCAGGTTAGGAACCCAGTGACAGAAGGGGTAGTACGACTGTATATGGGGGATTTACTTGGGATTAATGGTGATATAACTATGCATATCATTAGTTCTCTTTCTTTTATAGATGAGACTAGTAGATTATTGCTATAAACGGTTGCGGAGGCAATAACAATTATGGATGCACTGCCCACATATAATTTATCTTACTCTAATAATTACATGCATACTTTATCTTTATCTTTTATTCTCATCAGATGTTTTGCACAACTACAGGTGAAACCGAACGCCCTAGGCCCTCTCTCTCCATCATCGCCAACAACAAAAAGACGCAAACTCTTGGTCCGGTAAAAACATAAAAAGAATTCTAAAACTCCGAAAGATCCGTTAAAATAACTTCACTACGCATTTGCTTTCCGAGGATTCGATAACCTAGGTCTATTAGGGATAGCGGCGACGGTGATGGCGGCGACAGCGACAATTAAAGCGGCATAGTTGATTAGGATAACGCAAAGTTGACGACGCAGAATCACTCTTCGTTTTATCTAAATGTATTTGAATCGTTGAAATAAATTAAATATATAAATTATTGAGAGCGAGCGTGACTGGGAACACTCTTCTTTAAATCGAGAAAATAGCCGACGCCTTGGGCTAAAATTTGCTTATCTCATGGAGGGGCTGAGTGCAGATGCTCTAACTTTAGCGCAGCACAAGATCGGCGTCGTTAAAGTTTGATATTCTGGAAAAGAAAAAGATCAAAGATTCCACATAGAGACGGCAAGAGAAAGGCCGTCGCAGCGGTCATCTGGGCAGTAGAGGGTCCACACGTCAGCCGGCCAACAAACCTCCCGAGCTCGAGCTCTCGCAGTGGGTGGCGTGCAGGCCTGGCCCACATGCCGGAGACCCGGCACACCCCACATCCCGGTTGGTGGAGAGGCCGCATGAACCACGCCCACCCCAGGCCCACCACCCCGCGACGGCGACACAACCACACCAAACCTCAATCACGATGACATGTGGGGCAATCGATAGCATTGACCTACGTGTCAGCTTCGGTTGACCTCTCGCCCGGCCCGTCGCCGTTATAACTGACGGCGGCGCTTGCGGCGACGGCTGGTTAAAAGGCGATGCTCCCTTCTGCTTCTCGCTCCCTCCTCCTCCCGCACCCCGCTCCCACTCCCCCTCTCCCCGGCGGCGCGCGCGTGCGGCAGTTCGGACCTCCCAGAGGCGTGCGGCTTCGGCTTGGGCCTAGGCGAGGGTCGGCGGCGGTCGCGATGGCGTCCGACGGGCGCGTGGAGCGGATCACATCGACCATCCGCGTCATCCCCGACTTCCCCAAGCCAGGTGGGCCCCCCATCGTCGCTCCCCCCTCTCTAGAACCCTAGGTTGCTAGCTTGCTCGCTCGTTTGGGTTCTTGGGTCGGTGGGTCGATCTGCTCGATGCTCATTAGGGGCCGCGTCGGCGCCGGGTTGCTATCTGCTGTAGCATACGCAGTTTCTTTTTGTGATTGTCGTACCCAGCGTTTCGCAGAGTAGCTGCGGGTGGACGCTGGCGTGGTGTATTTTGGCTTGCAGAGGCAGTAGGTGTAGTATAAGCCAAGCCAAATTGTACTATTGCCAATACCGGATTGTCCCATCAGGTTTTGTCTTAGAAAATGAGCTAGTGTGTAGGAAACAAAACACCAAATTGCATCAAACGAGTATTGCCTAGATAAAACTAACTAAAGTTTGTAAATCGGTGTCGCTGCATATTGCTGCTGTGGTAGATCATAGATGGAGTAGTTAAGTAAAGGCCTGCACATCGTTGTGCTGAACCAGTATCCAGTACAGGCAGGATGTGTCAATTGGCATTGCCACCAGTAACTGCTGATATAGGCACCTAAGTAGACTACTTTAGTTCTCTTATGTATAGAACACATAAATTGCCATTGTAGGTCGAAACCACCTGCTGCTTATCATGTTTCAAGCAACTGAGCAGTTACTTAGTTGGCGCATGGCTAGTCATGACCTGGTTTTCCATATTGGGAAATTACACGTGAAGTTGTGAACCACTGGGTTTACATGGTGCTGTGCTGTTGGCAAATATTTAGGACGATGCTTGCTCTAGATTGTTAACCGTAATGATTATTTGACTCATTTAATAATGTACATCCTGTTATTTCTTTGTGTAGGGATTTTGTTTCAGGACATCACAACGTTGCTTCTCGATCCACAGGCGTTCCGTGACACTACTGACCTCTTTGTTGAGCGCTACAAGGACAAAGGCATCACTGTCGTTGCTGGTATGTGAAATTAAGAAGAGTGGTTTTTTCATGTTAAATGTACTGGTTATAAAAGTAAGGTCAGAATTCAAATCAATTTTCTATTCTTATTTTCCTTGGTGCTCATGTATCATATCTGTTGCCATCAAAATCAGGTGTTGAAGCTAGAGGATTCATTTTCGGACCTCCCATTGCATTAGCCATAGGTGCAAAGTTTGTTCCAATAAGGAAGCCGAAAAAGTTACCTGGTAGGTTTGCTGGGTGCTTCATATTCAGCTGCTGCCATTATTAAACAGCTATACTTTTGTGCTCCAACTGGATGCATTAGCTAATACTGTTACATATTTATTCTAGGTGAGGTGATATCGGAAGAATATTCTCTGGAATATGGCACCGACAAAATCGAAATGCATGTAGGAGCTGTGCAGCCCAATGACCGGGCCCTTATTGTGGACGATCTAATTGCCACGGGGGGAACCCTATGTGCCGCTGCCAAACTTATCGGTGAGCTTATGTACATAAAATTTTGTGACATAACTGAATAAATTATTTTCTGTGTTAGAAAATCTTGTTAATCATTGCATGTTCCATTTTCCTTGCAAGTTGAAATATATATGACCCCCACTGCAAATTTTGATATAGGAATGCTTTCAGTGTATATGCACAAATTTGGACAGGTTATTTTTTTTTGTTCATTAGCTCTGATGTTAAAATACTCCCTCTGTCCAGAAATAAATGACTTGCATTTGTCTAGATTCGCATGCATCTGCACACTAAAATGTGTCTAGATACATCCAAATCTAGACAAAACATCCGAATCTAGACAAATCTAAGTCACTTATTTCTGGACAAAGGGAGTAGTATTTCTTGGAGGGAGTGCACACTGATTGTGTTTATTGCATTGTTTTCATGTGGTTCATTATATGCGGCATTTTACTTACGTTAATTATGCCTTGATACTTTGTAGAGCGTGTTGGAGCAGAGGTGGTTGAGTGTGCCTGTGTTATCGAACTGCCAGAGCTGAAGGTATATTTTGGTTCCAGTGCACCATCTCCCTTTGTAGATGAGGAAACCGTTGTTCACAATCATGTTGAAATTGTTTTCATGCTCTTATTAGGATTTTGCATCCATGTATTCCTTGTTTGGTCAGATTTTGATAATAATCATTGAGAAATTTGCTTCTTGTAGTTACTGGCATGCAACTGCTTGGTCAATCGCATGCAGTTCTGGTTTGCTAGCATGCTCTAGAAATTAAGGAACTTTACTTTGTGATTCTATCAAGAATAGTACACACATGTTCTCCACGTCTCCACTCAAACATACCAGGAATAGAGAGTTTCACCATAAATCATTTTTTTCGTTTATTCTCATCTCATGCATTTGGTTAATACAGAACCTATTCATCGAATTTGAACCTGAATTTTGCAACTTACAGTCAAAATAATCATAATTATCATCTATGAGCAAAATGGAATTTTAGTTGAAATGGCTTGTAGTTGCTTGTCACGGGATTTTTTTTCTTTGTTAAGTGCTATAATTATGACATGCATTTCAGGGCCGGGACAAGTTGGGGAACAGGCCAGTTTTTGTCCTTGTGAAGGCTGAAGAATCAGGATGAAACAAGTTATGACCTTTTGAGTTGTTCCCATGATGTATGCCTTCTGGAAATACTTGAAGCAGCAAAGATATCCAATGTTACCTCTAGCTAGTTCCTATCTGGACCTGCTCAATAAAGTCCCATCTTCAAATTTATGAGCTCACATATTATTTGGGAATGCAGACATGATGGTTCCCTGTAATACATGGCTTATTTCTGTAAACAACAGTGCAAATTATTCATGTCAAATTATCAGTCAAGAATAGTCCGTATTTAAGTTTACTGCTGTTGCTAGCATTATTACTTTCGTGCATTCTTGGTACTTTTCATGACTGAAAATTTCCGACACGTTTGTGTTCAATCCTGCATTAATCTGGGGTGGTTATTGACTATTGTGGAGCCAATGGTGTTGTCATGGAATAGTTGGTAAACTCATGGATGTTTTTCTTCGATGACCATCGATCCTGTTGGGGATTAGGATTGTGGTTTTGTAATTTGATGTGTGCTTACCCCAGTGTACATTTTGCCATCTTTGTATCAATCAGGTTATTAGTTTTTCATGCGGCCATGTCATAATGTTTGTCATACTTGCTGATGGTTTGAAATCTCCCAAGACAGAATTGAACTTCTGAAGAAATATTAATTGCTCAGGCGATCAGGATCATGAATCTTTACAAGTATAGTTATATTCTTCTCTGAAAGATAGGGTTACCATCCTGCGAGGAGCAACTGGCACTTGTATCATACTATAATTGATCTGTCCTATCTAACATAGTACTCCCTCTGTCTCGAATTAGATGTCGGAGATTTGTCTAGATTCGCATGTATCTAGACAAATCTCCAACATCTAATTCGAGACGGAGGGAGTATGTAATTTGAGAGGATAACTTCAGTAGCTTTGCTTGCACATGAAAGTTCCATCTCTTTCTGAGCATGTATTAATTGTGTTATTCCAAGTAGCTCTATTGCAGTAATCGAATTATGCTTTTGAACTACAAAGGTAAAATGTTTTTCTAGGCTGTTTCTAGCAGCCTTTATTCAATAGCGAGTGATTCATTTTTTATGCTTTCTTCTGAATGTCATAATCGAAGATGCCCGAGTATTGTTTGACTATAAGTTCATTATGAATTCAGGAAACCCGAGTATTGTTTGACTATAAGTTCATTATGGATTCAGGAAACCTGAGTATTGTTTGACTATAAGTTCATTATGGATTCAGGAAATAGTCTTGTGGTTATCTTTTGACATTGTGCTATGTGCTATTATATACAATAATCTCTGACTTCTAATTTGTTCCATTTTCTTTCGAAAGCTCTGTTTCCTTTGATTTATTTCGCCTTGAATTAACTGATATATGTCCATTCTCTTCTTTGCTGCTGGGCCTAGATGGTAGTGAACCCATCAATCTTCATATTTGAAGAAATAATACATTATCTTGATGTTGAAGCCCACACACCTTTACTTTTTAGGATGCTGTATTGGTGATAAAGTCCTGATATAACCTTGCTTAGATGATACTGGTGGTGTAGATATCTAGGTGTAATATATTTCTCTTCTATTTTCTTGTAGTGGAAAGGGCAGGGTTTATGTGATGAGATCGAACATGAATTCTGACCTCATGCTGACTGGACACTAAAATAGTTACTTTCACGACTAGTTAAAGATGATGGATGAAAAATACTTTAGTAAATCAAATAGTCATGAACTTGTATACCCAGTTAGTGAAACTCTAGAGGACTGAAGTTTATATGCATTTTGCGTTCCCTTTGAATTTAGTTTCATATATTTCAGTAAATATCTTAAAGCTAATTGTATCCGAGGTACCTTGTAGTTGAGATTTCCTTGTGATGGCAGTGCATGAAATGTTTTGGAAAAGCTACATAGTTCAGTTATAGCACAATGTCTGTGTTTGACCAGTTCAGCCATATATAGGAATGATGCATAATTTTTTCACTGATACATACTAAATTCAGAAAATATATAGCATTGAAGAACTTGGTTTCTGAGTAAACTATTATATTGACTTCTGTGAAGTCGATCAATATGAATCAGTGAAGTTCTAAACAATTTTTCATTAGTATTGTACTCTTGTCAACTGAAAGTGACAGGAAATATCACAATTCTTACTTCTGCTTTTGCTTTTAGTAATATATTGAGTCAATTAGAATCCTGTGGATTGTGATCATTTAATGTTGACATGATAAGTTACCCCCTGCCTCCCCACAATTCATTCCTCGTATCTTTATTGTGAGGAGTCATACAAAGTAACAAACTAAAAACTAGCGAATTGTTTGAATATCTGATTTCCCATCTTTATAAGATCATTCTCTTAAATTTTACCTAATGTAAAAAGATATTTACAAAATCGTCGAGAAGGTAAAACGAAAATATGGTGGAGATTTTCTTAGATCTAGAAGTATAGTTATCTTTTCAAGCAACTCTTTGCCTTAAAGTACAAGTTCTTCAGCGAAAGCATAGCAGGGGAAGGCTATTTGCTCAACATAGTTTATTAGTGCCAGTTTGTGCACTTAATTTATAGGTTTTATAAACTAAGAAACGCTATGAGGATGTCTTATAGGATCTTCCAAAGGGAGCAATCTCATAAGCAATTTGGCTTTCCCATGCTATCAAGTTGACCTTCGTGAAGTTAGAAAATAAATGTAACGACATATTTGGTAATGCTCTTATACCAATTTATTCATTTCTGTGCTGTTAATGATATATACTTTGCTTTTTTAGGTCTTCTACAATGTATATGCATGCAACTTTGCCGCGTACCATTCGAAGGGATCTGTGCTTCTTTCGTACAGCTAAAGGGTAATCATCATTGCCCATAAACAAACCTCATATTGTCCCCTTTGAATCATTGTCATTGCCAGCATCTTAGCTGTTCTTGTTTACCAAAGAGAGGCATGCAATCCTTTCTCAGGACATGACAGAAGTTCAGCTGATTTGTGCATTTTGGTGGATCTGAGTCATGTGCAACTGTTGATTACTAATTATATATGCAGATAACTTCCTACCGATGAGGATATCAGGATCAGATCTTGATGTCGGATGTTGTGCAAACTTTACACCTTAAACAGAGACATACATTGTGGCATCCATTTTGATGTTGCACATGCACATTGATTGTTAAAACGTGTGATAATCTCATTTTAAGATCTAACTGAGTTTTCTGCAGGCTTTGTAGTAATCTTGCTGAGATGTTACCATGTTGACCTTCTGACAGGTTAGAATTAACAAACCTAAAAACTATGGAATAGGTTTGTTCATTTTTTTTTATTGTGGTGGTGGGTATCTCATTGCAATTTCTGATGCTTGTAGGTAAAACTTGATTTTGTTGTAAGTTCAGTTCGGCAAAGTTTACTAGATAGATACAATTATTGTGTGTAAAATGTTGATGTGGTAGATCTTTCAGAATACCATCCTTTGTAGTCTTGCAAGTGTTGACCATGAATGTTGCTGTTGGGGGCACAGGGTGCATGAACTGTGCAGCATTGAAGAAGGCGATATCCGTGGAGGTATGCTTTCGTATGCTCTTTGAGTTCTTAAGAATGTTCAGATTCCTTCCACCATGTTCGTGCAGGCCTGTCTTTGCATATCCTACTTTTGTTTATTCAATCTCCCTAACCAACACAAGTACATATCTTACTGAAAGAAAACAAGCATGAGTACATGTTGATCTTATTCTATTCTATTCTGGGCTAAACTCTTGCTATTCCGGTTCAGAGTTCATAGACTTCCTTTGCCTGTCCCCGATGAATCATGGACCAATGATTAGTAAACTGTCTCTAATCATTGTGCATTCTTCAGAGACAGGCCACATAACTGTGATCTTGGACAAGTCACTGTCTTGCCTACCAACCAGCAGTTGATATTCTCTTAACTTGTCGTCTTCAGCTCTCCACATCTCCAGAACATACCTTTGGTTGTTGCGAATCGTTAACTTATCACCGCACACTTCATCCCCACATTGACTAGCATTTGTTTAATTCTACAGATGTTGTCCCTTGCAACTTTCAGAATTCTGAACAGTATAAAAGCACCTCAACAGTTGTGCATTTGTCCTCACCCCTTCAACAGCAAGTGCCTCAAACCACACTCACCAGATCATCCCCTGCCTACAACACTCCCAAGTACTAAATTCACATCTCAATGGAGGCTGGAGGCCAGATTTATGAGGCTGGCTGGACCATGTTTGACTTCCCGCCACAGGGTGAGGAGTCAGATATCATGGCACAGTTGCTAGGCACCTTCCCCTCCCATGCCGAGGAAGGCCACCAGAATCTTCCTTGGTACCAGGCTTCCCATCAATCCTACTACGAGTGTAATCCTAACACAAGTGCATGTAGTGACAGCAGCACGAGTAGCCTTGCTGTTCCATCTGAGTGTATGGGCTACTATTTGGGTGACTCCGGAGAGACCCTTGGCATCAGCTCCTGCATTGTACCAGATGGCCTCAACTCGGTCCAGGAGCAAGGTGCAACTGAATTTCTGAATATGATCCCAAACATCTCCCATGATTTATACGGGAATGGTGAGTCGAGCTGTGAGGATCTCGATTCGGTCGGCGCTGGTAACAAGAGAAAGCACTCGGCAGAAGAAGAAATCGACGGCCAAGCAAGAGTAAGTCCAGAAGACGTCTGCTCATTCTGTTCACCAGCTATGTCTTCAGAAAGATGCCCATGCTGCTAATGTGGATACTGACTGTAATTGATTAATTGCAGGGTCGGAAGTGCACAAGAAAGGCTGAACCGAAGCGAGCAAAGAAGGCCAAGCAAACAGAAGCGAGCTGCTGCACCTCTGACAACGACTCAAATGGTTCTCAAGAGTCTACAGACGCTGCCGGTGTTAGTCCGAAAGGCAAGGCCCGGGCTGGCCGTGGAGCAGCAACTGATCCCCAGAGCCTCTATGCAAGGGTACTTACGCAAACCTATAATTATCTTTTGCAGCCGAAGAAATGATCTTTTTCCATTTCTGAATGTGAATTATACTAATGCTGTTCTTGGCTTGAGCAGAAAAGGAGGGAGAGGATCAATGAGAGGCTGAAGACACTGCAGACCCTTGTGCCCAACGGAACCAAGGTAGATATGAGCACCATGCTGGAGGAGGCAGTTCAGTATGTGAAGTTTCTGCAGCTTCAGATCAAGGTGAGGATTTGCTTGGTTTCGTTGGGTTCTGACATCCAAATTGTTCGGCGATGACATTGCGATTGACAAAAAACTTTTCTCTCAACTTTCAGGTCCTGAGCTCCGATGAAATGTGGATGTATGCGCCGATTGCGTACAACGGGATGAACATTGGACTTGATCTGAACCTATAGAGATGATTTTGGCAGTCTCGAGTGGGGAACAATGCAGTTCGTGTTTGAGACCGAGGAGTTCGCCACTAACCATGCAGCGAAGTGATTTTGGAAGCTGTTCATCGTAGGTGCAACAGTAGCATACTGGAACCTCTGAAGATTCCTATTTAGAGGATTATTAGTGAAGCTAAGATATTTTAATACATATTTTGTTCTTGATATTAGCATGAAATGCAAGATCTCAAGAAGTTGTAAATTCGTATCTGTTCTCTTTGGAGCAAATACAGTTTCTTTCTTGTCCTCTCATGGTCTATTCAATGATCTCATGTGGCTTGCAATTGCAAAGTTGCAGCTTTGATTCAATCCCTGGCTTTTTTTTAAGATCAATGACTGCAATAGCTTCCAGGAATATGATTTAGCTCAGTACAAATGTCGCAGCAACTTCTCAAGCCACAACTTCAGTAAGAATGACTGAATCAAAGACCGCGACATTCTTCCGAGCACTGAATGCCTGGGACATATTTTCAAAAGGGTCTATCTATGTATACATATTTATTGTGCCTCCATTGATTCTGACAAGTGCAGCTTTAGTTCCGTGTGCAGCTTGCGGTTTTTTTCTAGAAATGTGCAATTTTTATTACTGAATTGAAGAGTTGAAGACTTGAGAAAATTTCAATCTTTATTTTAGCAACATCGTTTTAAAATGAGCAAAGTCCGCTTTTCCCCCAAAATTTTTTACATGGTTCATGTTTGCCCCCTAAACTTTTCTTGGCTCACTAAATCTCCCTAAACTATCACTAATGGTCCATTCTACCCCCTTAATCTGGGATTTTACTTGTTAGCTTTGCGACAAGTAAATAACGAAGAATGAAAATAAAATTGCAGCGACGGGGACACAGATTTAACGTGGAAAACCCTCTCCAACAAAGAGAAGGGAAAAACCACGGGCGCCAGCAAGCGAAACTTCACTATATCGGAGAGTGTTTACACAACGTCGGGGATTTCACAGATGCAACTCATCCCAACCGACGGCTTACAAGAAGTATATATAGCGGTGGTAACCTAGGTCATCAACAATCCGCTTTGAAGGGCTGTCGCTTTCAAGACGTCTACAAAGGCCCTCCTCACACGTTCTCATTCAAAAGTTGCCCTTTACTTTGTAGAATTTGGATCAACATATAACAAACTCCACCTTGAGACAAATTCCTTCTTGTAGCATCAACAGTAATCATCTCCCTGAACAAAACAAAGAAAACACTTTTGGCGCCAATAGCCCCTTGGGCTAAGCAGTTATACCAACTAAACTTCAGCTTAGCTCAAACTTAGCAACAGGAACAGGCTTTGTCATCATATCAGCAGGATTATTATGAGTGCTTATCTTGCATACCTTCAGTGTACCTTGTGCAATAACATCACGAACATAATGGTACTTGATATCAATGTGCTTTGTTCTCTCGTGGAACATCTGATCCTTAGTAAGGTAAATAGCACTTTGACTGTCATAGAACAGGTTAATGCAAGAATCATCCTGACAAAGCTCAGCATACAAACCTTTCAACCAAACAGACTCTTTGCAAGCTTCAGCAACAGCCATATATTCTGCTTCGGTTGTAGATAGAGCAAAAACTGGTTGCAGCGTTGCCTTCCAACTCACGGCACATCCACCTACCGTGAACACATAACCTGTGAGGGACCTCCTCTTATCCAAGTCGGCAGCAAAATCTGAATCCATATAGCCTGCGAGTCCCTCATCAGTCTTGCCAAACTTCAAGCAAGCGTTGGATGTGCCACGGAGGTACCTGAAAATCCACTGAACAACTTTCCAATGTTCTTTACCAGGATTAGCCATGTAACGACTCACCAAACTCATAGCATATGATAAATCAGGGCGAGAGCAAACCATGGCATACATCAAGGAACCAACAGCACTAGAATAAGGAACTCGAGACATGTACTCAATATCTTCATCGAACTAGGACATTGCAATGCGACAATTTAAAGTGAGAACAGGAGTACTAACTGACTTTGCATCATGCATATTAAAACGTTGAAGAACTTTCTCAACGTAACTTTGCTGACTAAGAAACAACAACCTAGATTTTCTGTCCCGTTTAATTTCTATACCTAGGATTTTCTTAGCAGCACCAAGATCTTTCATCTCAAATTCACTACTTAGGTGTGCCTTCAAAGTAGTGATTTCTTTCATGCTCTTGGTAGCAATTAACATATCATCAACATATAACAGCAAGTAAATAGGTGATCCATGAACAAACCTTATGTAAACACAGCTATCAAATTGAGACCTCTTAAAACCTTGTGAGATCATAAATGAATCAAACCTTTTGTACCACTGTCTTGGAGATTGCTTCAAACCATAAAGCGACCTCTTCAATTTGCACACAAAATCCTCTTTTCCAGGAACTATGAACCCTTCAGGTTGGTCCATGTAAATCTCCTCCTCCAGTTCACCATGCAGAAAAGCAGTCTTTACATCTAGCTGCTCAAGCTCAAGATCATGCATAGCAACAATACCAAAGAAAGTACGAATAGAGCTATGTTTCACAACCGGAGAGAAAACATCATTATAGTCAATACCTGGAATCTGGCTAAAACCTTTTGCTACTAACCTTGCCTTAAACCTTGGAGGCTCATTAGGAGACAAACCTTCTTTTCTCTGATATATCCACTTACAGCGGACGACCTTCTTCTGTTTAGGCAAGCGCACAACTTCCCATGTGCCATTCTTATCAAGCGATTGCATCTCTTCTTGCATAGCAGAAACCCACTTCTCACGGTCAACGGATGCAACAACCTCATTGTATGTAGCAGGTTCAGTATCATGCTCCACCTGTTCAGCACAACTCAAAGCATAATGAGCAAGATTGCACTCTTCAATCAAACGACGAGGTGGAACTATGTTACGCCTTGGTCTATCAGCAACAATAGATTCCTGTGGCTGCTGCAAAACAGTAGGTGAGTGCTGAACAACATCATCATCAATATTTTCCTCATGAGTATCATCAACAACAACATTATTATCAATAGTTTTCTGCAGGTGCTCCACCTGCACACGAACTCCCTCCTCTCCAATAGCAACAGGAGAGGGATCTGATGGCAAGCTGTCATGATACATAACAGATTCATTGAAAACAACGTTCCTACTCAACAAAATCTTTTTAGTTTCAGGATTCCATAGTTTATATGCCTTAACTCCTGAACCATAACCAAGGAATATGCACTTGACAGCTCTAGGCTCTAACTTTCCATTATCAACATGAGCATAAGCAGTGCAACCAAAAACTCTCAACTGTGAATAATCAGTAGGCGAATCTGACCATACCTCAATAGGAGTTTTCTTCTCAAGTGAAATAGAAGGTGACCTGTTGATGAGGTAACACGCTGTGTTGGCTGCTTTCGCCCAGCAACGTCTATGCATACCTGCATTGGACAATATACAGCGAGCCCTCGAGATGATGGTTCTGTTCATGCGCTCAGCCACACCATTCTGCTGAGGAGTGTAAGGGATGGTGTGGTGCCTGATCATACCATCATTACTGCAAAACTCCTCAAACTCATTAGAACAGAATTCCATACCATTGTCAGTACGTAGTACCTTTACCTTCTTTTCAGTTTGCTTTTCTACCATAACTTTCCACTTCTTAAAAGCATCAAAAACATCAGATTTGTGTTTCAGAAAATATGGCCACACTTTTCTTGAGTAGTCATCAATAATAGTAAGCATGTAATTAGCACCACCAATAGATGTTTTATGGGAAGGTCCCCATACATCAGCATGCACATAATCTAAAATGCCTTTAGTGGTATGAATGGAAGCATTGAATTTAACTCTTTTGTGCTTACCAAAAACGCAGTGCTCACAGAACTCAAACTTACCCAAGTTGCAACCATCAATTAGCTCTCTCTTAACCAATTCTGCCATGCCATGTTCGCCCATATGCCCAAGGCGCATATGCCAAAGATTTGTTTTACCACAATCATCAGAATCATTAGCAGTAACAGCAGCAGCAATACCAGGCAAAGTGCTACCTCTAAGAACATATAACTTAGCAGAATTCATATCACCTATCATGTGAATAAGAGAGCCTTTCGATACCTTTAACAACCTACGCCCACCGGCGTACTTGTATCCATCAACGTCCATGGTACTCAGGGAGATCAGATTTCTGGCCATGCTTGGTATGTGCTTCACCTCATTCAACGTACGCGTCACGCCATCATGTGTCTTGATCTTAACAGATCCAACTCCGACAATATGGCACGGGTTGTCATTCCCCATATGTAAAAAATCTCCAGTCTGCACAGACTCATATGAACTGAACCAATCTTTGTTACATCAAATATGAAACAAACATGCAGTATCAAGTATCCATTCATCATCACGAGAAGCACAAGCAGCAAAAACGGCTAAACATTCACCGTCAGAACTATCACCAGAAACAACAGCAGCCTTACCATTACCTTGATCCTTATCTTTTGGTTGGTAGTTCCTTTTCTCCTTATTCTGCAGCTTCCAACAATCATCAATAACATGATTAGATTTCTTACAATACCTGCAGAACTTGTCCTTTCCCTTGGACTTCGAACAACCTCTGCCGTCTTTGCTCTTATCTCGGTTGCCATGGTTGTTAAATCTACGCTTTCGGTCACCACGAACCTGCAGAGCTTCAGCCTTGGAAGACACCCCATCTGCATGCACCATAGATTTCATCTTTTCCCTCTGTTTGAGGGCATCTTGCACTTCATCAAGGGTTATCTTATCACGGCTCAATAACATTGTATCACGAAAGTGTGTATAAGAACTAGGCAGCGAGCATAAGAGTAATAGAGCTAGATCCTCATCATCATATTTTACTTCCATAGATTGCAAATCAGAAATAATCTCTCTGAAAAGAGATAAGTGATTCATTACCGATCCACCTTCCTGCAATCTATGCGAGAACAACTTCATCTTCACATGCATCTTACTGGTTAGATCCTTTGACATGCAGATCGATTCCAGTTTCCCCCAAAGGGCAGCAACAGATTTCTCTGTCAAGACTTCCTGCAAAATATTATTGAATAGATGAAGTTGAATCATAGACAAAGCCTTACGGTCTTTCCGCTTTTCTTCGTCAGACCAGCTCTTAGCATCCTTTTCCCCGAATCCATCCAGCGCATCATCCAGATCTGAAGTTTGGGCGAGAATCGCCCGCATCTTCACCTGCCACAATCAGAATCTTGTGGAGTAGTCCAGCTGCGGTAGATCGAACTTTAATGACGACATGTCGCAAACCCTAGATTAGAACCTGGGGCTCTGATACCACTTGTTAGCTTTACGATAAGTAAATAACGAAGAACGAAAATAAAATTGCAGCGAGGGGACACATATTTAACGTGGAAAACCCTCTCCAACAAAGAGAGGGGAAAAACCACGGGCGCCAGCCAACAAAACTTCACTATATCAGAGAGTGTTTACACAACGCCAGAGATTTCACAAATGCAACTCATCCCAACCGGTGGCTTACAAGAAGTATATATAGCGGTGGTAACCTAGGTCATCAATGATCCGTATTGGCCGTCACTACTTCATCGCCCAATACTGTCTAGCTTTCGGACAGTTTGTTAGTAAAGAAAAATCAAGTATTTTCTTTAGTCCCAATACACGTGAATAGAAGGGAAGAAATTTGCACAATCCTGGATATTATGACTTAGTGACCAAGTACTTAGGCCTCCCGACAATGGTGGGGGTGTCAAGTGACTGCTTTCAATTTTTTTTGTTGAAAGAGTTTGCAAGGGATTAAATGGATGGTTTGAGAAATTTCTATCCACGAGAGGGAAAATAAGTGCTTCGCAAAGCAATTGCACAATCTATACCAACGTATGCGATCACTCAAAACAGAGCCCCGCATACGATTTTCCGTCATGGTCCGGCGACATTTTTTATTTTCACTTTCGGGAGATAGTTGCTAATAATTCGATGTTTTGGAGGCGGTTTACACAACCGACTCGAAAAATAGATCCTCAGACGGTTCATATAAACAACCACCTTCAATAATATGACATTTGGAGATGGTCACAATAACTTTTTTTTGAGATTGTCCCAACTTTATTAATCAACTAATATCATAGGGATACAAATGCCATCAGGCGGATTCAAGAACCAAACTCTACGACCCTGGTCCTCGTAGACTACACTTCTGACCAGGTTATGAGCTTCTTTAGTTGAGCCTCTTGCTTCATATGCTTGCATACATATAGCACCTATGCCTCTATCTTATTCTTGCATCATCGAGTCATGATTGCATTAAATTGAAATCCCAAGTATTGCATAGCCTTTACTTTTAAACCCCACCGAAGCTTGTATCCTCAACCCCCTATGAGCCATTATCACAGGAGTTGTTTGAGCCATGTGAGTCGTAGAATTGCATGTGTAGGATTTGTTCGAGTTTTTGGATCACGAGGTACCTAAACAATTTAAACTGTATAGTAATAGGATAACTAAAGAAAGAGGCACCGGTGAATAATAGATATTATTTGATTTTTACTCGCCTACTTGTGTCCACCTAGGACCCAAGTTCTTGACACCTGTTCCGAGATAGAGCGCACTAACCACAGGTGGGGTGTGTGGGCACCCCCATCGGCTTACTACCTGATTTAAAAGTACTGTACTAGGGGTCACAAACTAGTTTGGAGCTTTATTACTATCCTGTACGTATGCCATGCTTTACTGCTTTATTTACTATTGCACGTGTAGCGCTTGTACTATTTAGGAACCCCGTGCCACATTTTCGCTGTATCGATAAGCCCAATCACACTTTCGGGTTCCCAGTCGTTTACAGTCTTCACCACACACCCTGGGTCCGTATCGGAAACGATCGACTTTGTTGCGGGTAGCTTAGTAGGGTGGCTCCCATGTACTTGCTTTGGGTCTGGGAATCCGAAGCCCCGTCGACATACCGTTGGGTGTATGTTTCATGATCTTGCACATACCGGATATGACAATAAAGGTTGAAGTGTGTGTGGATACTTTGGTGCACCCCTGCAGGGTTAAATCTTTTCAAAAAGTCGTGTCCGCGGTTATGGACGACTTGGAGCACAGTTTCTCGATCATAGACAACTATAACTAAAGAATTACTGCTATAATATGAATCGGATATGATATGACTAGTAAGTTGGCAACCACCATGGAATGAAAGAATAAAATGGCCAACTGTGTGAGTTTCCTCGGCATGACTTCCTCGTTTGGTCTCGAGGGGGAAATACCAGGATGGGTATGTTTAGTGTTACTAACAGGTTGGTTTCGAATAGGTCTTTCTTATCCCTCTCTGGTAGCCGACAGTTATATAGAGTCTCTATAGGTTATTTAGTGCATGCTTCGCTGCTGCTGCAGTCCACCATACTTATTTAGGCGAGAGCCGCCGAATTCTAGACTCGCCTTATACTGGCCTCAGTACTGGCCGCTCCCTTTTTCTTTTCCCCTTTGTTGGCACCCCTTTTGTTTTAATAGGTATAAGTTCGACGACGTTAGCAAGGTTACCCTTCCGGCTTGGCCTGGGCAGGGTTATGGACGCCATTGGTTTTTCTTTAGGGCTCTTAGCCCCATTTGCATCTTATCCGTACTCGGATGTTGTATCGTTTTCAAGGTGATTTGCATCTTTGTATTGTATATCTGTATTCTTGACTCATTGAATCGTTGTTGTATATATATGTTCTGTGGTTTCAATCGTGAACTATTGTGTAATGATATTACTTCGTTTTCCACCCGCATGCAAATGCCTGGTGGGCATCCTTGAATCGTTTCTATGCGGGTTTGGTAAGAATCGCTAAAACCTACACAAGGCCGATTCGAGGGTGTTACAATAGTGGAACTCCAACTCATCAAAATCGTAGCGTGTCGCCCTAATTTCCTTGATAATATGGGCATACACCCCCATTGTGCCACCCTCCAAGATCCTTATCACATTTTGATAGTCGCTCGCAACCCGGACCCGTGTAGAGTTTAGGTCCCTAGCCAAAGCAACCGCTCCTCTGCAAGCCATATCTTCCAGCGTCTTGGCATCAGTCCTTCCCGTGAAGACCATGGCTGAAGCCCCAAGGAACACACCAGCATTGCTCCTAGCCACGGCTGATACTAAGCCGTGAACCGAGTTCTTCCCAACTGCTACGTCCACATTGATTTTCACAACACCGGTCGTGATGAGGACATCCCTATTGATTTGCTATCTCCAACTCGTAATGAAGTTGTCGATGTTGCTACCAAGTCCAATGAGATCAGGATTGGACCTATTACTAGAGCTCATGCCAAGCTACTTGAACAACATGTGAATTCACTCCAAAATTTATCTGGTGTTTTAATTAGTGAGAATTTTATACTACCTAAGTCTATGCACTTGTGTATGATCAGGTTCGTTGAGGAAGAAAGCATGGCGCAAGAAGGAGAAGGGCTACTGCAAGAGGAGCCTGACATGATGATCATCCAGGGATGCGCGAGGGAGGAGTGGGAGGTAGGCGCACAGGACGAGAAGAAGATCATCAAGGACGGCGTGAAGTTTCCTAAAGAAACCAGAGTGTCTGACGCATATCACCCGGACGGTCCGGCATAACCCAAGACACGACAAGGTGGCAGCCATTCTATATGCCAAATTGAAAGCCACCCAGAAACCAGCCGAAAACTTTGAAGTTTCCGACCAGACCGGACTGTCCGGCCGCCGAAAGATCTGTTCCGAATCGGCTTGTATCAGTTTGAGTCAGACACGTTTTTATTTCGGTCTTTAGCCATCCCAGCCGCCCATCCGACAGATTTGTTCCGAATCGGCTTGTTTCAGTTTGAGTCAGACACGTTTAGACCACGTTTAAAGTAAACCCTAGATTCATTGAGTTGCTATTTGCAATCAATTGAACTCTTACACCAATCTGGTGTATTTTCTACTATCAATCAAGTGTGATTAGTTGATCCATTGGGATTTAGCCAATTGCAAGTTTTGTATGATCTGTTGTTCCATTGGGAATTAGAAGATTGCATTACCACTTCATGGTCAGTGTCTATGTGCGCAAGTGTGTGAAGTTGAGAATATCTATAAGGGTTAAGAGATGTTGCATTGGCATCAGGGATCGATCGAGAGGTTCGTGAACGTCATACAAGTTATCTCCACCAACTATCATCATCTACCACCCTCGCTTACTGAGAAGATCGGGCCACCCCATATAATCTTGGTATCAGATTCTAGCGTTTCCTTGGTAAGCATCCACAAATCCGTCCATAGTTAGTTGTTTTTTGTCCTATACAAAAAATCCATACCAAAAGATTAGGGTTAGTCTTTGCCATAACCTAGATTATATCGGAGTTGAGTATTAGTTGTTGGTCCTTGTCGTGTCTTTTATTCAATCTCTTCCAGTATAAGTCGTAGTGTCTAGGTTTTTCTTTGTTATTATCATTTGTTCTTCGTTTTCGAGTCGTTCGTCGTTGTTTTCCGCTAGTCTATATCTACTTATCTGAGTCCACATAGCATACTTTTGTGTTTAAACTTAGCTACAGCCTATCTACAACATCCATGCCTAGGAAGATACCCACGAGACTAGTTGCTTTGCTCTAAACATGCTGCTCATTAGGGTTTCGAAGTACAAAATTTTGACCAGTTCAGATCGGAGTGTCCAACCTCTTTACACTGGACTATCTGGAACCTCGGAGTATCCGGCCACGTTGCACCGGAGTATCCTGCCCAATTCTTTCAAATTTTTTCTTTCGTATTGCATTGTGTCAAATAGTTAAAAAATAAAAAAAGAAACAAAAAGAGTAAGAGTATAAAAAAAGATAAAATAAATACATAAGTGACAAAAGAGATATATCAAAGTTTGATTAGAGGCCTAGTTCATAATAGCACTGGTATATTGAGCAATCGTGTGCCTAGCGTCTCTCTTGAGCATTGCGATATTCGTGTTCATAAGTTGTTTTTCCACGTGTATCTCTATCGTGTGTGTTTTCTTGTGTGTTTGTCACTCGATCAGCACTAGGATTTTCTTTGGTGTCGCTAGGTATCCATACCTACAACCCCACTACATACTCCTGCTTTGTCGTGTGATTATTCTTGTACCCTCGGTATTCGCTTTATCACATTCGTGCACATGCCATTTATCCAAGTTGGTAAGCTTTACTAATTCACTTTGGAATGGTATGAATTCTTTTTCTTGCAGTTGTGAGTGAGTTGTGAGGGAGCCACCAAAAGTTTTTTGATTTCGTGCACTAACCTACTAATCATGTCTTCTAGTGATGTTCATGTGATGCAGAAAAGTGATGATGATACCACCGTTACTTGGCGAGACTATGAAGAATTGTGAGACCATTTACAAGGGCTTGTTACTCGCACATTAGATAGAATTACGAAAGATGCTTAGTCCACACAAATATAGTTGGAAGATACTTACATAATAGTCACTGCTCCAAACACATGTCACTACAATTCAAACAAGTATACAAGCTTTGACAGAGTCTATGAATGGTCTAAGGCTGCTAGTGGAACAACAACAGCAAACACATGTTGAGGATGATGATGCCATCATCAATGATGGTAATATGGCCGCTACCCTTGTGGTTGGCAAGGTTGTGGTGATGGCCATGGAGGCCATGGTGGTGCTCATGGATTGGTGCTCAGCGTTATCCCCTACATGAACCTGTACAACCTGATGATGGATTGGGTACGCCCAAATTTTCCATACCTAGATTTGAGGGAGGACCTAATGTTGAAGAATACCTCCCTTGGGAGCTGAAGATAGAGAAATTATGGCGCTTACATGACTATAACAAATATGGAAATATCAAGCTTGCTAGTTCAGAGTTTGATGGTTATGCATTGCGATGGTGGGATGGCATTGTACGAGCAAGGCAAGAAGATGGTGATCCACCTATCATTACTTGGTGCATCATGAAGGAGGTTATGCAAGCTTGTTTTGTTCCTCCCAATTATTTGTGTTCTCTCTTCGACAAGTTGCACCAAGTGAAGCAAGGTTCTATGACTTTTAATGCCTCTTACATGGAGATGGAAATGATTCTACAATGAGCAAGAGTATGTGAGTCTATTGAGATGACCATGCAGCGTTTTATTCATGGACTTAAGCATAATATCAAGAGTGTTGTTTGACACCATCAGTATCATGATATGAATGAGTTGTTACATCATGCACATGAGGATGAAGCACAGTTTGCCTAAGAAGCTCTATTCAAAGCTCGTTCCATAAGAGGTGGGTGTTTCTCTTCATGGACTAGCTCGTATGCGCCCACACCTAGTGCAAGCCCTTCTGATCGTCCGTCTACATCAACAATACCTACTTCCACTATTTCCAACACAAATAAAATAGCCCTTGTAGCAAGTGGTACTGGTTCGAACATGTCTATGGCACGTAATCGTGATATGGAGTGCCGTACATGTGGTGGCAAGGGTCACTTCAAGTGGGATTTTCCAAACCGGAAGGTCATGTATCTTAATGAGGCTAATGAGTATGAGATAGGAGATGTGCTGGTCTGGATGCTTCGGATGATGATGGTTACCCTAGTGATGATGGAGTTGATGTGTTTGCTTTGCCGGCACCAACCATTATTTTTTCACAGCAAACTCTCAATGTGACGCCTCAGTCTAGTGCTGCAAGTCGGCGCTGCAATTTGTTCCAAACAAAGGCACTTGTTGGACCAAATAAAGCCTGCAAGGTAATCATTGATGGTGGTAGTTGCCGCAATTTAGCAATCAAGGAGTTATGTGCCAAGCTAAAACTTAAATATCTACCGCACCCTCATCCATATTATATTCAGTGGTTAACTGATAATGGTGAGATGAAGGTCAGTCACATGGTGCATGTTGATTTTGAGATAGGACCATACAAGGATTCCATTGATTTTGATGTGGTTCCTATGATGGTTTTTCATTTGTTATTGGGTCGACCGTGGTTGTTTGATCGTTCCGTACAACATAATGGTCGAGCCAATACATATCACTTGGAGTTCAAGGGCTGGGAAATCAATTTGCAACCTATGTCACCACAGGAGATTGTGAATGAATCTCGTCAGAAAACTGAAGTCAATTTGAAGGATGCACCTTCATTAGTTGATAGGCAAGAGAATGTAACAACCGTGAGTGATATAACAGAAAGTGAGAGAGTGCCCAATTTTCTCATATTAGCAACCAAAGAAGACTTGAGAGAATTTAGTGTGGATTCTACAGTCATGCCTCTTGTGCTCATGTACAAGGGTGAGGTTTTAGTTTCTAATGATATGACCCCTCTTTCTCTTGGTTTTTCTAATGTGTTAAGGAATTCATCGACGTGTTTCCAGAAGAAGTACCTACAGGTTTGCCACCATTGCGAGGTATTGAGCATCAAATTGACTTGATTCCAGGAGCATTGCTTCCCAACCGTGCACCTTATCGCACAAACCTCGAAAAGACGAAGGAAATTTAGAAATAAGTGCAAGTGCTTCTTGACAAAGGGTATATTCATGTGATCTTATGCCCTTGTGATGTTCCTATTATTTTGGTTCCTAAGAAAGATGGTACATGGTGCATGTGTGTAGATTGTAGAGCTATAAATAATATCACTATTCGACACTGTCATCCTATTCCACATTTGGAAGATATGTTAGATGAATTGAGTGGTGTTGCCATTTTCTCTAAAATTGATTTGCATAGTGGTTATCATCAAATTAGGATGAAGGAAGGGGATGAATGGAAAACTGCCTTTAAGACTAAGTTTGGTTTATATGAGTGGTTAGTAATGCCTTTTGGTTTAACTAATGCACCTAGTACTTTCATGAGATTAATGAACCATGTATTAAGGAACTTTATTGGCAAGTTTGTGGTTGTATATTTTGATGACATGTTAATCTACATCTGCAATGAACATGAACATAGTGATCATATTAGACAAGTCTTGCAAGTGTTACGAGATTCTAAGCTATACGGTAATATTGAAAAGTATACATTTTGCAAAGATAAGGTCATATTTCTAGGATACGTTGTTTCTAAGAATGGAGTAGAGGTAGATGCATCTAAAATTGAAGCAATTCAAAATTGGCCTACTCCTATGAATGTGAGTCAAGTACGAAGTTTTCACGGTCTAGCTGGTTTCTCTAGACGCTTTGTGAAAGACTTTAGTACTATTGCTGCACCTTTGAATGAACTAACTAAGAAAGGTGTACCTTTTGTGTGGGGCATAGCCCAAGATCATGCTTTTGATGAATTGAAATGATTATTAACTTCTGCACCTTTGCTTGCACTACCCGATTTTTCTAAGCAATTTGAGATTGAGTGTGATGCTAGTGGCATAGGAATTAGTGGTGTGTTGATGCAAGAGGGTTGTCTCATTGCGTATTTTTTTGAGAAACTATTTGGTGCAAAGTTAAATTATCTTGTCTATGATAAAGAATTGTATGTGCTTGTTAGAGTTCTTGAGGTTTGGCAACATTATTTATGGCCAAAAGAATTTATCATACATTCTGATCATGAAGCTTTAAAATATCTGAAAGCTCAATCTAACTTGCATAGGCGTCTTGCTAAGTGGTTTGAGTTCATTGAGTCTTTTCCATACATCATTAAACATAAGAAGGTAAAAATATAATGTTGTTGTTGATGCTCTATCTAGGAAGAACATGTTATTAACACAACTGGATATCAAAAGTTCCTGGTTTAGAGAGTTTATGTGATTTGTACGCAACTGATCATGATTTTTTTGAACCATACTGTTTGTGTACTATTGGGAGGGCATGGGATAAATTTCACATCCATGATGGGTATTTGTTTCGTGCTAACAAACTATGTGTTCCAGAGTCGTCTGTGCATTTGTTGTTGTTGTTGTAGGAATCACATGCTGGAGGTTTTATGGGACACTTCGGGCGTGAGAACACGCTACTCATACTCGCTGATCATTTTTATTGGCCTAAGATGAGGCGTGATGTGGATAAATCTGTAAAGAGATGCATTACTTGCAACAAGTCGAGTCCAAGTTGAAGCCTCACAATTTGTATACGCCATTACCTGCACCTACTACACCATGGGAAGATATAATCATGGATTTTTTATTAGGTTTGCCTAGAACTAAAAGAGGCCATGATTCAATTTTTGTGGTAGTGGGTAGATTCTCTAAATTGTCACATTTTATTGCCTGCCACAAGAGCGACGATGTGTCTCATATTGCTAACCTGTTTTTCAGGGACATCGTGCATTTACATGGAGTACCAAAGACGATTGTTTTTATCGTGATGTGAAGTTCATGAGCTACTTCTGGAGGACTCTTTGGGGAAAGTTAGGGATGAAGTTACTATTCAGCACTACTTGTCATCCCCAAACTGATGGTCAAATGGAGGTGGTGAACCAAACACTGTCGACATTGTTGCGAGCTATGATCAAGAAGAATCTTACTGAATGGAAGGAGTGTTTGCTGCATGTGGAGTTTGCATATAAACGGGCGGTTCACTCTACCACACAACTTTATCCTTTTGAGGTGGTTTGTGGTTTTAAACCCATTACACCACTTGATTTGCTACCTCTTCCTATCCAAGAGAGAGTTAACATGAAAGCATCAAAGATAGCAGATTTTGTGAGGAAGATACATGTGAAGACGAAAGAGGCTATTGAAAAGAAGGGCAAGAACAATATTGAAAGAGCTAACAAGAAGCGGAATGAGGTGTTGTTTCAGCCTGGAGATATGGTTTGGGTACACTTTTGCAAGGGCAGATTTTTGGAGTTGCGTAAGTCCAAGTTACATCCATGTGGTGCTGGTCCTTACAAAGTGATTTTGGAGTTCCTCAAGATGTATTTGGAGGTGGCAGTGCTAGTTTCAATGTTGCTAATTTGACACCATATGATGGAGAAGACCTTGGAGCGTCAAGGTCGATGCCTTTTGAAGGGGGATATGATGAGGACATCCCTATTGATTTGCTATCTCCAAATCCTAATGAAGTTGTTGATGTTGCTGCCAAGAACAAGTCCAATGAGATCAGCATTGGACCTATTACTAGAGCTCGTGCCAAGCTACTTGAACAACATGTGAATTTACTCCAAAATTTATCTGGTGTTTTTATTACTGAGAATTTTATACTACCTAAGTCTATGCACTTGTGTATGATCAGTTTCAATCGTGAACTATTGTGAAATGATATTACTTCGTTTTCCACCCGCATGCAAGTGCCTGGTGGGCATCCTTGAACCGTTTCTATGCGGGTTTGGCGAGAATCGCTGAAACCTGCACATGGTCGATTCGAGGGTGTTACAATAGAGGAACTCCAACTCATCAAAATCGCAGCGTGCCGCCCTAATTTCCTTGATAATATGGGCATACACCCCCATTGCGCCACCCTCCAAGATCCTTATCACATTTTGATAGTCGCTCGCAACCCGGACCCGTGTAGAGTTTAGGTCCCTAGCCAAAGCAACCACTCCTCTACAAGCCATATCTTCTAGCGTCTCGGCATCAGTCCTTCCCGTGAAGACCACGGCTGAAGCCCCAAGGAACACACCAGCATCGCTCCTAGCCACAACTGATACTAAGCCCCGGACCGAGTTCTTCCCAACTGCTACGTCCACATTGATTTTCACAACACCGGTCATGATGAGGATATCCCTATTGATTTGCTATCTCCAACTCGTAATGAAGTTGTCGATGTTGCTACCAAGACCAAGTCCAATGAGATCAGGATTGGACCTATTACTAGAGCTCGTGCCAAGCTACTTGAACAACATGTGAATTCACTCCAAAATTTATCTGGTGTTTTTATTAGTGAGAATTTTATACTACCTAAGTCTATGCACTTGTGTAGGATCACGTTCATTGAGGAAGAAAGCATGGCGCAAGAAGGAGAAGGGCTGCTGCAAGAGGAGCCTGACATGATGATCATCCGAGGATGCACGAAGGAGGAGCGGGAGGTAGGCGCACAAGACGAGAAGAAGATCATCAAGGACGACGCGGAGTTTCCTGAAGAAACTGGAGTGTCCGACGCATATCACCCGGATAGTCCGTCCTACCCCAAGACACGCCAAGGTGGCAGCCATTCTGTATGTCAAATCGAAAGCCACCCAGAAACAAGCCGGAAACTTTGAAGTTTCTGACCAGACCGGACTATCCGATGTTCAACACCTGGAGTGTCCGGCCGGACCGGAATGTTTGGCCGCCGACGGATCTATTCTGAATCGGCTTGTATTAGTCTGAGTCAGACACGTTTTTGTTTCGGTCTTTGGCCATCCCATCCACCCACATAACCCCTAGGACGCCCCTTTAGCTCAATTTAGACCATGTTTAAAGTAAACCCTAGATCTGTTGAGTTTCTACTTGCAATCAGTTGAACTCCTACACCAATCTAGTGTATTTGCTACTATCAATCAAGTGTGATTAGTTGATCCATTGGGATTTAGCCAATTGCAAGTTTTGTGTGATCTGATGTTCCACTGGGAATTAGAAGATTACATTACTGCTTCGTGGTCAGTGGCTACGTGCGCAAGTGTGTGATGTTGCAAATATCTACAAGGGTTGAGAGCTATTACATTGGCATCAAGGATAGATCGAGAGGTTCGTGAGCGTCATACAAATTATATACACCAAATATCATCATCTACCACCCTCACTTAATGAGAAGATCGGGCCACCCCATATCAGGACGGTGGGGGAATCCACTTTGCTGTTCCCTGACCTATTGTGGCCATCTGCTTCTTTCTCCCCTGATTCTCGGCTGTTCTCAGGTCTGCAATGAAGCTTTCCACAAAACAGTGCATTAACAGTGGGCTTTGGTAAACTTGTCTGTGGACCGCCTTTCGTCGAGCATGCCAAATGGCCCATAGTGTTACAAATCCCTCGTTTGCTCTTCCACCTTCAGCGTGACGATCAACGTCGATAGCCATGCTCGAGCATCTCCATCCTCGACATACATCATATGCTCAGTGATATTATCATCAACCAACAACCACACATACCTAGACATAGAGCAATCTAGAAGTGCATGTCGCCAGGAGTCGTGAGCTCCACAAAAGTGACAGCTGCTACTCTCTGGCATATGTCTTAGGTAGTATTCGCCATTGGTTGGAATCGATTTCTTTGCCAAACGCCACAAGAAAATCCTCACTTTTGATGGTACTTGAGTGCGCCAAAGTGAGCTCCACTCCTTCCGAATATCTCCTCCATTGGACCCAGAAGCTCTGTGGTCCAGCCATGCCTCTCTCTTGTCCCTCGTTGCAACCAACATATTGTAGGATGAGCAAACTGAGAACACTCCTCTTCTATCATAATGCTAGTACCAAAAATCGTCTTGTCTCCTGTTGCTCAATGGGATTTCCAAGATAGCATCCACATCCATTGGTAGAAACCACTGTCTCAGCTTCTCTTCATTCCATGTGGCTGATGTAGCAACAATAAAATCCGCCACGCACTTCGGTGGATCATTCGCGATATAGGCAATCGGTCACAGCATGCCATATTGTGGGATCCAATGGTAATTCACGGGGTCTGTCTTCTCCCTAGTCCCGATGCGCTTGATCAGTCCCTGCTTAAGCACCTACAACCCATCATGTATTGCACGCTAGACCTGCGATGGCGTTGAACCCACTATGGATTCCAACAGACATGATTCTGGGTAGTATCGCGCCTTAAGGATCCTAGCACTGAGTGACTCCAGATTCTAGAGTAGTCGCCATCCTTGCCTTGCAAGAAGTGCGAGGTTGAACAAATCAATATCTCGAAACCCCAAGCCACCCATATGCTTGGGTTTACACATCTCCTTCCACGAGACCCAACTTGTTTTCCTTTATCCTCCCTTGCTTCCCACCAAAACTTACGAAGAATGGCATTTATGTGTAGGCACAATCCTCTCGGCAATCTGAAACATGCCATAGAGAACATGGGAATAGCTTGCGCGATCAATTTTATAAGAATATCCTTTCCCCCTGTCGAGAGGAGCTTTTCAAGCCACCCCTGTATCTTCTTACACACTCGATCTTTCAAATATTTGAAAGCTCTACTCCTGGATCACCCCATATCCGATGGAAATCCCAGATATTTCTCATTAAGAGTCCCTGACTGTACATTCAGAGTGCGTTTCACTGCCTCCTTTATAACTCCTAGACATTTCCTGCTAAAAAATATAGAGGACTTGTCACAGTTGATTTGTTGTCCCGATGCCATACAATATCGGTCCAAGACATCATGTACTTTCCCTGCTGTCTCCATCTCTGCCTTGAATAGCAACAAGCTATCATCCGTGAAAAGGAGGTGGCTAACGACCGGAGCCGATGGGGCCACATTTAATCCATGGAGCTCTGATGAAAAACTATGTTTTAAGAGGCACGAAAGGCCTCTGCCACTAACAAGAAAAAATAAGGGGATATAGGGCCTCCCTGGTGAATCCCCCTAGAGGGTATGAACTCCTCCAACTTGTCTCCATTGAAAAGGACCTGACAAAAAACTGTAGTAACCAGCCGCATCACCATGCTCACCCAACTTCTATGGAAGCCTAATTTGATCATAATTGCCTCAAGATATCTCCACTCCAGTCTATCGTATGCCTTGCGCATATCAAGCTTCAGCGCACAAAACCGATTTTTCTTAGCCTTGTTTCGCTTCATGAAATGAAGGCATTCATATGCAACAATAATATTGTCCGTAATCAGCCTTCCTGGGACAAATGTTGATTGTTCCTCTGAGATGATCTCTGGCAAGCACATCTTTAGACTATTTTCCATAACCTTCGAGGAAATCTTATAGATTACGTTACACAAGCTTATAGCTCGAAACTGGCCCAACTCCTCAGGGCTAGCCACCTTAGGAATCAACACTATGAACATCTGGTTAATATCTCGCATGTCATCATCACCCTTGAGCACCCTTTGTACTGCCAAGGTAACCTCCTCCCCACATATGTCCCAATGGGTTTGGAAAAAGTGTGCAGGAAAGCCATTTGGACCGGGCTCCTTAGTTGGGAACATTTGAAAGAGTGCCTCTTTTACCTCCTTCTCTAAGAACGGCTGGATCAACTTCTCGTTCATCTGTGATGTAACCTTGATAGGAACCGCACTTAGGACCTCATCCATATGTGCCACCCCCTCCGACCTGTACAAGTCAGCATAAAAAATCACGAGTTAGATAAGCCATCTCCCGATCATCTTCTGTGAACTCCCCATATGGCCTCCTAAGCCGGCAAATTTTGTTCTTATTTTTCCTCTGGCTCGCACGCAAGTGGAAGAAACGAGTGTGCTTGTCACCCTACGCTAGCCATTGGACTCTCGAGCGTTGGCACCACATCACTTCATCTCGTTGATATAGTTCTGAGAGTCGTTGTTGTACCTTTGTTTCCTCATATGGTAGACCCTGTCTCGCCACTTCTGCCCGCAGAACCCCCAACCGATCTTTCAGCTGTTGTATTTCCCTTCGCATATGTCTGAAAGTTCATGTACCTTAGCTTTCCAGAGATCCCGATACACGGGTGAGCTTCTCCTGGAGCTGTTTGACAGTTGTTGCCTTTCCATCTTCCTGCCAAGTTGAAATGGATCGTAGGGGCACCTAGAGGGGGGGTGAATAGGTGCTACACCAATTTTTAATTCTTTTTCAATTTTAGGCTTAACACAAAGGTAAATTCTCTAGATAAACTAATGTGTGGAATTTTCCTATATGCAAACCTATCTACTAGCGAGTAAGGAGCGAGTGGAAGAGGAACGAGTGAACCGAAGTGAAGCACGCGGAGACACAGGATTTGTTTGACCGCAGTTCCTTCCTTGTTAAGGGAAGTACGTCTGCGTTGGAGGGGTGGGCGGTACTAAGACCACCACGCCACAAAAGGCCTCACCCTGTTCTCTGATGGATCTCGCCACAACAGGCCTGATCCACCTTCCACTATAGGTACCCTACGAAGCGGGCACCGGTGCCTTTACACAACTAACGGGGCAACAACTCCACAACAACTTGGAGGCTCCCGAAATGACAACAAGCTGCCACAAGAACAAAGTTGTCAAACACAATAACAAGATCTAGGTATTGACAAGAATACTAGATCAGGGATTTCTCCAAGTGAATGGAGAGGAGTTGAAGCGCTTGATTCTTGATGTTGATGATGAACTTCTCCTCCTTCAATTCCACCAAAGATCAAGACCTTCGAGTGGTTGAAGTGGGAGATTGAGAATGAGAGCTCTTGCACAAGGTCTGGTCAATTTCGAATGAATCAAGCATTTTGATCGTTGGGGAAGAAGGGGTACTTATACCCCCTTCCAAAAACCAGCCGTTGCACATTTTGGGGGCCGGATTATCCGGCCTAAGTGAGGGTTGATTGTCCTCCGGGAAAACACCACCTGGACTTCGGAATATCCGGCAGATAATCCGCCCCCTCACAGAGTGTCGCGCTGAGCTTGCCCTTGATCAACTTCTGGGGCCGGATTATCCGGCCTGGGGAAGAAAAACCGCCCAGTTCGGATTTTTGGGAGAAAATCCGACCGGATACCGAGCGACGAGCCTTGGATCCTTTTGCTCGAAAACTAGGGGACGGATTATCCAGCCCTTGCGAAACCCGGATTATCCGGCCTGGGGAGGAAAAACCGCCCCAGTTCAGATTTTCCGGGAGGAAATCCGACTGGACACAAAGTGACGCGCCTTGGCTTCCTTGAGAGATGAGGTAGGCCGGATTATCCGGCCCTTGGAAGGGCGGATTATCCGGCCCCCCTCAAAACTTCCTACACACTTAGCACACATGAAAAATCTCCATAGTATTGTTATCTAACACGCAAAACATAGGAAAACATGACATGTTCTTTCAATCTCCCCCTTTTTGGTGTTAGATGACAATACCAGGATTTGCAGGAGAAAGACACAAGACACACAGAGATAACTACGAAAGGGACTCCCCCTCAATGTGTGCATAATAGAGTTTTGCATTGGAATACAAATGCACACAAATAGGTGAATCTATTCCATAGACAAAAGGACAAAAACACATACCACCGAAGTAGAGAATAGGCATCCTTGACATAAATCACAATTATTACTGGATAACCATTATGAGTGCGCGCCTTCCGTGATAAACCTCCAGCAATAGGATATGAATAGATATAACCATGAGCATAATCCACGATATGAAGACCATAGGTATCATCCAGACAACCACATAAAGTCTCAACCACAAATCACAAACCACGAATTTAAAAGTTTAACGCTAAATGGGCATAAGCAGGAAATAACGAATAGAAAAGCGCAAGTGCTTATGCCCGACCCATGCAAATCCACGAACAACCTAATAGAACTACTTCTCCCCCTTTGGCATCGAGACACCAAAAAGGGAGAAGAGCGATGCTAGCGCCCCATGGGATCACTCATCGTAGTCCTCGTACGCATCCTTGTCCTCTTCTTCATTCTCTTCCTCATCCTCATCATCAAGCTCCTTAGTGTCACCTTCCTCATCTTCATCATCATCAGCAGGCGCAGACGGGAACAAGTGACGCTCCAGCTCACCATAGTTCAGCTCGGAGGAAGATTTCCACTGAGCATACGGAGTGAGAGGTGTAGGAGCCGGAGGAGCACCCGAAGCGCCAGACACATGGTGGAGAATGAGCTGTTGGGAGTGAGCCAACTCATGGCGTGAGGACGGCGCTTGTAGGTCTTGGAAACACCGGAACCACCTGTGAGGAGAATAAGGGCGATAGCATGGGGATAAGCATACACACAAGTCCAGGAGAGAGCATGGAAAAGGTAGTCAAAAAGTTCATAGGTCAAAACTACTCAATACATACACCATAGTGAAATTGAAGCAGACTTGAATCTGTCAGGCCGGATTATCCGGCCTGGATAGGGGCGGATAATCCGGCCCTGGCAGAAATTTTCGATTTCACCAAGATTGCATGCAAAAAAGTAGATCGGGCCTAGAAACTGCAAGACTACGAGTTCTATGCGAAAACACATCCTTCTAGACAACGTTCCACCCAACAAGATACACATCTAGCCAAAGATGGGGAGGGAGGGAGTTACCCTCACTCATTGGAGGAAGAACACGGAGGAGAAGGTACCTGCAGGCGCGGTGAAGAAGATCCGGGGAGGCCCGGAAAATCCGGTGGCCGGAGAGGCTCCGGGGAGGGTGAGGGGCGGCAGGCGGCGGCTGGGGAGAAGGAGGGGGCTGGGGGAGAAGTGCTGCTCGTTATGAGCCCTTCTCCCCGAGCCCTGCCCTTTAAGATCAAATCCGCCAGGGCCGGATTATCTGGCCAATACTTGGGCCGGATTATTCGGCCTAAATTCTAGGATTCTGTTATACACAGAACCAGGCCCGCGCGTCCGCAAACAACACCCCCACAAGGTGTACAAGGGACTTGTGTGCAAGAATAGATGGCTTAGAGGTAGGGAAGGCTTAGGATTAAGAGAGCCAAACTGAGATGGTACTAGACACTCAAAATTGCAAAAAAAACAAATCAAATAAAAGCCAAGATTGAGTGTGATTCCCATAAGAACAAGAGAGGGCAAATAATATCCAAAAAGATCCAATTCTCCACAAAGGAGAGGGCGGTGGCCGAAGCCACCTTGTTGGAGTGTATGGTGTGACACCGCGAAGATATATCTTGGGTTCACGACCAATACTCATCAATAAGCTCACATATCACAACATGATATTAAGAGAAATGATATAACTTGCTATTGGCATTATGGGGGGAGGGTTAGCCCAATAAGTTAGGACCACACTCCCCTTATATCCATGCCTACACCTAGACCAAACAAGGATTGAGATGTACGAGTGGGTGCATGGGTAATCAAGACAAGCTCCCGGAATCAATGATATTTAGCTCATTCCTCAAATAGCAGAATCTTGCTTCATCAAGTGGCTTTGTAAAAATATCCACCAGTTGTGCTCACAAAAGATAGATCAATATCACCTCGAGCAACATGGTCACGAATAAAATGATTCCGAATCTCAATATGCTTCGTCCTTGTGTGCTGAACTGGATTGTACGCAATTTTGATAGCACTTTCATTATCACATAAAAGAGGCACTTTGTCACAATTGACACCGTATTCCTTTAAAGTTTGCCTCATCCACAATAATTGAGTACAAAGCCGGTGACAACATATTCAACTTGGTGGTGGAGAGAGATATACAATTACGCTTTTGGAGGACCAACATACAAGAGATCTTCCCAAGAATTGACAAGCTCTAGAAGTTGACTTCCGATCATCCTTATCACCAGCCCAATCTGAGTCAGTATAACCACATAAAGAGAAATTGGAGCCCTTGGGATACCAGAGACCAAAGTTGGGGGAATGAACTAAATATCGAAAGATCCTCTTGACCGCCACTAAGTGGCTTTCTTTAGGAGCTGCTTGATACCTTGCACACACTCCCACACTCAACACAATATCAGGTCTAGATGCGCAGAGGTAAAGAAGAGAGCCGATCATGGACCGGTATACCTTTTGGTCCACATCTTTACCATGAGGGTTGAGTTCAAGATGACACTTTGTTTGCATCGAAGTAGCGACACCATTTAGATCCGTCATCTTGAATCTCTTGAGCATGTCTTGGATGTACTTTGCTTGATTAATAAAGGTTCCTTCTCTAAGTTGCTTCATATCGAATCCAAGAAAGAACCGTAATTCCCCCATCATAGACATCTCAAACCTGTCAGTCATAAGCTTTGAAAATTCATTGTTAAAAGCTTTGTTAGTAGAACCAAAAATGATATCGTCTACATATATGGCATACGAAGAGATCCCCCTTAACCTTCTTAGTAAAAAGAGTGGGGTCGATTTTCCCAACTTCGAAACCACGATCTAACAAAAGCTCTTTAAGGTGCTCATACCACGCACGTGGGGCTTGTTTAAGGCCATAGAGTGCCTTATCGAGTTTGTAGACATGGTTCGGTAAGTTAGGATCCTCAAACCCCGGGGGTTGCTTTACGTATACCAACTCATGTAGAGGACCGTTAAGGAAGGCACTCTTGACGTCCATTTGCTACAACTTAAAATTGTTATGGGCAGCATAAGCAAGAAGGATACGGATGGACTCAAGGCGAGCCACAGGAGCATAGGTCTCGCCGAAGTCGATGCCCTCAACTTGGGAGTAACCTTGTGCCACAAGTCTTGCCTTGTTCCTCACAACAATGCCATTCTCATCTTGCTTGTTCTTGAAAATCCACTTGGTGCCGATAACATTGCGGCACTCTTTGGGTTTCTCCACTAGTTTCCAGACTTTGTTGCACTCGAAATTATTCAATTCTTCATGCATAGCAACAACCCAGTCTGGGTCTTCAAGAGCTTCAAAGACCTTCTTAGGTTCCACCATGGAGATATGAGCTTGATGCTCACCAAAACTGGCCAATTCTCTTCTTGTAGAAACCCTTCATCGAAGATCACCAACAACCTTGTCGAGAGTGTGACCCCTCAACTCAAGGTTACGATCAGCACGAGCCTTGCGATGAAGTTCAATAAGTTTATTGTCTCTTGGTGGAGGAGATTCATCACTTGAGTCTGCATTGGAAGCATTTTCTCCACCTTGATCAGTAACTGGAACATCAGTAGCAGGTGGTGGAGATGTATGCCCTTGAGGTGAGTCCGTGCCGTGAGGCTGCGAAACGGGGAGAGTCGGGGCGGATAATCCGGCCGATGAAGAGGCCGGATAATCCGCCTAGGAGTACTGCAATATCTTCATCGGGAGCACAGGACTTGCTTGAACGGGCGAGGAGCCGGATAATCCGGGGTCAGCCGGAAAATCCGGCCTGGAGCTTGCGATGATATCTTCACCACCAGGAGCAGAAAGGTCAGCTGGAGCGGGTTGGCCGGATAATCCGGTGTCCACCGGAAAATCCGGCCTAGAGCTTTCTGGAGCATCTTGACCTTCAGCAGTTGATGGCGATGGTGTAGAAGTTGCCCCCGTGGTTGGAGCATGTTGCGTATGTGTAGATGAGGGCTCTATATGATTAGAGCATTGTCCTTCCCGGCCATACAAGGGGTTCCTCAATGGGGCGGAAGAATCCCACGCCCATTCTTCTTATGGCATCTTGGGGTATTTCAACATCTGCATCACAAACACCAACTTGCTCCGCACGGGAACCGTCATTTTCCTCGAACACCACACTACAAGATTCTACAACAGTTTCGGAGAGCTTATTGTAGACTCTATAAGTGTGGGATTCGGCACCATAACCAACAAAAATACCTTCTAGAGCCTTATATTCAAACTTAGATAAACGAAGTCCTTTAATAAGAAAGAAACACTTACACCCGAATACCCGAAAGTATGAGATGTTTGGCTTGTTACCGGTAAGTATTTCATACGGAGTCTTGTCCAAAATCTTGCGGAGGTATAAACGGTTGGATGAATGACAAGCGAGAGATTGCTTCAGCCGAAGTTATATGGAGATTTGAATTCGGCCAACATTGATCTTGCCATGTCCATTAGAGTCCGATTCTTCCTCTCGGCTACACCATTTTGTTGAGGGGTGTACGCAGCGGAATATTGATGTCTTATCCCCTCTTCACTTAGGAACTCATTTAAGGTGTAGTTCTTGAACTCCGAGCCGTTATCACTCCTTATATCCAGAATGGGGACGTTGTGTTAACGTTGAACCTCGTTGGCGAAGTCGATGACAGTTTGTTGAGTTTCACTCTTCAACTTGAAGAAATAAACCCAAGTGTATCTAGAGTAATCATCAACAATCACTAGACAATACTTCTTCCCACCAAGGCTTGCATGAGATGGAGGTCCGGAGAGGTCCACATGAAGGAGCTCCAAGATCCTTTTTCAAGAGATAATGGTTTTCCTTCGATGAGGTGAATCATGCATTTTCCCTTCAACACACGCCCTGCAAACACGATCTTTGGCAAAAGAGACATTTTCTTTTAGTCCAAGAATGTGGCCACCCTTGTGGAGACTTTGCAAAGTTCTCATATTGACGTGGGCTAGTCGGCGATGCCATAGCCAACGCCGCTTGACCTTCCGAAAAGACACATCGGGCCTGTAGTGGTTTTCCCCGAAAAGTCCACCACGTACAGGTCATTTTCGACATATCCCATGAAAGCGACTTTTAGAGACTTGCTCCACAAGAGTACCACTAAATCAGCATCAATGTAAACTGCAAAGCCCATCTTACCAAGGGCACGAACTGAAAGTAAGTTATACCCGAGGGTCTCAACAAGCATGACATCCACGAGGGAGATATCATGAGCCACCACAACTTTGCCGAGACCCAATACCTCAGATTTTGACTTGTCACCATAGGAGACGGTAATGTGATCACGGTCTGGCCGCATCTCCGTGATGATCTCCTTGCTTCCGGTCATATGACTCGTACAACCACTATCGAGTACCCATTTAGAACCACCAGAAGCATAGCCCTGCAAGAAAATTACTTCTTGGTTTTAGGTACCCATTTTTCAATGGGTCCTCTCATGTTAGTAACAAGGGTCTTGGGAACCCAAATAGACCAAGTAATGTAACAATCATAAGGCCCTACATAACTAGCATAAACATCACCATAAGAATCACAATATAGTTCGAAATTAGGATTGTTGATCCCTGCAAAACCATCATAATTAGTCCTGTCATTTGTAATATTGCTAGTCTTTGATTGAGCAGTCTTGTTCTTCTTATTCTTGTTGTTTTTCTTGCTCTTTATCTTGGGTATGTAACCAAGACCTTCTTTACTGTGGTTTGTCCTTTGCACCTCGATCTCATCAATAACCCCTTTACCTTTGTGTTCAGAACTTCTTGTAAGATCTTATTTTCCAAGGGATGAAGAGGAGGTACTTGGCACGTCATACCGTTTCAATTGAGTTTGGAGCTGGTCATGAGACTCATTTAGAGTAGAATGATCACTCTTCAATGCCTTGTGAGCACTTTCAAGATCATCAAACTTCTCCAAAAGTCTAGCATGAACAGCCCCAAAATCAATCTTTTCTTTCTTTAGTTTCTTTACCTTGGCAAGAGCATGATCATGTTCTTTAATAAGCTGAGCTACAATTTCCTCTTGTGACTCCTCTAGGGATTCGAGTCTTTCTTCCAAAGAAACTCGAGCTTCCTCTTCCTCTTCTAAAGCATTCTTCAAAGAGGCTATCTCCAAGGCATCTTCTCTTTCAATTCTGCCCTTTTCTTCAAGGAGATCTTCGGCTTGAGCAAGTTGACTCATAAGAGCATCAAAATGGAGTTTGTGCTCACCTTGTAGGTTAGTGAAAAAAGTATCCAAGGCAATAACTTCTTCTTTCATTTCAAGACTGTCATGATCATCCATATCCAAAATTATGTTAGTTTTAGGAAATGAGGAGTTAGAAGTTGATACCTCGGATCCTCTTGCCATTAGACAAGTGGCGTTGTTGTTGATGGTGTTCTCGTTCGGCGAGTCGAAGAGAGAGGAGGGAGTCGATGTGGTGGCTATAGCAGCCACTTCTCGGGAACTATCATCATCCTCTTCATCTCCACATGCAGAGGAGTATTCCTCTTGAGCTACAAGTACCATCTTGGGTTGCTTCTTGAAAGGGCCATTCTTCTTAGCAAACGGCTTCTTCTTAGGAGCTTTGGATTTATCTTTGAGAATGAGCCTGCCACCATTGTCTTCTCTATTTTCATAAGGACACTCGGCTACAAAGTGCAATCTATCTCCACAATTGAAGCAAGTTCTCAATCTTGGGCCACTTTCTCTTCTTCCATTTGACCCGTTCTTGCACTCAAGTTCAGACTTGGCTTTGGCAGGGTCCTTCCAGAAGTTCCTTGCATAGAATGCCATGTACTCGCCATGTGCACATTTGACCTCATCGGGGCAGTCCATGGATATCCTCTCAAAAGCTCCTTCATCGTCCTCTTGCTCAACAACATTGGCTTTGAGAGCCACATTGACACCCTTTTGCATTCCAATGGCCCGAGAACGGGCATCTTCAGCATTCTTTGCCACCACTTTGAATGACGCCATTTCTTGCATGACTTCATTGGATGTCATTTGATGATAGTTGTGTCTACCTTGCAAGCTCTTCAAATCCGCTGGTTCGAAAGGCATTAAGGCACTCACATACTTTTTTTTTATCCATGCATCATCAATGTGAGTGGCCCCATGCTTTCGAAATGTTGTTGCGATGCCCTTGAGTCTTCTATACATGTCCTCATGGTTTTCACCATCCAACATGTAGAATCCCTCAGCTTCATTACTAAGGGCATCATACCTGTTTCTTCTCATGCTTTCATTTCCAACAAAAAGGTTCGTAAGATCATCCCACGCCTCTTTAGCTGTGTTGAGATGTTCAATGTGTGGCATGTCCTTGGGACCCACACCCAGCTGTATCATGTGGAGAGCAGTGGCATTCAACTGGCTATCCACAACTTCCCTTCTTGTTAGATTGGTTTGATCTCCAATATGAAGACCTTCTTCAATAATACTCCATAATTCAATAGAGGAGCTGCAAACATGAGATTTCATTAGAAATTGCCATTGGTTAAAAGAGGATGCAGTGAGCTTGGGTGGATCACCCCTATTGTTTATATAAGGATGAGGGATAGGTGGGCGGGGGAATATACGTGGCGAACCTCACTATATTCCTCCTTACCACTTCCCTTTTTGGAGGTGGAGCCATTTAGTTTTTCACCTTCCACATCATCATCCTTGGATCCGGTGTTACCCTTTTCCTTAGATGATGGTGAGGGAGCCTCAGAGGAGGATGGAGATGGGGCTATCAATGATGTAAGGCGAGCAATCATTTGATTCATCTCCTCCATCTTGGCCTCAAAGGATTTCAACAAGGTTGTTTCCAATGACTTGAGATCATCCATTGTGACCTTATCCACAGCCTCATTTCCATCATCATTGGTACCCATACTACTCTTAGGCGGTTAAGCCCGAATTAAGAGCCGGGGCTCTGATACCAATTGAAATGGATCGTATGGGCACCTAGAGGGAGGGTGAACAGGTGCTACACCAATTTTTAATTCTTTTTCAATTTTAGGCTTAGCACAAAGGTAAATTCTCTAGATAAACTAATGTGTGGAATTTCCCTATATGCAAACCTATCTACTAGCGAGTAAGGAGCGAGTGGAAGAGGAACGAGTGAACCGAAGTGAAGCACGCGGAGACACATGATTTGTTTGACCGCAGTTCCTTCCTTGTTAAGGGAAGTACGTCTGCGTTGGAGGGGTGGGCGGTACTAAGACCACCACGCCACAAAAGGCCTCACCCTGTTCTCCGATGGATCTCGCCATAACAGGCCTGATCCACCTTCCACTGTAGGTACCCTTTGAGGCGGGCACCGACGCCTTTACACAACTAGCGGGGCAACAACTCCACAACAACTTGGAGGCTCCCGAAATGACAACAAGCTGCCACAAGAACAAAGTTGTCAAACACAATAACAAGATCTAGGTATTGACAAGAATACTAGATCAGGGATTTCTCCAAGTGAATGGAGAGGAGTTGAAGCGCTTGATTCTTGATGTTGATGATGAACTTCTCCTCCTTCAATTCCACCAAAGATCAAGACCTTCGAGTGGTTGAAGTGGGAGATTGAGAATGAGAGCTCTTGCACAAGGTCTGGTCAATTTCGAATGAATCAAGCGTTTTGATCGTTGGGGAAGAAGGGGTACTTATACCCCTTCCAAAAACCAGCCGTTGCACATTTTGGGGGCCGGATTATCCGGCCCAAGTGAGGGCCGGATTGTCCGGCCTAGGGAAAACACCGCCCCAGACTCGGAATATCCGGCAGATAATCCGCCCCCTCACAGAGCGTCGCGCCGAGCTTGCCCTTGATCAACTTCTAGGGGGCGGATTATCCGGTCCTATGTGAAGGCCAGATTATCCGGCCTGGGGAAGAAAAACCGCCCCAGTTCGTATTTTCCGGGAGAAAATCCGACCGGATACCGAGCGACGCGCCTTGGCTCCTTTTGCTTGAAAACTGGGGGACGGATTATCCGGCCCTTGCGAAACCCGGATTATCTGGCCTGGGGAGGAAAAACCGCCCTAGTTCAGATTTTCTGGGAGAAAATCCGACTGGACACAGAGTGACGCGCCTTGGCTTCCTTGAGAGATGAGGTAGGCCGGATTATCCGGCCCTTGGAAGGGCGGATTATCCGCCCCCCTCAAAACTTCCTACACACTTAGCACACATGAAAAGTCTCCATAGTAATGTTATCTAACACGCAAAACATAGGAAAACATGACATGTTCTTTCACAAGTGTCGTTAAGGAAGGTTTAAATCGGTCGTGTTGTTCCCACATAAGTTCATACCTGAAGATGTTATCCTCAGTAACGCGCCGCTGACGTGATGTTTCTCTCCACCTCAGGAAGATTAGACAGTGATCCGACGTGACTCTAGTGAGGTGCCTTAGCGTGGCCAACGAGAACCGTGTGCTCCATGGTGTTGTGGTCATAGCTCGATCCAGCCGGACTCTGTAGAAGGAGCCCCCTGCTACCCCCTTTTCAAAAGTGCATTTATTTCCCTCATAGCCCAAGTCGTCTAGCTCGCACACGTCTAGAGCCTCCTGAAAACCCTCGATCTAGCCTAGACACTGTTCTGCCACCCCTTCATGTTCATGCTAGTATAAAACCTCATTAAAGTCATCAATACACATCCATGGCAGTGGTGATGATGATCTGATGAACTTGAGCATATCCCAAGTTTTGTACCTCCCCGAGGTTTGTGCCTCGCCATACACACTAGTCAAATGCCAAGGGTCATTATCCCTCTCCGTGATTACCACATCTAAATGGTACTGATAATACAGCAAAACCTCAATCTTTATTTCTTTATTCCAGAACATAGCGAGTCCACCACTACTCCCTAAACTACTAACAACAAAGCTATGATCATACCCTAGCCTTCTAGATAGTCCTTCAACCCGTGATTTCTATAACTGCGTCTCCACAACACATATCACGGTAGCTTTCAAACGTTTCACCAAGTCATGAAGCTCTCAAACTGTCGCGTCCGACCTGAGACCGTGGAAGTTCCAACAGATGAAACTCATTGTGCCTGGCGGTACTCCATATCAGAGCCCGCCCCAGTAGCATGTGCGTCAGTCTTCCTCGGCTGCTTCAGGTCTGGTTTCTTCAGAGGAGACACAGCACTTGGGTTTTTGTTCACTACATCCTCAACCATGAAAGCCAAGTCTAGGTTCCTCCTTGCACTAGGGCCAGAGGTCCCATCTCGCTCGGCTCCGTTAGTAAGTAGAAGTTGTTCCTTGCTCTTTTCTTCTGCACCTACATCAGGCGGGGACTCTTTGGAGGACGCTTGCGCGTGCCAGGAGCCCTCCCGCCGCCCTGTCCAGCACCACGCCCACCAGGGGCACCCTCCCGAGCTGGCGTTTGAATCCTCTCCTGACGAAAAGGGATGCTAGTCTTCCATGGGCGCAATCATCCATGCACCATACTGTTTGGCCCTGTCACCGTGGACTCCATCCCCACACTCGAGATATCCATGTCCAAACAGTCGGCAAATCTCACACACTTTCAGCAGCTTCTCATACAACACCTGGAAGAAAATTCTTTCGCTGCCTTCCGGGTGTAGCCCAACAAACCTCATCAGCGGATTGTTCACATCAAGCTTCACTCGCACCCGCACAAAACTGGTTCCACTCGCCCCGGCGCATAAAGGTCCACTCCCAGGACCTCTCCGATATGTGCAGCCATGTCACAAACAATTGCCTCCTTGCGAAACAGTGGAGGTACTCCCCTTATCTGCACCTAGGCATGGAGGCGGTGCAAATCTATAGATTTGGGATCCACAATCCCATCATACGGTTCCAAAAGAACTCCCTAGTGCCTGAAGATCCAGGGTCCATCGTGCATGGCCTTGTTCCAATCGCCTAGACAGGATACCTGAAGAATGAACAGGTTCTCCTCCACCGGGAGTATCGTCCACTTTTGCATGAAGCCCCACGCGAAGTCCATCTTCTGGAAGAAGGGTTGGTTACTAAAGTGCTTGGTGGTGTGCACCTTTACCACCGCCACCCAACATGCTTCCTCCCATAGATTCACAAAGTCCTCCCTTGGCAGGACCACACCGTCCAACTCTTCATCCTTGAGTACAAGCTTCTTCATCAATTCTTGCAGATTCGTCATTGGTTTGGGACTTGACGATCTGCCCTCCTTTGGAAACCTTGCCGCCATCCCCCCGGTTCCACACAAGAGCCGGATCCAATCTACCCCACTGCTCTCCTTCCCGCACGGCCAAGACCGGGCAGGCGTGTGTGACGCCCCTGGATCAGCCCGAGGAGCGTGTAGGTCGGAAAAGAAGGGATGCAGGAAGATCGGAGCCCAAGAAAAGCCCCTCGCCGCCGCAATTGCCGGTGAGAGTATAAACCCTAGCAAACCCTAGGTACTCTCCTGAATAGGGTGTAATGGTCGTAATAATTAATGGCGGTATCCTGGATGATGGTTAGGTGTGCCGACCGGTTCTAATAGTCTGGATTGTCCAGCTTTCTCAAGACAACCAGACAAGTGTGGAGACGGTTTTTAGAATGACCCTACCCAGCGGTTATAGATGTTTAGAAAGAACACCCCCCTCTATGAGACCGGGACGTCCAGGTTTGTCCGGTTGATCTAGGTTCTCGCGACCCTACCCTGGATGTTCAAATTTGTAGGGGCACTTCGAATGAAAATATGGAGCCTCCGGGTAGATTGCACAGGGGATTTATTTCATCCAGTTACTATTGAAACACATTACAAGAACTAATATTTTAATTAAAACAAACTACAATTACGTAGACTTTCAGTGTATTTTATCAATAAAGGGTGCTTTATTACTTAAAAGGTTTAAGCATTACATCCGGTCTCTGCATTGCTAAGATGCACACAGTTGATAGATGTCTATAGTTGCGAATTAAAACCCAAAAAAGCAAGACGAAATACATATCATACTGAGAAATTATAAAAACGCCTAAGGTGATGAAGGAGGAACAATTCGAAGATTATGATGACATCCATAATAATGGTTAAATAGATTCAACGCTGTATCCTCTAACCATGTATACACCTCTAAAAAAATATCGTAAAACTCCGCACGATAAAGAGACGACCATAAGAGTTGGTACACGGTAGATAACCTGTAAGAGTGAATTGTTTTATCATTAAACACTTTATTATTTCTACATAGACTTGCAGTTCATGCAGTTACATGGTTGTATTACCAAAATAAAGGATACTAGTTAGTTAGGACTTAGGACTGAAATCTCCACTTAGCTTGCTCTCTACATACGCATGCTTACCGTCAAACTCTTGAAAAGTACATAGTGAAGCCACTTATGTTCGAACTATGTGGTGCAGAACATGACAACCTCACCAACTTTGAACGCCGGCGAGAAAAATCAAGCCAAGTGGTCTTCTCCATGGCTAATCCGCCTTCTTCGTCTTGAGACCATTCTGAAAAGACTAGCACTAGATAGGAGGTCACTACTATTACTTATTTTCTTCCTTGCGCCATCGTCGGAATGGCAATGCTTTTTGCCAGAGGTCTCTCCCTTGTGAAGATTTACACGTCGTTGTACTGGCCCCATGTGTAAAAGAACATGGTTCCATAGCTACACAAACGAAATATACGCTCACAGTCAAAGGGGCACATGCAAATGAAGAATGCTTGCATCGGATTTCATTGATCAGATAATGTACATCGTTCATCAGTACATTAGCAGACACGACATCCTCAATGGAGATAGCCAGATTCTCATCCTCCTTTGCCTGTACTAGGAGATGCGCAAGTCCCTACCGATAGGTGTTAGCTGATGGTAACAAACTACGTATTATGTACACTTGCTTCGCCCGCGTCGACTCATCGGAACGACGAAATGCTCGGAGATCTGCACACGCTTGGTGATCCGGAGCCCTCTTTCGCCCCCGAGCCCAGAGAGGAAGAGTCGCTCCGGAGATCGGATAATCGAGCCTTCTCGCGCAACAGTTTGCACTGCGGAAGGTGGAAGTTTTCAGAGTCAGTAAATAACAAGATTTAGTTAGGACAGAACTAAAGTTGTTTCTTTTTGCAACATTGAACATTATTATTTACCTTTATTTTAAGATCTTCAACCTCGCTCTCCAAGGAGGAAATGCAACATTGGAGTTGATTTAAGGCCTCCATTGCTTTCAGAAGACTCGCATCGGACTCTTGGTTCCTAACTCTGGCAACCTGTAGCAACAATAAGGTTCATGTTTGGTCATGTAATCTGGCAAGCTCGCGTCAACCACATGACAACGCTGCTTTGCTTCTTAGTAGGAATATCCATACCTTCAGAACAGTGGTACATAAACTCGATAGGTTTTCTGCGAGTTTACTCCTATCTTGTTCGCTTTCCTGTTGACATGTAACATGCAGAGTAAGTATCAGTGTCCGTGTACCAACCGACTATAATTCTAAACAGATGGAAACAAAGTGGACGCACCTCTAATTTCTTTCTCAAAAGCTCTTCCTCTTCGATCTGTTCATGTGGATCTTTTCCATCCGAGACCAAGTAGCGGGCAAGCTTTTGCTTTGTGCGGGTAACCACGGCCCCTAGCTGCTGCAGCTTTGCACTCAGTTCTTCATTCTGCTTTTTCAGAAGGATATTCTCTTCCTATCAAGAAGGAAAAAAGTGCACAAAAGATGATCAGACAGTGAAATAGCAATGATCAGACAGTTTTAGAAGTACTCATACCTTAGTTTTGACGTGGTGATTAATTCTCAGCTGAAGATTCTGTTGTCTGGTAAGCTTTTTGACTTCATCTTCAAGGTTAAAAATGATGGTTTTGTAGTTTGCATTCTCAGCCTACAACATATCAGCAAATTATATAGCGAGCAAACATTTACCATAGCAAAGGAGAAAGAAATATGTCCATTCTTTTCTGATGGAAACCTTAATTGTCATACCTTCAGCAAGTCAACTTCAGCTACCATAAAATGTTCCTTTTGGCGTACTTGTTCTATAGTAATGCGAGCAGCTCCAAGTTCTGATTGTCTTTGGTTTATTTCATCAATCCAACTGTAGCAAAAACATTGACATGCAGATCATATAACCTATTGTTCAGATTTTAAAGAGGTCCTCGATGGCGAAGTATCTACCTCTGTCTTTCATCAATGAATTCATCAAGCCGCTGCTTCAACTTCATCAGCTCATCTTTAGATTCTTCAGTTTGACAAATAGCTGACTCTTTTGTACTCATCGTTTGCTGTTTGTCAACTAGAGTCTACAGTACCATAGGCACATGTTTACAAAACTATATAGTACTAGTTTAAATGCATAAACCGAAATAAGAGAATTAGCATTCTTACCGCCCAAGTTGTCATACTCATCTTAACCCCCAACATATCACGAATCACATCATGTGTCATACTGTCTGTTGCAGCTAATTTTGCATTCAACATGAATATCTACATAGGAAAAAGGATAGGTTAGTAAAACGACAAATGGAATAAACAATGAAGTGGAAAATTTAGATAAATCTCACCTCCCTTTGCCGACTAGCTGCTATGCCCTCAAGTTCCATAATACGATGTTTTGCGGCACTAAGTTCTTCATCTTTCTCAGAATTCACTTGTTGTACAAAGCCCAGTCCAATACATTTAAATGGGGAGCCTGAACCTCGAGGTTTCAAGCTAATCTTCTCTGGTCTCGTGGAGCAAGCATTTGTTGATGTATTGTCAGTATTGACCTGCTGTGCCATAGCCTCCAGCTCCATGAACTAACAAAATCATATTTTATTAGCTTTCCTGAGAAGTGTTTATAACTTCACTTCTTGAAATAAATCAGACAAATGAAATCGCTTACCTTCTGCTTATATTCACATGCTGCTGCCTCAGCATGTAGGTTGAGCTCTGATATATGTGACTTGCATTGAGCAATCTATAAAGAAAAGACAGCATATATTGAAACCGGCGATATTTGGATAACACTTGTGTGATAGCAAATGAGTATAGTCCAAATAAAAAAACATTTATATTATAAGTGATAAATGTATCCTCTTTGAAACAAAAGGCAATAAACAATTAGAAAATATATCATTACCTCTGATTCTTTTTCAGCAACCTCCTTTTGAAGCATCCTGATACTCTCTTGAGCACCCAGTAGCTCAGTATGTATCTCTCTTGAGTGTCTGCCGCAGAAAATTAAGCCAACTGTTAGCCTTTTTCTCGAGAATTAAGGCAGGAACTCTGCATGTCAGCAAGAAGAAAACAAGGAAAAACCAGGCAAAAGGCCACGCAGTGGGCTAAAACAACCTAGCAAGTGAACTAACAATTGCAAAACTCATAACTCGTAACAAAGATCATAATCATGCAAACCTGAACAGGTCCGTTGAATCAACCACTCCATCTTCCACAGAGCTCCTTATTTTCCCAGAGGATGGTACGGATGGCATTTGATGCCTGACTTTCTGCAGCTCCACTTCTAAATCTTCTCTCTGTATTCTTTGCCGCTCCGCTTCTTCCTTGATGTTGCCGACCTTAAGGGAAATACCCAGTATTATTGTTAAGAAAAGTAACTGCAGGAAGTAATGAATCAGCACTGAAATATAAGTAGACAGCTCACCTGATTCTCCAGAGCAAATATGGTACTTTCGAGCTCCTCGATTGACCTCTCCAACAGCTTGACTTCTTCATCTTTTTCTTCAGCATGTGTCTTCCTTTCATCCGCTATCTGTAGATGTGCAACAGAAGGGTCATACAAGAAAATAACGCAAGCGGTACTACAAGAGAAAAAATAATGAAGTAGGTATCTGAGCACCTGTCGAGCCTCTGTAGCAATTGCTTCGCTTTCTTCTGTCACTGCCTGAGCCATTTCCAGCTTCTCTCTCAAGATAAGCACCTGAGAGTCACAGCATTTCTTCTCATTTGAAAGCTTGGAGAAGTCACTTTGCAAATTTTGAAGCAAGCTGCTCCTTTCATCAAGTAAGCTTCTCAGCTCAACCAACCTTTCTTCCATTCTTTCAGTGGCATTACTTTTATGGGCTAACTCCTCTTTCATAGAGTAACTGATCTGTTCAATATGGTTGAGCTGAGATCTCAATTCACTGTTCTCCATAGAAACTGCATTTATTTCACCAACTGTATTTGCTAGCTGTTCCTCCAGCACAGAAATCTTTTCATTACCCTCCATGATTTGAACTTCTAGTAGTTGCCTTCCAGAAACAAGATTATCAATATCATGTGATTTAGAAGCAACCTCGTGTTCTAGTGATTTAATTGTTTCAGTCAACTCAATAAGTTGATCTGCTTGATCTTTTGCAACAGATGCAGACTCCTGTAATAGGCTAAGATCAAATGACAAACCCTTTGCCAATTCATCTTTCCTGGCTAATTCAGACTGTAAAATAGAATTATGGGTGCTCAACGCCTCAACAGACAATTGAACCAAGTCTAAGTCATTTGTGAACTTCATCACCATGTTCAGTTGTTCATCAACGTATTTTTGTACTTGAGCAGCAATCTGCTCCAAACATGCTTGAGTGGAGGCAGATAACTTCTCTGTATCAATATTAGAAACCAAATCAACCATGCTCTGGTCCTTGCGCAGAATCTCCAGCATTTTATATTTCAGTGAATCATTATCTGACCTCAAAGCATTTTCTCTTGAGATTCCAAGTTCAATCCTCTCAGCTTTCAATTCAAGGTCTTTACATAAGGTTCCATGGGAGCACTGCAATTCCATCAGAGATTCGACTTTTTCATCTAAATCTGTTTGCAAGGATCTGATGTTGGACTCCAAGGAGCTAATTACGTATTTAAGTTTTGGGTTTTCCTCACTTATTGCATGTAGGCTTTCCATAACTTCATCCTTGCTCTGCTTCAGGTTCTTCAAATCAGTCCTTATACTACTGTTCTCCTCATGTAAGGCATGAATTGCAGCACTACCCAAATCCTGGTCAACTTTCCACAAAGTTGCTTCTGTCTTCCATCCTTCAAATACTTCAGTAAACACAAGCCTTCGGTTTTGCAGTTCTACTTTATGTTGCTCCATTTGTGAAGCCAAAACAACAGATTTGATATCATCTGCAATTGTATTGATCATAAACGACTCATGGTGGTAGTTTACAAGCAACCTGCACAACTCAAATTCATTGCACTCCTTCATATCATTTGCAGATATAGCAGTATTCACTTCAGGCAGACTCAGAACTTCAAGGACTGCGTCCTTCAACATTCCATTGAAAAGCAAAGCTTCGTCCAACTGGTGGCGCATCTCTTCCTTTTCTTTGGATTGAGCTGCCAAAGAACTCCTGTTGGTAGCATCAATCTCTTCAGTCAAAATGGATATCTCATTATACATGGAATATGACCTTGCCAACATTGCTTCTTCTTGTGCTTGTAAATGCAGAATTTTCTTCCCAAAAGAATTCAATCTTGATCTCAGTTCAGTTGCTTCTTGTTCCTTCTTTGCAATGCGACCAAAACTGTGGTTGATGTCGAGTAGTAACTTTCCTTTGAGAATACTACACATTTCCAGTTCATTCTTTGCTTTATCATTGTGCTCTCGCAGTGTAGATATCATTGAATTAGATTCAGAGATCCCTCGCTGAAGGAAACCATTTTCTGCATGCAGCCCAGTAACTCTCTCCAACAAAATCCCCATATGGCAGAGGTGCAGCACAGAAACAGCACAATCTTTTCCAATTATCTCTAACCAGTTCTCCTCCAACCAAGTTCTTGCCAACTCCGCGAACTGCCGTAGCTCTGACCTCATCCATTCAATATCAGAAGACACAAACTCAAGGTTCTCAGATACCAAATTCTTCAGATGTCTGATTCCATCTTCCAGTTCAAGAACTACCTCATTTGCTTCAAGCAGGCTTGATTCAAATTTCTTTTCCATATCCATGTAAGTTTGTTCCTTCACATCCAGCAGCATCTTCAAACTATTGACCTCACTTAGCAAATCCTTCTTTTCACTAGCAAACAAAGATTCCTTTTGTCTGTACTTCTCTGCTTGGAGTTTTGCGTTTTCATTCGCTTCCACCAGTGCCTCAACTGTAGACTCTGCATCAACTATAGTTGCCTGCGCTTCTTGAAACTGGGCTATAAGAGTGAAAGCCTCAAATGATTTCTGCTGTGCAAGACCTTTGGCCTCTGAGATCTCAAATTCAAGTGCCTGAAAGAATGATCACAATTGATAACAAGGAATCAAGATTGACCAACTCAAGAAATTGAATGCAACATTCAATCTGTAAATACAAACTATGCTGGTTCTACATAAAGAATAAATAGCAAAATTCATCTGCTCTGCAGGGAAAAAGAATATGGGTAAAAGATTTTATATCTATCAATGCATTGAGACACATAGCTTCTTGCGCACTAAAGCCACATCCCTACATGTACATTTTTAGTAAGAGCCTTTTTTTACTGGAAAGAGAGACAAGTCTACTGTATTATTCATTTTCTGGTCATGTAGAAACAAGTCTACTATGAATATGCTCGTTTAAAAATCCAACTGAAGCCTAATCCATTGTTCAGAAACCAGAAAACAGATAACATAAAAAGAATTTCAATGGACCTTATAAAGTGTTACCTCTTTCTCTTTATGCCATGAAACAAGTGATGTTGTTGCGTCATTGTCTTTTTCCTGCATCTTTATTTGCAATTCTTCCAGTCTAGCTTCATAGCACTTCTGTTGATCAGTTATCTGCGACTTCAATTGAAGGACCTCGGAACTTAGATCTTTAACAGTTTTTCGACTCTGGAAAAGACATTCTTTCACATTTTTCTTTTCTTCGAGAAGCTTGGCCATTTGAAACTGCAGCGTCTGCAATTCATAAACTGCAGACTGCATCTCCTTACTAAGTTGGCAAAGGGGCACAGCATTGCACTGCTCTCCAGCTTCAAGGGCACCAAATGTTTTAAGTTCAACCTAAAGCAAGGAGTAAAATATGGTCATGCCATTCAAAGAGAGATACTCTTAATAGGTACATATTGATTAACAGGAGGAACTTATACTGACATAAATAGTACTCCGTCCGATCCATAATAAGTGTCGCTCATTTTGTACTAAGCTAGTACAAACTTGGTACTAGATGAGCCACACTTATTAAGGATCGGAGGGAGTAGTTGTTTGGTTCACCTTCATACCAAATAAAAATATATATCTTACCTGGTCCTCCGAATTCAAGTGTAAATTTTGACAAACGACTTCTTCAGGGTCCACAGAAAGGCTTGATTCCAACGTACTGAATCCAACTCCAAACTCATGTATAATACCCTTTGCCTTCAGAACATCTGACATCATTTGTAACAAAACGGCATTTTCTTCATTTTTTAGCTTCTCAAACGTCTGCTCCATATCCTTGGTCTGACTCAATGAATGAGCTATAAGTTTCTTTGACTCATCTAACTGAGTCTCGAGCTGATGAATCTCTTCTTCTGCCCCCCTCAGTGATGATACATAGTTTTGTTCAAGAATCTCCTTCTGCAAAAATGTTCCAATAGATTCATCCAGCAAATGCTCTACTCTCCTAAGTTCTTCAAGTTGCTGCTGGTTCAATTGTTCTTGTTCAGATGCTTGATATCTTAAAAGAGCAATTGTTTTTTCTTGGTCATTCCTTTCCTGTTGATGCATCTCATTTATTGCCTCCATTGCTCCTCTTAAGGACTTTAACTTCAGATCCAAGTCGCATTTTATGCCATCTGCCTCTTTCAACCGGCGTTGGAGCTCTTCAAGTAGCTTCTCTCTCTCAGATATACCCTGAAACATCTTCTGAACTTGATCCTCAACCCATCTTCTTTGAGAAAAGGACTCCGAAATAGAGGCAACATGGTCAGAAGCTTCATCAAGTGAAGCGCTTCCATCGACAAGAAAGTTTTCAATGTCAGCAGCTAATCTGTCCCAGTCATTGGTCAGAAGATGAATTTCCTTTTCTTTTTTCTCAACTAGTGCAGAAAAGCTTTCGTTTTCTTTAATCACCTCAAGTAGCCTATCATTCAACTGTTTCCTTTCCAGTTGAAGCTCATCTAGGCTATGTTTGGCTAATAACCCATACTTGTTACTAGCATCTAACTGTTGCTGGAGCGGTAAAAGCTCTTCTTGTAAGTTCTCCCAGTCATTAGTCAACAGCTGGATTTTCTTTTCTTTTTCCTCAATTAGTTCACAAAAGCTTTCATTTTCTTTCATCACCACAAGTAGCCTATCATTCAACTGTTTACTTTCCAGTTGAAGCTCATCTAGGCTTTGTTTGGTCAACAACTCATTTTTCCTACTAGCATCTAACTGTTGTTGGAGCAGTAGAACATCTTCTTGTAAGCTCTCCCAGTCATTGGTCAGCAGCTGGATTTTCTTTTCTTTCTCCTCAATTAGTTTAGATAAGCTCTCATTCTCTTTCATCATCTGAAGTAGCCTATCATTCAACTCTTCTCTTTCCAGTTGAAGCTCATCTAGGCTTTCCTTGGCCAGTAACTCATTTCTGTTACTAGTATCTAACTGTTGTTGGAGCAGCAGAACCTCTTCTTGTAAGCTCTCCCAGTCATTGGTCAACAGCTGAATTTTCTTTTCTTTGTCCTCAATAAGTTTAGAAAAGCTTTCAATCTCTTTCATCATCTCAAGTAGCCTTTCATTCAACTCTTCTCTTTCCAGTTGAAGCTCATCTAGGCTTTGTTTGGCCAGTAACTCATTTCTGTTACTAGCATCTAACTGTTGTTGGAGCGATATAAGCTCTTCTTGTAAGCACATAATAACCTCGGTTGTTTCAACTTCAACCTGTCTGCGGACTTCATCCATTTCTTGCTCAGCAGAACTGTCAGATGCCTGATCTTTTTGGTACCTTGAATTTAAGTTGTGTGCCTTCTCAAGTGAAGCTTGCATCTTTTTCAGCTTTCTTCGAAGAGGTGAATCTTCATTTTCGGAACACTTCAAAAGTTGCATTCTGGGCTCTGCACTAGCCAACAGGCCCTGTCTACGGTGGTTGTCAAACTCAGTATTTAATCTTGAGATTTCTCTGTCCCTCTTCTTTAGAATCTCAATGTTTTGCTGATTATTCTCCTTCAACTCATCAAGTTCATTTATCAGCAAAATCTGCTGTGACTCAAGAGCTTCAATAACAGATCTCGCATCATTAAGCTCGCTTTCTGTGGCGTCACTCTGCTTGCAAGCTTGAAGGATACGTAAATTTGCTGCTTTCAGCTCATCGCCCAAGATAGTAGTTCTTTCCCCAACCTCTTGACGGGCTGTCCTCTCTTCTGCAAGAATTGATTTAAGTATGTCCAACTCCAGCTGCAGGTTTAACATATCTTCTGTGTTCCCCATGAGAGCCTCATCAGAATAATCTTCCATTTTCGCAAATGCATTAGAATCATACTGGTGTGTCCAAAAAATCAAAATGATAATGTCAGCTTTTCTCATTTTCACTATAAGCACAATTACATCAGAGAAGAATGTTGCCCATACCTCAAATACATTATGACATTCCTCCCTCTTTGTCGATTTGATGGTGCTCAATTCTTTTTGCAGATAAGCTATTTCCCTGTGAAGTGAACTAGCTGCTTAAAAACTAAATTTCAGCATAGAAACAGCATGTGAGTACTTATGTATGTGCCTATACAATTACCTTGTTAGTTTTTCATTTGATTCTAAGCAACCTTGCAGCTCATTTCTGCAGGTTTCCAACTCTTGACAGGTCCTTCTCAACTGCAAATGAATTGAAAAACAGAGAAAGACCAACATCAGTCCATAATGGCATCAACATATGGCATGCTTGGCCATCGCAGTTTCAGTCAACATAACAGAACCAAAAGATAAAGTATTCTTTTTAGGCGAAAAGGTACCTCTGTAGGTAAGGTTTCAGGCTCACACGCTAAACTAGGGTGAAGTTGTTCTGTGTCCTGAAAATATCAATAAAGATAAAAGTATAAGCCAATCTGTAGAAAAAATAAAGGTGGGCAGAAAAGCTAATCAGGAGTTAAACCTCAAACTTGGCTGAAATGTAATTTTGCTGCTCAGTTTGTATCCTCCCATCAAGTATTTGCAAGATCTGTCAGCGCAAGGAATGCTGATTAAACAAACCTAGTACAGCACTAATTAGAATTACAAAGTGAAGGTTTACAAACCTGATTTCGAAGGTTGGAAACTTCATCCAACAGAACCTCCCTCTCCCCTTCATTACAGAACTGCTGGTAGCTACAAGTGTCAAAAACGTTTTAGCACAGTACAACGATATTCATGCATGTTGGTATAGACTATATATACCTCTTGAGTTGGTTTGATAAACGAATATTTTCTAGTGCAAAACGGGTTACTTCTGGATTTTTGTCAATTTTTGCACGAAGCAACTCTATTTCTCGTAACAAAGTTTTGATGTCATCCAGTAGATATGATTCTGCTGGCAGTTTGTTATGAACAAGAGCTTCCATCCGGTGAATCTTATCTTCTCGAAATTTCAGCGTCATCTTAGCGCACCTTGTATCCTCCTCTCTTTGACACACCTAAGAAGGATGTAACAAAAATTATTACAGGACCTCTTATAGATAGGTTTTACCAGGAAAAAAAAGGTACCAATCGGTTCAACTGCTCAATTTCAGCTTCAAGTTGCTTTACTGCAGCTTCTGCCATTGATTCTCTTCGTAATGCTCCTGCTAGTGTTTCTTCCAGTGATCTCATCTGCAAGATAATTTATTTATGAAGGAATTTTCATGAGACACAGGAGCGCACACAAAGAGGGAATCATCTTTAGTCTAATCCACTATTTTAAATATGGAAAAAATGAACAAAGTCACTCAATAAAAAAATGTTCATCGTGATTACGAATAATATAGAAATATGGTTCGAGTTTCATAAAAATGATAATAGCTTAACGGCCTAAAATAAAATCAAGTTCAGTTAACCTGGTGGGCTTTCAACGTGTGAAACTTTAAATAATGAGTACAGTTTATGGAAATCGTGACAAAGGTGGATTACCCGATTTGAAACTGTTAAATCTTGCAAATACTTTATGTTCTGAGTGTCACTGCCAATTTCTTCATCCACACTCATGTGATCAGCACCATCGTCAACATCACCTCCAGATCTTCCACAAATATCAGCGGTGAATGGTAATGTTCTAGTAAAATGCTGACGCTTGAGAACAGCTAGCTCCTCCTGATTCATATAAGGACCCATTTTTAGTTAAGAATGATGCTATATGGAATGAAAGTGTGATTAATATTCTGCAGGCATCACCTTTAGAAGACGGATTTGATGTTGCAAAGCTAGAACATCTCCTGAAGCATCTTCATTCACAACCGCCTACAAATTTGAAGAGACGGGAATTTGCAAATGGTTAGTAACCTAAGATCTGTTCAAAAAGAATATATGGACCTGAAAGACAGGTACTTACATTGTTTTGAATGAGCTTTGCACGCTGAGCAAATTTGAGGGTACTGAGTGTTTCATTACCAGAACTATTTTAACACACCAAAAATTGAAAAAAATATGAGGATACCAAACTGCATCTTGAGCTCTGTCCAAGTAGGATTGAATAAGTTCAAAATTCATTACCACAATGAAGGGCTGATGTTTGCGATGATCATGGTCTTGGAGTTTCCACCAAGCGAATCCTGTGAAAGGAGAGGTAAATGATTCCTAGGCCACAAGGGAACACGGCAATAAAGACTACAATTGGTATCTCGAGGTTGTTACCTGGAGAAGAAACGTTAATTTTGAATCCCTATAAGGTACATGTTTTTGCTTCCCATGGGTAAGATCAACCAAGTTCATTATCACATGACTGCAATTCATTTCAGAAAAAACTCATGGATGAGCAACAGCACAGAGAAATACTTTATCATACTAAAATATTTTTTCAACTAAGAGTTTGATATTAGGTACGAACCCCAATGTTGATAACGACTTGTTAATATTAGCAGCTTCTTTCAGCCGCTCACCTTCAGCACCAGATGTTCTCTGCCTATTTTAGGTAGATAAATTGATATTTCACTTAGCACAACAAACTGTGGGACCAGTGAGAATATTGTCTACTTACCTTTCTGACCCAGCAAGATCAACTAGGTTCAGCCTTGCAAACCGAAAGTTAGTCATAGAATCTTTCTCCCACCTACTCTCAATAATACATGTGAACACACTGTGGGAGCGGCTACTCTCGCTATTCATATTTGTAGCAGCCACTTTCCTATTCATAGAACCCTGAAATAGGTTTGAGGAAAGCCTGATTAATTCAAATTCTTTGGCAGTCTTCTGTAAGATATTTGCAAGATAGAAAACCCAAGGATAAATTTATTTACCTGCATCAAAAGTTTTATTATATCACTGACACAGCCTACTTCAAGTTCAGTCAGACTTTCTACATAGACTCCATTTACATCTTCTCGGACCTGCACATAAGCTTTCATGTTTAGTAAAATTAAAATCACAAAAATGGTCTTGCACCAATAAGTCATAATTCACTGTAAGCAATAGCATGAAAGCGTACTGGGAGATTTGTGGCTGAAGGATCAAGAAGATCTGTAATCTGTTCATTGTAAATCTCAAGAAAAGAACATTTGCAGTTGTACTTAAGCTTTTCATCCCTCCTGCTCTCTTCCTCCTACAGTTTCGGGTTCCACACAACACATAACAGGTTCAAGATTCACAACATTATGAGATACTTAATAATGTAACCGACAAAAAATAATGCAATGTATGGGGAGTCTCTTACCGCTCTGATCCTGGCAAACAAGAACTCAAAAATGCGTGGTGTCATTCCACGTTCTGGACTAGGCCTCACTTCCAGATCACTAATTTCGCCAAGCATCGTGTATGTTTTTCCACTTCCAGTCTGCAGACAATCAAAAGGGTGCAAGAACATGAATGCAATTCTTCATAGCCAACAAATAAAACAAAAAAAAATCCTAGCTACCTGCCCATAAGCAAAGATGCAGCTGTTGTATCCAGCCATGCAGTTCTCAACCATTGGTAAGCCAGCAACACGGAAAAGCACTTCCTGCCAATGCAAAAAAACTCATCAGTTATTCACAGTCCAAGAAATAGGAGCAAAGCATGGCATCAAACTGTTTTGGAGCTGACCTGGTTCACTCCTTCACAGGCAACATGGTCAAATTTAAAGTGGGTTTCTGGCTGACCAATCCATGTGATACTCTGGGCACTGTCTTGCTTCAAACATCGGTTATAACCATGCACATTTTTCTCCGTATTATTTAGAGGTCGAACACGGATAACAACCTGGAAATAAACCACAGATGTAAAGAATGTGTAGGACGAGGTTTTGATGTACAGTATTTGAAATCATGTGGATGGTGAAGTTGACTCTCCAACGTATGTACCTATGCATAATTCAGAATGCGAAAATAGATTGTTTGCCCAAAAAAGGTAGTACAAAAAGGAAGAAGAAACACTCAACGAACTTATCTTTCAGCCATCTTCAGAATCATAACTTAGTAATACTATACCTAAGTTGAAAGAAAAATAGCAAAAACAGTTCTCCTCCCCATTTCACAAGTTGACATTCAGTCCACAAAGTGAAATTCTGCAATTATCAGCCAGTACCCACGAATCTATAACCTGAGCTAAACGAGTGTACAATCTATACTCGCCGCATCATGTTTCCTGATCAATCAATAATTTTGTTGAGTAGGCAAGAGGGGAAAAATCAGATTGCATACCTGCACATTGTTCTCCATCCAGAAGGAGGGGTCTTCCCGTAGCTCAAAATGCGGCACCTCCACAGAACTCACCACCATCGCGGGTAGAAACGACACGGGCGTCCCTCTGGCAGCCAAATGGAACCCCAGGCCCCGGGCGCCGCCGCCCGTCATGGGCCTCGACCCGCTCATCGCCGTACTGTACGCTGGCGGCTTCGTCACGCTCTTGGTGGGCGTGCTCTGCCCGGAGCCGCCGCATTCGGAGGAGGTGGCCGGCGCCAGGGCCGCCTTGCCGCGATACGCGCGGGGAGTGGCCGTCGCCGCGCGCGGCGGCAGCAGCTGTTCCTCGGCACGGGGCGGGGCCCAGCCGAAGCGGCTCCGCGCGGCGGCCTTCTCGGGCGTCCGGAACGGGAGCTTCGAGGGGGTTGGCGCGGGGGACTCCGGCTTCCGCTTGAGCCCCGACGCCGGCGGCTGGATGGCGAGGAGAGGGGGCCGGGACGCCGCCGCCGCGTCGGGCTCCCCGGCGGTGGCGGTGGCGGTGGCGGGGCCCGAGCCGTCCGCCGGCGCGTTCTCGTCGTTGCCGGCTTCCGCGCCGGGAGAAGCCCTCGCCGGGGCGCGGCGGACGGCGCCGCGATCCCTCACCATTCTTAGCTTGGAGGAGGTGGCGGCGGCGGTGACGAGGAGTATCCCGAGGCGGCGAATGGTGTAATGCCGCCGCCGGGGCCGCCTCTAGAGCCCTCTTCCTCCGCGGCAGAGATCCAGGGCAGCTGAAGATTTCGAAATCAGGTGTGGGGGCGGCGCAGAAAAATCGACGCTCCGGCGCTGCAGATCGGGGTGGCCTCCCTCCGAACCTCCAGGCGGGGAAGCGGGCCTACCTAGGTATAACGCGGCGGGTCGCCGGAGCAGCGAGCTGGACCTAGTGACGCTCTGCGTTCTAGAAGGTTCTAGAACCCTCTGTCTGTCTCTCTATCTCTCACTGAAGCAGTGGGAAGAAGGATTTTTGGGTTTCAGTCAGCGAGGTGCTGGAGGAAATGTGGGGTAGGTAGGCAAGGGGTTAAACGTAACGGGATGTGGATCGGGGGCGTCTGGTTTCGAAATGGACGGCCGCGATTGGGATCACGAGGTAGACCGCCTGAGCGCCCCCGCTTGGACTGGTTCGAAATTTTGGAGGGCCGTTTCGTTTGAACTGAAGCTCGAAATGATCCTCCTCCCACGTCGTGCTCTTGTCTTGTCTTGCTCGCACGATGTACGGCGTTAACATAACACACGACCTGTCGGGTGGTCGGTCCTGCGTCGCTCATGAGTGAATCGACTGGTCACGTGAAAACGGTGAAACGATGCCACTGGTACGTTTCTAACATCAAAATAAGTTCGATATTTCCACCTGTCCATATTTATTTATTTTTGCGGAAAAAGATCCGGATCTATTTCATGAGTTCATAAGAAGTACAAAGTATCCTAAACATAATAAAAATTACATCGAGATCTTTGGACCACCTAATCTAATAGTCGCGAAGCGAGCCCGCGCCATTGTCGCCGCTCCATTACCGGAGCCGGCATGCCATTGTTGATGACAGTCGGCAAGTCTTCGTGCACGTGCCCCTAAGGACCAGCGCCCCAGAAATGAAGTTGTCGTCATTGAACCCTTGAATTGATCTGAAACTTGTAACACCAAACCTAAAACACACGTAGACTGGACGAGATCCAGAACACAGATCCACCACTCCATGAAAGCGGCGACCAGACGAATCCCCACCCTCCTCAACGCCAGCAGCAGGATCGTCGCCGACGAGGTGGAAGAGGAGACGGGTATACCTTATTCTTGTCCCGCATAACGCCGCCATAGCCACCATAACGACGATGTCGGATGACCAAACTCTAACTTTAGGGACCCTTCTACACCGCCGCGGTCAGAGGTCCCCCTCTCCCCGCCACCGAGCGGCAAGCAGAGGAGGCGGGGACCCGTCGATGCTCGGTCGCAGACGGCGAGGACGAAGTAGATCATGGCGGCTGCTAGTCCACCTGTCCATATTAATATTCTCACCTTTGGCTAGATACAAATACATCTACTCTAAATATTTAACTAGACACTACATATGAATCCAGATAAAGTCGAGGCCATTAATATGTACCCCGAGGAAGTACCAACAGCCACTTGTCCTGCTAACATGTGTTAATCTGTCTGATTGGTGTAATTACCATGTGATAAGATAAGTCTGGTATGAAAAGTAGGAAATCAGAATGCAGGAATCTGGAAAACAAAGGGAATTAGATGTTGTGTATCCTTAATACCAAAACCGTATGGGGTGGTCAACGAAGAAGCGAAAAACCCATCTAGGGTTTCGTCCCTCTCGCCGGTGAAGCCGCCGGTCTGCTCAGTCTCATGTGGCCTTTGGTCATTGGAGGTGTTGCGGACCATGCTCTCTCGCTGACTACGTTTCGAAATCAGAATAAGGTCATTTCCGCTCTAGCCTCGCTTCGGTGGTGCATCTAGCGTCGACAGAGGTCGTGTGTCCATGGGATCTTCGGGATCTAACCGGTTTTCGTATTCGTTTGTATGATTTTAGATCAGTCTCTTCTAAACTACGATTGTTATCATTTATCAATAATGACGATTGCTGCTCTGGTGCGCTGGTCCTTCGTGGTCTTAGCTCGAGGGCTTCCCGTATGTCAGTTACAATAAGCTCTACTACGATAAGCTTTATCCGGCTCCGGTGATGGAGGGGCCTAGCGGTTGTAGTCGTCGCTAGGTGGTCTAAAGACCTATTTGTATTTATTTTTTTAACTTTTTAACCTCTTTATACTGTTGTTGATGTTTTTAATGTATCGGTGGAATTTTAAAAAAATTGTATCCTAGATTCGTGCAGAACTAAAACCACGAAAAAAAAGAACTTCATAAAGTAAGGCCTTTAATTTTACGACATCATCAAACGTCTTATAATCAGGTACAGAGAGAGTAACAGATATATACATGTAAAATCAACATTATGGATTCGCTCTATATTTTTAAAAACTTTAAATACAATACGAATAAGTGGGTGCATACGGAAGTACCCCACGTCCCAACGATTGGGGTGTACCCGACATTCACGACACTAGTTTCTGGGGGCGAGCGATAGGTACCGTGTACGAGCAGCTCTAATCGTGACTGTAAAAATGTTAAAATTGTAAAATTCCGACGGATTTACATGTCCGTGCGTTTTCAGTCGCTCTAGCGGTAACTGTAAATCAGCCCTACAGTCCGGCCCATGAAATCGTTTACGGTGGTCCGTTAGCTGCCCAACATGACCGGTACAAGTAGAGGGTGCACGAGTGGTTGAGGGTCCAAACCCGTTCCCACTCCCTCTCCCAACCCTAGCGCCGCCACCAGCTCCAACTCCGACGAGCAATCGTGAGCGTTCCACCGCAAGGACCACGCCATGTCATGTCGCCACTTTGAAGTGGGGGGAAGGCCGCAACTGAGGCGGGGATGAGGACGGACGAACTCCTTCTCGCCGTTGCGGCAAGCTCACCGAGGATGAGCGACGGAAGATAATCCACTCGGAGGACGCGAAGAAGAGGGTGGCAAAGAAGTGGACTAACCGTGGGATGCGTCCGCCGGCGTTGGTCGCCCGCTACGTCGTGCCTATGGAGTGCTACCGGCCACCGTCCCTAGTGCACGTGCCGGCGATTCGCAGGTACGTGCACGACGGTGAGCCCCCTTTTGGAGAGGGGAGCTCCCGCGCCGCTCCTCCGTCCCTCCCCTCCTCTGGCTTCGACTCCGACGACTGGAGCTCGTCGTCCCCCCACGTGCGGCCATCGTTGTCCCCGCCGACTATGCCAACCACTCCAACGAGGAGCGTCTCGCGTTCGAGATGTTGGCTCGTGAGTCCGAGCTCTCGCGCGAGGCGGAGATCGTCCACGAGCAGGCGGAGCGGCGCCGGGCCATGAAGCTCGTCATTGCGCGCGTCGCCGGTGATAGGGAGGCAGCGCGCAGCACCGTCGTCAAGCTCGAGATGTCCGACCTCATCGAGCTCTCCGAGGAGTGAAGCTCTCGTTGCCGCGCCGGAGCTCCAATTGTATAGAACACCGCCGCGCTCCTCCCCTATGTAACACGCAGTTGTAGAATTGCTACTTTTACTCCTAATTCCGCTGAATATGTAATGATCTGAACCGTGTTCTCCATCGAATTTTGCCGCGAGCGCAAAGTTTTAAATTATCAGTTTCGTTTTACAAACACCGTTCTCCGCGAACGATTCTGAACCTGTAAATTGCGAGTACAGTCGTCCGTATGGTATGTTTACAGTCACCCGTTTAGAGATGCTCTAAGAGCATCTCCACTCGGGGTCCTCAAAGCCCCCCAAAGGCCTATGAGGGTCGGCGCCAAAAAACGCGGCCAGCCGCGACCCTCATTTCAGAATTTCCGCCGGCGGCCCTAGGCGAAACCCAATGTACAGGGAGGCAAGCGGGGGCGCCGGCGTGTCGAGAAAACGTTGTGGGCCAGCCTTGTCGGTGACAAACGGCCAGAAATCCTGTCCTATCCCACCCTGCCGACCCCCTGACCCCCTGGCGACCGCCGCGACCACCCCTACCTCGCCATCGGGAACCCGCCTCCGTTAGCATTCCCCACCACCAAATAAACCCCTCCATAGCTCCAAACACCCACTCCGCCTCTTCCTCCGCCGTCCTTACGTCCAACCGTCGGCCGACGAACCTCTGCTCCCACCCGACTTTCTCCCCACACACAAGGTGCTCGACCATTTGCCAAGGCGATGGACTCGGACGACGAGGAGGTCATGGCCGCTCTGATAGATGAGGAGGTCGCTGCGATCAATGCAATGGCGGCCGGGGACGACGAGCACCTGTCTATTCTCCTCGCCCTCATGTCCATGATCATCGAGGAGGACAAGCCTGCGGCGGCTTGGCGCCTGGACGCCGCAAGAGCAAGCCGATGCATAAGATGGAAGGGTACTGCATGTTGTATGTAGACTACTTCGCCGATGATCCAGTGCACGGCGATGTCACATTCTGCCGCCGTTTCAGGATGAGCAGGAAGCTCTTCCTCAAGATCGTCGAGAAGCTAAGGGAGTTCGATGACTACTTCAAGCTAAAGAGGGACGCCGTCGGTACGCTTGGCTTCTCCACTATCCAGAAATGCACAATTACCCTTCGGATGCTATCATATGGAATGCCTAGAGACACACAGGACGACTACATGCGCATGGCCGAGTCCACGACCATTGATTGCATGTATAGGTTTTGCAGGGCAATTGTGGCGGCGTTTGGGGACACATATTTGCGCACACCTAATGAAGATGACACTGCTCGTCTGTTGGCACAGAATGCAGACAGAGGGTTTCCTGGGATGCTTGGAAGCATCGACTGTATGCACTGGGCATGAAAGAACTGTCCATTTGCAAACCAGGGCATGTACAAGGGCCACAAAGGAGCATGCAGTGTGGTTCTTGAGGCAGTGGCTGATAAGGATCTCTGATGGCAAGATCTCACAATGACATCAACATGCTCTAGTGCTCTGATGTGTTTACCAAGCTTGTTTCAGGCAATTCTCCTCCTGTGGCTTATGAGATCAATGGCCACAAATATGACAAGGACTACTATCTGGCTGATGGCATCTATCCAAAGTGGTCAACATTTGTCAAGACCATTTCAAATGCAGTGCCTGGAGGGAAGAAAGCTTGGTTTGCTCAGTGCCAGGAGGCTTGCAGGAAAGATGTGGAGAGGGCATTTGGTGTGCTGCAAGCTTGATTTGCCATTATTCGGTACCCTGCGCTTACATGGTCCAAGGATCAGATGTGAGAGGTCATGACTGCTTGTATCATCTTGCACAACATGATCATTGAGAGTGAGTGGAAGAACCCAGTCTTCGATAGATGTTGATCATCAGGTGGCTACTACCTCTGCCTCTTTCCTGGCCAAGCGTCAAGAACTTCGAGACTCCAACACTCATCACCAGCTACAAAATGATTTGATCGAGCATTTGTGAAACCTGAAAGCAACTCTCTAATTTGTTGGCCATTGTGATTCAAATATGTTAAAGTGTTCCAATTTGATTGATTGCTTGTGTTAAAATAATTTAGGAAATAAAAAATGATTGGTTTGGGGTACATGGCTGGACGCTGGCTGACCCCCATTTTTGATTTCGTGTCAACACCCCATACGGGCCAAAAAATAAACGTGCCGGAGCCTGTATAGGAATCACGAGTGGAGATGCTCTAAGGCAACCCTTGTCCACCTTCCCCCGGGAGCAGGCTCAATTCACCACGTCTTGAAATTTGCATGTTCAAATTTTGACTGAATTACCGTATAGGGTTCAGATGAACAAGATCTGAAGTCTCGCTTCATTTTTTATATATTTTTATTTTATATTGGCAGCGATCGCTTCAGCTCGGGCCGTGATTAAGTCATCATGTGCACTGCACGGCCAGCGATCTAATCAAACATCGCATTTGTTAATCATGGGTTCCATGGGACATCTACGTACGACAGGATAGTGGGCCCAGGGGTGGTTTGAAAAATCCAATTGTGCGAAACCCAACGGCTACGGAAGGTTTCGGACGGATTTCCGCTTTAGGCCTTCCGCGTATGTTTTCTCCGGTGCCAAATTGGCTTTTCAACAGATGGCACCGATGCCCTACGCTGCTGAGCGGGTGTCTTGAGAAAATTTGTGGGCCTCGATGCTTCTATTTGCTCCGATGCCACATCCAGGAAAGGAATAAACAATGAGCTACATGGTGAATCCCTTGTCTTCTCGCGCCATGCACCCACCAAAGAAAAGTTCTATTCTTTTTTTTCATCCAAAGACGCTGGGTTAGTTGACTATATACTCATATTAATCCATGTGGGGCCACCTTCTTTTACACTGAGCGGTGCCCTTCGCTGTGGAGCTGGTGCCACAAATTTTTATTTTGGCACCGGTGATGATGTGGCACCCTTAGTTTACGAGGAAGAGACGCATCCATCAATCCACGCATGCTAAGATACCCTTCTACAGTTCTACTCCTAGAAAACAAAATTACCGCGTGGGCGTAGTTTAGGGACGGAGTATACTCCTATTACTCTTCATTTTTATTTTTATTTTTAAAATTCCACCCATCTATTAAAAATCATAAGTAAAAGAAATACAAGTAGATATTTAGACCACCTAGCAACGACTACAATCACTAGCGTGAGCGCCGAAGGCGTGCCACCGTTATCGCCCCTCCATCATCCGAGCCGGACAACACTTGTCGTAGTAGAGTTTGTTGTAACAAACAGACGAAAGTCGTCGAGCTACAATCACGAAGGACCACCCGCTAACCAGCAACAATCGCCATTGATGACAACCGTAGAACGGAAGAGATTGACATAAAATTACACAAACAAATACAAAAACAAATTATATCCCACGACATCCGCCGGACACACGACTCCACTCGCACTTCGCATGCGCTAAATGCACCACTGGAGCAAGGATAGAGCAGAAAAAACCTTATTCTAACTTCATGGCGTAGCCGTCGTCTCAACATCCTGAAGAACACACTAAAAATAGACCAGACAAAGAATAAAAAATCTCCCTCCGTCGAGAGGCCATGATCCGCTACTCCTCTAAGGCCCAAGGCCACCGGAGGCAGAGCTGATTGGCGGCGGCGTATGTGAATCTAGCAATTGAGATGGCTACGAGGAAGTTGATCCTCGATATGGACTGCATGGGAGTAGTGCCGAAGTTGGGTAATGTGGAGTTGGACCGCTCGGTCCATGGCTCTCTGGTCGAGGAGATGAAGAAGCTGCTTCAAGGCTTTGATGATCACGCGATCATGCACGGTGAGACGCTCTTGTAATAGGGTAGCTCGTTTGTTAGCAAAGAAAGGCTCCAACAATAATCTTTATAAGACTTAGGTTGGGGTTCCTCGGGCTACCTTACAAACTAGTTGGCATTTGATTCTGTCTGGTTCTTAAATAAAGCCGCAACAATTGACCTAAAAAGAGTATATTAAAGTTTTTGAAGATGCTTGATACCAGATAATTTAATGGTTTTTTTAATCATTTTTGCCACTATAACCAACCTGAAACTCAGTTTTTTCATTTAACCGATCATAACCTTAATTTTGTCAGTACTCCTTTTTTATGGATGATTTTGCGACTACTTTGTTACAACACTTAATTTTTTCATTTTCATCATCTTTTCGTCATTAGTCTATAATCATCTTTGCCATTTTAGGTTCTCCACCTTTTTATTTTTATTTTATATCTCAGTAACTGGTTGAATCTACATGTTACTAGTCAGCGTGAACGTGCACGTCTCGCTTAAGACAAACCAATGAAATATGTAATACATAGTCATATCAATGAGATATAAAATAAAGAAAAGAGTTAATTCCAGATTTACCCCTATTTTTATATTTATAACAATATTAATACTCCCTCCTATCCAAATTAGGTATCTATCACTAAAACAAGTCTACATACATCCGAATCTAGACAAAATTTGAGTCAAGTAATTTGGATCGGAGGGAGTATAATTTTCCTCTGCTTACCCCATTTAGTAAACTTTTTGCTAGCTTTTACCCCTTCAAACTTTTAACTATTATACTAGTGAGATCCTTGTTGTGTACCATGATTTGCCACATCGATGATCAACATCTGCGCCACCACCCTACTAGCCATCTGCGCCACCTGTTGGAAATATGTCCTAGAGAAAATAGTAATAAGAACTATTATCATATTTCATATAGTTTATGATTAAGTTCTATATCATGCTATAACTGTATTGAGTGGAAACATCAATACACGTGTGATATACAATCAACCAGGGGTTCCCAGTGAAACTCTAGTCACTGGTTCATTGGTCAACAGATGATCAAGTTTCCTGATCATGTGGCATTTATGCCAGTTGGAAAATGGAGTCAACTCATTCCGAGAATGATATGATGAACCAATACCCAACCTAAACATCGTGACCCGATCATGTCACGAAGTTCAAGTTACGATGATTAGAAATAGATCCTCGTAGACTATTCCTTAGACCATGAGGCTATATCAATCACTGTCTCCCGAGAGTGCTTATATAGCATCAAGCGCCACTAATGTCTGATGGTTATAAAGGGGTGTTCAGATACTCGGAGGAAACCGTAGAGGAAATATATGTCAAGAGCGGGATTTGTCCGTCCACGTGACGGAAAGATACTCAAGGGCCCACTCGGAGAAGTTATATCCAATAGCTGCGCAACGTGTGATTTGATCACAGGGATATCACTTGTCGAAACGAGTCAAGTAGCATTGTTCGGTATCGAGATTGAACACGACATGGTGATGTCATTGATCAGATCTCGGGCAATGCAAGTATCGAGAGACAAAGGGAATAAGACACGACTGTCCCGGTTCAAACGACGAAAAATCTTCGTGGAACGCACAGGGGTCACATGGCCATCCAGATCCCTCTGTTGATCATTGGTCCGGGAGTGTCCCGAACATGTATGGAGTGTTCCCGAACCGTGGGGTATCACGCTTAAGGTCTTGATGATGCTTAGAGAGTGTTTATAGGATCGGAAAAATCGCTGAAGAATAGTAGAGAGAAAACCAGAAGGGTTTCGGTAAGTCCAGAGGATGTCCAGAGTGGAGGTGGAAGGTGTTCCATAGCCACGAGGTTGAATAATATGTGAATGAATGTTAAATATTGATTTAATAATTTATTCATAATTATTTAATAAAAGAGAAAATCAATTTAAATGGTCAAAGGCTTAATGGGCCAATTCTGGAGGGAAGAGGGCCCATTAGGGAAAGGAGAGAAGGAGAAGGGGCAAGGGGGTGGCCGGCTGGGCCAAGGCCCCCCCGCAGGGCCCACTAGGGCCAGCCAGCGACTGCCCCTCCCCCTCCTCTCCTTTAGTCCCACCCCGGGACTTTGAGGGAGGTAGTACCTCCCTTCCCCCTATATATAGTGGGGGTATTTGGCCAGATAAATACACACAATATTCAATAAAGGTCTTGTCACTTTTGGGAAGACCTCCAATTGATATTCTCTCTCTCTCTCTCGTGACTGTGGGCCCAAGTTCGGACTGCGCGAACGAGAGACATCTTCACCGCAGAGCGTCGTCGTGCTGCGGGATTTGGATCCAGGAGCTCTACTTCCGCAACTGCTGCTGGATCGGGGAAGCGGGAGTCATCGTCAGACACCGGACGTGTCTAACTCCCCGCGAGGTGTCACACTTGAGACACTCAAGTCACTAGAGCCAAAAGAGTGCAAGGACTTCATCACGACCTTGAGGTCGGCTTCGGTTCTTTTACATCAACCACGCTCTCCTGAGCGTTGACAACGCTTTTCGGTCTTCAAGGTAAGTTCACGAAAAGCCCCTCCCATTACTGTATTACTAATAGATAGGTCCTGGTGAAGGAGATATACCCTAGAGGCAAATAATAAATAGGTTTTTATTGTCATATCTCAATTAGTTTATAATAGTTTCATATTGTGCTATAACTGTGCCAAGTAGAAACATTGGTACAGGTGTGGTATGAAACAACCAAGTCCCTAGTAGCCTCTATTTATACTAGTTCGTTGGTCACGAAGATGATCAGGGTTTCAAGATCATGGGCATTTATGCCGACTAACAACGGGATCATATCATTGGAGAATGATATGATTGGACATTCCTCGAAGGATTGCAACACGATCAAGTCATATAGTTCATTGTTGCAACAGCTATACCTAGACTCCTTCTCCTTAGACTGTGAGCTCATATTACTCACTGTTTCCCGAGGCTGCTTTGACTACATCAACCGTCATCTGGTAATACGGTGGCCATAAAGGTGTATGTTGGGTACTCCAAAGGAACAGTTGATGACATGTGACCGCAAGACCGGGATTTGTTCACCCACATGACGGGTAAAGATACATATGGACGGCTTGGTGAGATTACATACATAAGTGTTGCAACATGTGACTAGGTCACGGGGATGTAATATCACGGTAACAAGAAAACATAACTTGTTGTGAACGAGATTGAACAAGGTATGGGATACCAATGATCGGATCTCGGACAAGTTGTATCGAGAAACAAAAGGAAGAGGATGCTACATTTAGTGGTTCAAACGACATTGTCATCAGGAATGCATAGGGGTCACATGGACATCCCTGGTCCCTCTGTTGATCATTGATACAGATCATGTCTAGAGAATTACCGAGCCGTGAGAGGATACACTTAAGGGTATGATGAGAGTGATCATTCGTAAGACAGAATCACAGTAGAGAAAGAGAAAGCCGGAATCGTTCCGCAGAAAGATACGAAGTCGTTCGGAGGAAATCGAAAGGGAACCGAAAGGTGTTTCGGGTCAAGAAGGATTTTGTAATATGTATTTACATATTAATTAGTGTAATTAATATTAAATATAATATTAAAATATATTTTGAAGGGTTATTCTACTAATGGGCCAAACTTCCTAGTAAATAAAGGCCCATGAGGGAAAACCAAAGGAGGAAAGGGCCAAGGGCCAAAGGGCCAAGGCCAAGGCGCCTCAAGGGGGCCCACCCGGCCAGCCTAGGGCTGTGCGCGGGGTGGGGCCCACTGATACATTGCAAATGTATCTATAATTTTTGATGTTCTATGCTTGGTTTTATCTACTTTCTTATGTTTTGTCCACACTTTGGAGTACTTTTCATATGATTTCTTGGACTAACCTATTAACAAGATGCCATAGTGCCGCTATTTTTTACGCTGTTTTTGGTTCCAGGAAAGTCAAAAATCAATATTCTCGAATTGGACCGGACAAAAGCCAAAGTCGATATTTTACCGGAAGACTCACGGATCCAGAAGACAAGACGGAGAGGGGCCACAGGGTGGCCCCACCATGTGGTGGCGCGGGCTAGCCACCGGTGGTGTGGACCCCCTGGCCGCCCACCGACCTTGCCTCTTCGCCTATAAGAAGCCTCCCGACACCAAAACCCTAGATCATCAATCAGAAATCCACGAAAAGTTCCACAACACCGCCGCCACCGAAGGGGAGATTCGGGGGACAGAAAGTCTCTGTTCCGGCACCCTGCTGGGATGGGGAAGTGCCCCCGAAGCCATCTCCATTGATCTCCACCACCATCTCTATCACCGTTGCTGATTCCCATGATGAGGAGGGAGTAGTTCTCTCTCGAGGCTAAGGGTTCTACCGGTACCTATGTGTTCATCTCTCTCTATCTATGCATGATCTTATTGAGATCATGAGCTTGTAATCTATAGATCTACCTTGCTACTCAAGTGCTTTAATAGATCTCTGCTCTTCCCATGTGTGTGAAAGTGACAACATGCACACCATGGTGGCACTTAGGCTAGAGATTACAAATACTTGTTATGAGTTATATTTGGAGTTGGATGTCTTTATGAAATTGTGGTGTTTGTTGGACCCATCTAGTGCTCAAGGTGACAGTGTGGGGTTTTCTAGATGGGAAAGGCTTACTTTGAGGTGTGCTGTTATAGCCCTACCAGCGATTAGAGTGTCCAACCGGAGAGTAGTTAAGAGTAGTATCATAAAGAGAAGATATTTATATGAGAGTGTTCACTAGTGAAAGTATGATCCCTAGGCCTTGTTTCTAAGCATTGATACACCTTTTGCAATTAGATCTGTTACATGTTTACTTGCTTCCTTCTTTATTTTAGTTTTACTTTAGTCTTTTCCACGCCATCAAGCTATTTTCTATCACCGTTACCACTTATAATTATCTATACCACTTGTATTTCACTATCTCTTCGCCGAACTAGTGCACCTATACACCTGACAAGTGTATTGGGTGTGTTGGGGACACAAGAGACTTCTTGTATCTTGATTGCAGGGTTGCTTGAGAGGGGATACCTTTGACCACTTCCTCCCTGAGTTCGATAAACATTGGGTGATCCATTTAAGGGAAAACTTGCTGCTGTTCTACAAACCTCTACACTTGGAGGCCAAACAACTGTCTACAAGAATAGAATTGCATAGACATCAAGCTATTTTCTGGCACCGTTGCCGGGGAAGGTAAGGTAAAAGGTATTCACATAGGAGGATTAAAGAAGAAGAACCTCCCACGGTAAACGCTTCATTTTACGGCGCCGTTGGAGGTATAGTAAAGGTACTCACATCCTCCGGTGTGAGTGCTCGAAGTTATTTCCTTTAGATTCTGCAATTTTGTCGTTTTGTTTCTTGTTTTCACTAGTTAGGCTTAATGGAAAACAACAAAAAAATTAGAGAGCTTTATAGTATTTATCTTGAGTTAGGACATGAAGTGTTTGAGGAGAAAATTAAAAAACCTATGGAACTTTATTTACATGCTAATAGCAATGTTGTTATTATGAATTCTTTGGACACCATTATTGCTAATGCTATGGAAAAGTCTAAGCTTGGGGAAGCTAGTTTTTATGAAAATGATCTTTTTAGTTCCCCAGCTTTGGAAGATAGCTATTCTATTGCTTATGATGATACCAAACCTCCAATATACGATGATTATAATGATGAATATGATATTTTTAGTCCACCTACTATTGAGGAGAAAGTTAATGATTACAATATGCCTCCTATATTTGATGATTATGTTGATGAGAATAATAATGATAGCTATTTTGTTGAATTTGCTCCCACCACAATTAATAAGAATGACTATGCTTATGTGGAGAGTAATAATCATTTTATGCATGTGGCTCATGATAAGAATGTTTTATGCGATAGTTATATTGTTAATTTTATTCATGATGCTACTGAAAGTTACTATGAGATAGGGAAACATGGTCTTATGTATCTCAACATTATTAAGTTTTCCCTCTTTATGTTGAAAATTTTGAAGTTGCACTTGTTTTCCTTTCCTATGCTTGTTGCTTTGCGCTTTCATGACTTGTTTCTTTACAAGATTCCTATGCATAGAAAGTGGGTTAGACTTAAATGTGTTTCTAATTTGCTTCTTGATGCTCTCTTTTACTTCAATTTATATTTCTTATGTGAGCATCTTCTCAAACTATCATGCCTAACTTAAAGGCGTTAAAGAAAAGTACTTATTGGGAGATAACCCAAAAGTTTTAGATGAGTCTTGGAAGTTATTACTTTAGTAATAAACGCTCCTTATCCTTTTTATTTGCTTTTTGTGCCAAGAGTAACCTCTAATGAGAGAGAAGTAATGATTGGGAAAGTTGCTGTCCCGAAACAGATTTCTGTGCTTCACCGTAAAAATTAATGTAAAATCTCTGAACGTACTTTTGAGGCGTAAATTTTTGTGCTTCTGCCCCAAGTTGTTATCTAACTTTTGTTAGTTCAACACTTTTCGATTTGAGCAACAGAAGGTCTTCTAAAAAATTCGTCTTTACCTGCTGGTCTGTTTTGACAGATTTCTGCCATTTTCTGCATTTACTTCTTGTTGGTTCCTTTTTGAGTTCTTTTGGGGAATTGAGCTTTTTGAGGAAAGTGCTACAGTATCTAGTGTTTTAATGGAAGTTTTCTTGGTGTTATAACTGAACCTTAAAGACCTATTATCTTAAGTGCACTAATGTTGCTAATAAAGATTGTGTGAAGTTTTGTATGAAGGAAAAATTTCAGGTGTATGGAAGGAATGAGTAATGATATGAAGGATGGACTAAATCTCAAGCTTGAGGATGCCAAGCGTTTCACCCCAAGAAATATCCAAGAAGTACATGTATCAAAGCTTGGGGATGCCCAAGGCATCCCCTTCTTCATCAATAAAAATCTCAGGTTTCTTCCAAACACTTCATTTTTATTGTTTCATGCACAGTTGTGTTGTTCTTGGAGCGTCTTCTTTTTCATTTTCGTTTTGGTTTTTCATTTGCTTTGTTTGCTTATTTTTCTGAATAAATTGGTTGGACCCCCTATTTCATACATTGGTTTTCAAATAGTTTGGTTTGGATTGGAAAAGAGTAGGAAAGTTCATGCTTAAGTGGTAAAGAGAGCTTGTTTTTGACTGCGGCCTATGCTTTGTCATGCCATGCTTGATATTGTTTTGGCTTTATGCTTAGTATTATTTGCTGTAGCATGACTTGTTATAAACAATTGAGATTGCTTAATGTGCCTTGGATGAATCATGCGTCGTTTTAGCATATTAAAGCATAGTATAATGGTATTCTCCTTTGATGCTTTATTTGGGTTGACTTGGCGCATGCCCACACCATGTTATGACTATCCCAAGTCACCATAAGCCTTTATGATCCTTTAGTTTTCAACTTGTAGTATCACTTTATGCTTTGATCAATGATGTTTTGTCGCTCTGCATGATTATGGCCATTATTGCTCTCTTAGTTGGTCGCTCCTAGTCTTTTGCTAGCCTCCACAACCAAGTATGAGTTCCACTCATGCATCCAACTCCTAAAACCAAGTTATTCCAAAGAGTCCACCATACCTACCTACTATCATATGTTATTCCAAGTATATTCATGCTTTTGTTTACCTTTCGAATTAAACTTGTTATGAGAAAACTAGTGATTAAAGCTCTCACGAACTTGATGGCACACTTTAATTTACTTGCCCTTAATAAACTTGAACCATTGTGTTGTCTATGTTGTATATGCTTGCACTTATTTGTTGGGTATTAGCAGAACCATGCTTTCATGGGGAACGCTTTCAACATTGCACTTTGTACTTGTACCTAGTTGATATCATGCTCTTTTGTATATGGATGTCGTCGGTGTGAAATGAAATGGGAGCTTGTAAGTCCATGGAGTTATGTATATGTGTTAGAGAAACGCCTGGGCCGCTGGTCTAATCCATGCTAACATGGTGGAAACCTGCAGCGTAACCATAACGAGTTGTCTATGAAGCATTCTTCTTATAAAAAAAGATATATTGAGAAAAAAAAAGGGAAAAAAGAGATTATGAAAAGAGGAAAGAGAGAAAAAAGCACCATATTCCCATGGTAAATAAGAAGATTGTTGAGATGCTCGTTGTCTTCTTGCCTTGTCATTTTTATATGGGGATTCTTCCGTATCAATGGGCAAGGGGCACCCCGTTGGCGGTTCTCTATGATACACATGTACTTACAGTGACAAGAACTTACTGGTGACTAAACTTGAGTAGCATGAGGAGCGGCCCTCGTATACAAGGGACATGAGATTTATAACTTATACTTCGTCAAGCATGTACACCATAGTTTGTTCTATTTAACCTTAATCACTTCAAGATGCTTATGATAGGGGCAATGAGAGCTGAAAGCTATAAGTACCATAATTTCTGGAAAGCTCTTTATGAGATTTGAATCCCTACTTCCTTCTATGAAGGCCTTTCTTCCACCATTATATTGAGTCTCCACCTTCTACCTTTATGCACATACTTTGAGAGCATAGTGGCCATTCTTAATTCTATGTGCATTGTCTCAAGACTTGTTGATTGATGTATAACTTGATATTGCTTGTTTTAAACTATTTGTATCTAGTCACTCTTATGAACTTTGAAGGTGTCATATGCATTTATATTTGCTACTCTATGAGGGACAAGCTGAATACTATTATGCTATGTTTTCTTTATGTGAAATAAACAAACGTCCTGTAAAGCATTGTTATTCATGAATCTTTTGTTTGTGCATTTTCATGTTGCATCATAGTTTCTTTGCTTATTGCTAGAACTTTGTCTTTCATGTTATGATTAAAGTACTATGATCCCAGCTTTGAATGTTTTACAAATACTTTGATCAAGTCTTTGATGGTGCATGTCACCTCAAAAATTATTCTTTCTTTTTATCACTTACCTACTCAAGGACGAGCAGGAGTTAAGCTTGGGGATGTTGATACATTGCAAATGTATCTATAATTTTTGAGGTTCCATGCTTGGTTTTATCTACTTTCTTATGTTTTGTCCACACTTTGGAGTACTTTTCATATGATTTCTTGGACTAACCTATTAACAAGATGCCACAGTGCCAGTTACTTGTTTTCTACTGTTTTTGGTTCCAGGAAAGTCAGAAAATCAATATTCTCGGAATTGGACTGGACAAAAGCCAAAGTCGATATTTTATCGGAAGACTCACGGAGCCAGAAGACGAGCCGGAGAGGGGCCACAGGGTGGCCACACCATGTGGTGGCGGGGCTAGCCCTGGCCGCACCACCAGGTGGTGTGGGACCCCTAGCCGCCCACCGACCTTGCCTCTTCGCCTATAAGAAGCCTCCCGATACCAAAACCCTAGATCGTCAATCAGAAATCCACGAAAAGTTCTGCAGCACCGCCGCCATCGAAGGGGAGATTCGGGGGACAGAAAGTCTTTATTCCGGCACCCTGCTGGGACGGGGAAGTGCCCCCGGAGCCATCTCCATCGATATCCACCACCATCTCCATCACCGTTGTTGATTCCCATGATGAGGAGGGAGTAGTTCTCTCTCGAGGCTAAGGGTTCTACCGGTAGCTATGTGTTCATCTCTCTCTCTATGCATGATCTTATTGAGATCATGAGCTTGTAATCTATAGATCTACCTTGCTACTCAAGTGCTTTAATAGATCTCTGCTCTCCCCATGTGTGTGAAAGTGACAGCGTGCACACCATGGTGGCACTTAGGCTAGAGATTACAAATACTTGTTATGAGTTATATTTGGAGCTGGATGTCTTTATGAAATTGTGGTGTTTGTTGGACCCATCTAGTGCTCAAGGTGACAGTGTGGGGTTTTCTAGATGGGAAGGCTTACTTTGAGGTGTGCTGTTATAGCCTACCAACGATTAGAGTGTCCAACCGGAGAGTAGTTAAGAGTAGTATCATAAAGAGAAGATATTTATATGAGAGTGTTCACTAGTGAAAGTATGATCCCTAGGCCTTGTTTCTAAGCATTGATACACCGTTTGCAATTAGATCTGTTACATGTTTACTTGCTTCCTTCTTTATTTCAGTTTTACTTTAGTCTTTTCCACGCCATCAAGCTATTTTCTATCACCGTTACCACTTATAATTATCTATACCACTTGTATTTCACTATCTCTTCGCCGAACTAGTGCACCTATACACCTGACAAGTGTATTGGGTGTGTTGGGGACACAAGAGACTTCTTGTATCTTGATTGCAGGGTTGCTTGAGAGAGGATACCTTTGACCACTTCCTCCCTGAGTTCGGTAAACCTTGGGTGATCCACTTAAGGGAAAACTTGCTGCTGTTCTACAAACCTCTGCACTTGGAGGCCCAACAACTGTCTACAAGAATAGAAGTGCGTAGACATCACCCACCCTGGCAGGCTGGCCCATGAGGCCCATGCGCCTCCCCTCTCCCTTGAATAGTCCCACATGGGAAACCCAAAGGGGAGGGCACACCCCCTCCCCCTATATAAAGGGGTGCCCATGGGTGGGATGAAATACAACAATGAGATAAGTCCTTTGGTTGAATTTCTCCCTCCCTCTCTCTATACCTTGTGACCATGGCCCCAAGTCTGGGTTGTGCGATTGAGGCACACCTGCAGTATGCCGTTGCGCTGCAGGGATTCCTAGCCGGATATCAACTTCCGCACTCCCGGCAGAATCGGGGAGCCGGAGGTCTCATCGTGCACCGGATGTGTACGAAGACACGAGGCGCAACACTTGGGGTGCTTAAATGTCGTGAGCCGGAGCTGTTGCACGATGAAGATGAAGAAGGAGCAAGGGGTGACCTGCGAGGAGCTTCACGACCTTGAGGTTGGCTACGAGTACGACTACATCAACCACGTTCCCCGCGGAATGTTAACCGCGTACGTTCTACAAGGGTTACGCATTGGCCGTTACCGCATTACTACATAGATAGATCCTAGGCGGCTTTTGGGGTTACATCGTAGGATTTTTTTGTTTTCTGCACCGATCCCCAACAGTGGTATCAGAGCCGATCTATGCGTAGAGTCTTTGTATGGCGCGCTAAGTATTGCGGCATTGATACCTTAGTTGTTACCCTCTAACGTGTACTTGTTTATATCGCGGTATTGCTTGATGAAGCGGCCCAGACCGACCTTACGCGTATTCGTATGCGAGACTGGTTCCATGCTCAACATACGGCTTGTACCGTATAAGTGGCTAGCGGGTGTCTGTCTCTCATTCAATAGTTGATATAGCATTTACAACGGAGGGCCCCGAAAGGGGTGTAATAGAGACAACTGTCGGATCCATGTTGTGGTTGGAAAGTTTGTAGTTTAGAAACGGTTCTATTGCGAAAGCCCTAACAACCACGTAAAACTTGCAATAGATAAAGTAGAGGCGTCTAACTTTATTTTGCAGGGGGCATGTGATTATGATATGGCATTGGTCGATACGAAGGTAAAGTAGTTTACTTTTCTGTTACTAAGTAGTATAGTAATAGTCATTGTTCCGATGGACGACCTGGTGGCGGCGTCGCGGACTTGGCGTCAAACCAAGGGAAAGATGGAGATCATGCCGGAGCGCTCGATGGAGATCAAGGCGCAAGAAAGACCACATCATATCACCTTATACATATGATGTTGATACCAATTTTTACATCTTATTCGGTGCTAGTATTTAGATACTCAACGGTAGCAAATAAGATAATCCCTATTGAATTCCAATGTTCCGTGTTCCCCTTGTGTGTGCACCACCAAGAAAGTTCTTCGGTATGAGGCGATCCAGGGTTACAGGCCTAGGTGTCAGACATATCTACGTTCGCATACAGTGGGTGTAAGCCATGTTGCACAATGAATACACACAAGTTAGATTTGGCGAGCCTAGCACGTTACAGAAGCGTGGCCTCGGAACACAAGAGATCAAAAGATCGAGCATGAGTCACATGGATGATGTGATTGGCATTAGTGAATGTCTACCTTTGATAATGCACTGATGGCTGTGTAACACGGGGGAGGTGCAGAGGATAGGGATCATGCGATCACTAAAATTGTCCAGGGGATGACCGTTTTAGTGGAGACCAATTATAAATTGATCTCTTATTATAAACTTAGTCTAGATGTCTATTTTCAAATATCTTAGTAGACCTTGGCCTATCCCATTGAGGTCCTTTGTGACCATGGGAATATATTGCTTAATTTGGAACTTAGCAAAAGGGTCCAACTTCATAGATTAATACCCATGCCTGAGGGATATCCTCGTAAAGGGTGATCTTCTCTTCTTGATACAATAACCATTAGGAGATAATTCGATGACTCCGGAATGTTTGTGTTTTCTCCATAATCATCCAATAAGCCATTCTCCATTTGATGGAGAGTTGGACTACAATTTTGTATTATGCAAAATAAGGCACATAGAGTATGAGCCGTTGGATGGGTTTTCCTCCATCATGGATGAAAAAGGGAATGTTTGGAAAAACACTTAACGATCTTGCATTAGAGTTGAGAACTCTTGGAAGGGCTTGATTACAATGGAGGTCATGGATGAAAAAGGTATATGTAAGATATAAAAAATTATAAATGTGGTTCTTGCAAAACTCATAGCAGTTTCCAAAGTATTTGATACTTGTCTCGTTTTGTGAAAACAGGATGATCTGCTTGAGAATTGCTGGATTTGAGGCAATATGGCTTGATGATGGCAAGAAAAATAGTTGATGGCCGACATCGCCCCTTTCCTCAAAGTTTATCATTTGGATTAGTGGACTTGAATATAATTTGTAATCCTTGTTTGTGTGTCTTGCTTTTGGCGAGACGATTATTCATATGAACAAGTTGCAAGCCAGTTTGTACTATTCTTATGAACAATACCATTATGGTCACATTATGATTATAAATAAGTTATTCTCATCACTATGTTAATAATAATGGTTTAAACATTTATAAAACGATTAGAATGCTAAAAGATATCCAAAGCTTAATAATGAAAAGACACTATAGTTTAAGTCATTTTGGTTATTGCAGGTTCTTTATGAAAGATCGGGGTCCTAGATGCTTAATCTAGAGACTTTGCAAAACCATGCCTCTTGGGCAGAATGACTAAAACTCCGCATTCTGGTAAAATGGTGATATGCGAAGAAATGTTGAATCTTATACATAGTGATGTATCATATTTTCAACAAATAGTGGAAATCATTAGTTAATTGTGGACTTAAGTGAATAAGTGTATTTACTTAATGAAACATGAAGTTTGAAATGATTTGAATTGTTCAAATGAGTTCATAACTAAATGGGCTATTGAATTAACTGAATTAACAAGTCTCTTCGATTTGATCGACATGACTAAGGTATTCAAGTTAAGTTTAGCATAAAAGGGACTTGTGAAAGATGTTTCACAAATTATGATAATTGGACGAATTCAAACTATGTTGAAATGTCTAAACATCATAATCATTTTGTATTAGATACATATTATCTCTTATAGGAGTGATGTCTACACACTTCTATTCTTGTAGACAGTTGTTAGGCCTCCAAGTGCAGAGGTTTGTAGAACAACAGCAAGTTTTCCCTTAAGTGGATCACCCAAGGTTTATCGAACTCAGGGAGGAAGTGGTCAAAGGTATTCCCTCTCAAGCAATCCTGCAATCAAGATACAAAAAGTCTCTTGTGTCCCCAACACACCCAATACACTTGTCAGGTGTATAGGTGCACTAGTTCGGCGAAGAGATAGTGAAATACAAGTGGTATGGATAATTATAAGTGGTAACAGTGATAGAAAATACTTTGATGGGGTGTGGTTGACGTGGGAAAAGACTAAAGGCAAACTGAAATAAAGAAGGAAACGAGCAAACATATAACAAATCTAATTGCAAACGGTGTATCAGTGCTTAGAAACAAGGCCTAGGGATCATACTTTCACTAGTGAACACTCTCATATAAATATATTATTCTCATGATACTACTCTTAACTACTCTCCGGTTGAACACTCTAATCGATGGTAGGGCTATAACAGCACTCCTCAAAGTAAGCCTTTCCCATCTAGAAAACCCCACACTGTCACCTTGAGCACTAGATGGTTCCAACAAACACCACAATTTCATAAAGACATCCAACTCCAAATATAACTCATAACAAGTTTTGTAATCTCTAGCCTAAGTGCCACCATGGTGAGCATGCTGTCACTTTCACATACATGGGGAGAGCAGAGATCTATTAAACCACTTGAGTATCAAGGTAGATCTATAGATTACAAGCTCATGATCTCAATAAGATCATGCATAGAGAGAGATGAACACATAGCTACTAGTAGAACCCTTAGCCTCGAGAGAGAACTACTCCCTCCTCATCATGGGAATCAGCAACGGTGATGGAGATGGCGGTGGAGATCGATGGAGATGGCTACGGGGGTACTTCCCTGTCCCGGCAGGGTGTCAGAACAGAGACTTTCTGTCCCCCGAATCTCCCCTTCGGTGGCGGCGACGCTGCGGAACTTTTCGTGGATTTCTGATTGACGATTTAGGGTTTTGGTATCAGGAGGCTCTTATAGGCGAAAGAGGCAAGGTCGGTGGCCGGCCAGGGGCCCACACCATGCCCTGGCACGGCCAAGGGGGACCCGCGCCTAGGGGTGGTGTGGCCACCCTGTGGCCCCTCTCCGACTCTCCTTCTAGCTCCATGAGTCTTCCGAGAAAATAGTAACTTTGGCTTTTGTCCCGTCCAATTCCGAGAATATTCATTTCGACTTCTCGAACCAAAAACAGCAGTAAAAGCAGTGCAACTGGCATTGTGGCATCTTGTTAATAGGTTAGTCCAAGAAATCATATGAAAAGTACTCCAAAGTTGGAACAAAACACAAGAAAGTAGATAAAACCAAGCATGGAACATCAAAAATTATAGATACATTTGCAATGTATCAAGGAGTTATAGTTATCGTTTAGAGTTAGAGATCAAAATAAGCAGACACTCATTTGAAATGCAAAGGAACATCTAAAGATTCGTGGAAAAAACACCATAAGTATTATGGCACGTTCGAGTTTCTGGAGATTTTGATAAGTCGAAGTTGTGGCGAATAAACAAGTCTTTGTAGAGCATTCTTAGGAAGCTATGAATGCATCTTCCACAAAAGGGGCAAACCTGTTGTTTTCCGAAGTCGACGTGTCTTGATGAAGATACAGATGGAAGAAAGTAAAAGATCGAAACAAGGTATTTGACCTTACCTTCGAATTGTTGAGTGGCGTAGAGGAATTTGTTTCGTGAAACCAAACTCTACAAATAGAGGAGAAACCAATGATAATGATCATAAAGTTTCATTGAATACTTTTACTAAAGAAGGTAGGATTCATCTATATATTCTACAAGTTTGTGGAAATTATATTATTGATTCACTTGTCATGTTTTGAACAAGAGATACCTACAAATTACAAAGAAGCGTGATGGACCTGAGTGCGAGAAATGACTAGGAGTCATAAAATCCTATATTTAGTTACATTTAAGATTGCAAAGTAACATGTCACTTGATCTTATTAAAGTAAAGAAGTTTACTTGATATTTCTGAATGACTGCAAAGTCATAAGAAGGAAATGCAACTTAATGAATGACAAAAAGCTCAATTTGTCACAAGTTTGGACAAATTCAAGGAGTTGACTACAATAGTAGTGATGCTTAAGTCTTTTGGATTTACACTAGAAATATATGGATATTGAAGTCTTGTAATTGGAATTCTCAAATTGATAATGATCAAAGAATTTTGGAATGTCCAAGATTATCGAGAGGACCTAGCTTTGAGTGGGAGCAAATCAGCTTGGCTAATTCATAATATGTAGCTGACATATTTTGAGTGGGAGCTAAGTGAAATCCCTAGATCTCAAACATGAATGTCATATTTGAGTGGGAGCTGAGTGAAATCCCTAGATATCAAACATGAATGTCATATCTGAGTGGGAGCGTGAAATCATTCTGGGATATGTGGACGACATATGTGAATGATGTGATTGGTGTTAATAATATTTAAGTTAGATAAATAAGGATAAAGTTGAAGTTATTAAACAAAAAGATATATCGAGATAGATTGGTGAGTTTAATAAACACTGAATGTCGAATGCTTCCTGGACTTGATTCTGAAAGATGTTCAGAGCGCCCTAAGCAAGGTTCTGAAGTAACTCAGAATGGAACAAGGTAAGAAAGAAGTTCTTACTATATGAAGCATTGAGTTAGTATTGCAGCTATGGTTGAAAGAAATAGATGCGTTGCATCTCCTATGCCCCAGTCATAGGTTCTTCCATATAACCATGTTGTATACTCGACGTAATGTGACCCGAGGATCTGGTTGGTAGGACAAAGTCTTAACTGTAAGAGCATGTATTTAAGTGATTCCTGAGTTGATCACTGAACCAGAATTAAGTTTGTACATAAATGGCAAGAAGCAATGTAAATGGCATAGATGCATTTCATGCACTAGGATCTACATAGATATAGAAGTATAAAGGCAACATCTGATGTGATGTATAATGTTATGGTGGGGTTAGTTCGCTTTTAACGTAGAATGATGTGTCCTAGGGCCCAGTGCCCATGAGAAAGCCCTCGAGGTTGATCTAAAGTCACTGTAAGCTCCTGGAATCCAGCCTCGTTCTGCTGCCATGACTACAGTATATACACAAAGGATAGCAAAGTGTGTTTCGAAGTTTAGATGACAACGGTGAAAACGACCGTCATCATAAACACTAGAAACAAAAGTCTCACTTTGTTGCCAAACAAATACTTCGAACCATTATACAATAATGGTGTGAATGTCGAAGTTAGGAAGACATTAACGATTTGCAAAAGACATAATGATCTGGTAAAACAGAACATGGACATGATGTTTTCCATGAGCATGCATGATCTGTAAACGCATATGGTATATGGTTTATATGAGTAAAATGCGAGCTAGATTATTTGTACTCTAGTGTAAGTGGGAGACTAAAGGAGATATGCCCTAGAGGCAAATAATAAATAGGTTCTTATTGTCATATCTTAATTAGTTTATAATAGTTTCATATTGTGCTATAACTGTGCCAAGTGGAAAGATTGGTACAGGTGTGGTATGAAACAACCAAGTCCCTAGTAGCCTCTATTTATACTAGTTCGTTGGTCACGAAGATGATCAGGTTTTCAAGATCATGGGCATTTATGCCGACTGACAACGGGATCATATCATTGGAGAATGATATGAGTTCCTCGAAGGATTGCAACACGATCAAGTCATATAGTTCATTGTTGCAACAGCTATACCTAGACTCCTTCTCCTTAGACTCTGAGCTCATATTACGAACTTTTTCCTGAGGCTGCTTTGACTACATCAACCGTCATCTGGTAATACAGTGGCCATAAAGGTGTATGTTGGGTACTCCAAAGGAACAATTGATGACATGTGACTGCAAGACCGAGATTTGTTCACCCACATGACGGGTAAAGATACTTACGGCAGGCTTGGTGAGAATACATACATAAATGTTGCAACATGTGACTAGGTCACGGGGATGTAATATCACGGTAACAAGAAAATAGAACTTGTTGTGAACGAGATTGAACAAGGTATGGGATACCAATGATTGGATCTCGGACAAGTTGCATCGAGAAACAAAAGGAAGAGGATGCTACATTTAGCGGTTCAAACGACATTGTCATCAGGAATGCATAGGGGTCACATGGACATCCCTGGTCCCTCTATTAATCATTGATACAGATCATGTCTAGAGCATTCCCGAGCCGTGAGAGGATACAATTAAGGGTATGATGAGAGTGATCATTCGTAAGACGGAATCACAGTAGAGAAAGAGAAAGCTGGAATCGTTCCGTAGAAAGATCCAAAGTCGTTCGGAGGAAATCGAAAGGGAACCGAAAGGTGTTTCGGGTCAAGACGGATTTTGTAATATGTATTTATATATTAATTAGTGTAATTAATATTAAATATAATATTAAACTCTATTTTGAAGGGTTATTCTACTAATGGGCCAAATTTCCTAGTAAATAAAGGCCCATGAGAGAAAACCAAAGGAGGGAAGGGCCAAGGGCCAAGGCCCAAGCGCCTCAAGGGGGCCCACCCGGCCAGCCTAGGGCTATGCGCGGGGTGGGGCCCACCCCTGGCCGGTTGGCCCATGAGGCCCATGCGCCTCCCTCCTCTCCCTTGAATAGTCCCACATGGGAAACCCAAAGGGGAGCCCCCCCCTTATATAAAGGGGTGCCCATGGGTGGGATGAAATACAACAATGAGAGAAGTCCTTTGGTTGACTTTCTCCCTCCCTCTCTCTATACCTTGTGACCATGGCCCCAAGTCTGGGCTGTGCGATCGAGGCACACCTACAGTATGCCGTTGCGCTGTAGGGATTCCTAGCCGGATATCAACTTCCGCACTCCCGGCGGGATCGGGGAGCCGGAGGTCTCATCGTGCATCGGATGTGTACGAAGACACGAGGCGCAACACTTGGGGCGCTTGAATGTCGTGAGCCGGAGCTATTGCATGATGAAGATGAAGAAGGAGCAAGGGGTGACTTGCGAGGAGCTTCGCGACCTTGAGGTCGGCTACGAGTACGACTACATCAACCACGTTCCCCGCGGAACGTTAACCGCGTACGGTCTACAAGGGTATGTATTCTATACGCAAGTGCCGTTACCGCATTACTACATAGATAGATCCTAGGCGGGTTTTGGGGTTACATCGTAGGAATTTTTTTGTTTTCCGCACCGATCCCCAACACCTGGCAACATCAGGGGTTCAGGGGCATAGGGTAAAAATTATTGTTTTCATACGTGAAACCCCTACAGTGGTATCAGAGCTAGATCTATGCGCAGTAATACTTGTACAGGTTGAACACATGAGATGTAGCGTGTGGGCGTTGATCTTTTAGTTGTTACCCTCCCACGTGTACTTGTGCATACCGCAGTAATGCTTGATGAAGCGCCCCCTAACCGACTTTACGCGTTCATTCGCGAGACTAGTCCATGCTTGACATACGGCTTGTACCGTATAAAGTGGATTAGGGGGGTGTCTGTCTCTCTCGCATTAGTTGGTATGCCATTTACAACGGAGGGCCCCGAAAGGGGTGTAGTAGAGACAACTACTTGATCAGCGTTGTGCTGAAAGTTCGTAGGTAGGAATGGTTTTTGTGTGAAAGCCCATTCAGCCATGTAAAACATGCAAAGATAAAGTAGAGGCGTCTAACTTTGTTTTGCAGGGAGCGTTGCTTTGTGATATGGTTGTGGCAAAGGTAAAGTGATTACCTTATGTTACGTAGTAGTAGATAGTCACAGAGGTGATGGACTACCACGCCAGAATGACACCAGTACCCTGGTGTCTACGACGCCAGAACCCTGGCACCGGAATCCGGTGACGACGGTTGGAGATCACGACATGAAGGACCATATCACATCGCATTTACATTCAATGTTATTGTTTGTATATATTATTGTGTGCTAGTATTAGATACTCGACGGTAGCCTAATAAGATGATCCCTGTTTAAATTACCAATGATTGTGTTCCCCCTTAGTGTGCACCACCAAAAAAGTTCTTCGGTATGAGGTGACCTAGGGTGACTGGGTGTCAGACATATCTACGTTCGCATACAGTGGGTGTAAGCCATATTGCACAACGAATACACTAAGGTTGAGTGCTACGTCCATAACGTATCTATAATTTTTGATGGTTTTATGCTAATAATATGCTTTTGACACTCCTTTTTGTATAAAGTTTATGATTTATTTGGACTAACCTACTAATAGTTGCAAAAGTGCACAATGTACTTGTTTTACACTTTGATGTGTAGGAATTACCAAGAATACAAGTGGAAACCTTGTTGGAGTCAAATTGGGATTTTTCCAGAAATTTGTCTCAGCACTCTTTTTGAAGATGGTCACATTTCGGGGCGAATACGACATCAAACGGAAAACTCTTGAACTACAAAGTTTTTGGAAATTTCGTGACAAACGTTCTGGACATAATATTTCGCTGATTCTGAGTCCGGACGGGCCTTTTAGACCCGATTTACTGCAGCCCAAGATGGGGCGATGGGAACCCGAGAGGCTATATAAAGGGAGGAAACCTAATTCGCCTAGGGCACCTCCACCCATGAATTTGCAGCCACCAAAGCCACGTTTTTGCCTCCCCCATGGATCCCATATCCATGGGGAAGGGCTCCCAAGAATCCATGAAGGAAGGGTGCTAAGGGGCAGTGCTCCCCTGTGATACCGGCGGAAGGGAAGGAGTCTTCCACGCCGCCACCGGCGTCGCTGCCGCCGCCTCTTCACCACCATCTCCATCGCCGTTGCTTACTCCCATGATGAGGAGGGAGTAGTTATCTCTCGAGGCAAAGGGCTCTAGCAGTAGCTATGTGTTCATCTCTCTCTCTATGCATGATCATATTGTGATCATGAGCTTTGTAATCAAGTAGATCTACTTTGCTACTCATGTGCTTTAATAAATCTCTGCTCTCCCCATGTGTGTGAAAGTGACAGCGTGCACACCATGGTGGCACTTAGGCTAGAGATTACAAATACTTGTTATGAGTTATATTTGGAGTTGGATGTTTCTATAAAATTGTGGTGTTTGTTGGAACCATCTAGCGCTCAAGGTGACAGTGTGGGGTTATCTAGATGGGGAAAGCGAACTTTGAGGTGTGCTTTTATAGCCCTACCATCGATTAGAGTGTCCAACCAGAGAGTAGTTCAGAGTAGTATCATAAAGAGAAAATATTTATATGAGAGTGTTTACTAGCAAAGGTATGATCCCTAGGCCTTGTTTCTAAGCATTGAAACACCGTTTGCAACTAGATCTGTTACATGTTTGCTTGCTGCCACCTTTATTTCAGTTTGCCTTTAGTCTCTTCCACGCCATCAAACTATTTTCTGACACCGTTGTCTTATATCCATACCACTTGTATTTCACTATCTCTTCGCTGAACTAGTGCACCTATACACCTAACAAGTGTATTGGGTGTGTTGGGGACACAAGAGACTTCTTGTATCTTGATTGTGTTGGGTCCGTAGCATAGAAAACAAAAAGTTTCCTACGATGAGAACTACACGCCAAGATCTATCTACTAGGTATAGAGCAACGGGTGGACATACATCCATCGAGAACTTACCCTCGAAGACAACGAGTTTTGTTAACGAGTAGGAACTCGTGGTTGATGTAGTCATACACTTGCCGATCTCAAGATCGTGAGGAAGTCCGAGCGCCGCAACTCAGCAGCGCATCCGTACTCGCACACACGTTCAAGCCACCAGACAACCTCCACCTCCTCGCTCCAGCGATCCGGCGGAAGCAGCAACTCCTTCCAGACGAAATGCCACCGGGAACATGTATCTCGCTAATCCGAGACCATGGGGGAATAATTCTAGAGGGGGAGAGAGATCCTTCACGAGGAGGTGTGATGAAGAAGGAGGAAGAGGGGGGCCTTTTATAGGAGGAGGGGGGGTGCCCCTCCCCATGGCCGGCGCATGGGGTAGGTGACCCTTCACCTCCTCCATTCATGTGGTGGTAACCCCTCCACATTAAAATGCCTCTTCACATTCCCTTTTAAAGTCCCCACTTTAAATGCATTAAATTCTCTAAGTTTAATGCTCTCTCATTTAATAAAACTCTTTTATTAAATCTATTCAAAATTTTGTTAATTACTTTAATTAAAAAACATTCACATATAACCCCTTGCAATATTTCAATATCACATGCAGAACCACTTTCTGCAATTTCACCCGAAACAATTTCCGGTTTCTATCGAAACAATTCCTGCGCTTTGCAATTCTTTCGTCTGAAACATATGTGCTCCAAAATGGTGTCCGGTAACTCTTAAGTGTGTCACCCTACGGTTCACGAATAATGCAGACATGATTGAGACTCCTCTCAGATCAATAGTCAGAAGCAGGACCTCGAGGTCCATACCGAGTCCTGCATATTCAACGATGACTTCTGTGATCGTGAGAACCTTTAACGCTTGTAATTTAATCCCTTTGTCTCTTGATATAATACATGTCCGAGATTCGACCATATGTATCCAAATAACTAGTTTGATCTCGTTACCAACATGCACTCTTTTCTCGTTCCCGTGATATAACATTCTAGTGATCACATCACTTGCTTGCAAGCTATCTTAATGTGATATCACCGAGAGGGCCCAGAGTATATCTATCCGTCATCGGGATTGAAAAATTCCACTCTTGATCCATGAGCCTCAACATAACACCTTCGTAATCGAACCCATCTTTATAGTCACCCTGTTACGGTGTGACGTTTGATGTTATCAAGATACTCTTCCGGTGTTAGCAATTAACATGATCTCATGGTCTAAGGATAAAGATTACTTCGTATGATGTTATAGCAATGTAAACATAATGACATGATCGTAATGCTATACTTCGGATGAATGTTCATCACATCATTTCACAAATGTTGTGACCTTGTTATTAACAACATCCAATGTCCATGATCGGGAAACCTTGATCATCTTGTTAATCAATAAGCTAGTCTATAAGAGAGGCATAACTAGGAACCCTTTTTGTTTATTAAACACACATGTATTGATGTTTCCGATCAATACAATTCTATCATGCAAAATAAACACCTATCATATATAAGGAATACATAATAACAACTTTATTATTGCCTCTTAGGGCATATTTCCTTCAGATTGTAGGGTTGCTTGAGAGGGATACCTTTAACCACTTCCTCCCTAAGTTCGATAAACCTTGGGTTATCCACTTAAAGGAAAACTTGCTGCTGTTCTACAAACATCTGCACTTGGAGGCCCAGCACTGTCTACAAGAATAGAAGTGCGTAGAAATCATTGAGTTGGCGAGCCTAGCACGCCATAGAAGCGTGGCCTCGGAACACGGATGGTCGAAAGATCGAGCACGAGTTGCATGAATAATGTGACCGACGTTTAGCGTCCACCCTTGAACCCACATTGATGGCCGTGATGATCGGGGGAGATGTGGCTGATAGGGGTCGTGTTATCACTAGGAACCCTTATGGGGATAGGTGTTTGTGAGCGGAGTTATTATTAACTCATTTAATTATAAACTTAGTCTAAATTCCTTTTGCAATTGTAAATGTAGAAATGGTTCTCCCTGAGATTACCTTCCCCATTGACAATTGGTTAAAAGGAGAAAAGCTCAAGTAGATGGATCCAACTTTTCTGCGTGGGTCATGCGCCTACATGATCTCCTTAGCAAGAAAAAAGTAGCTAACTACATGATCTACAAGATGTACTTGGAGCCACCCTATTCTCATGAGACCCAGGAGCAGCGGGATCTCCGCTGCCATCGTCGTGTGATGGCCACATTCATATCAGTAACGATGCGCCTCGGGATGGAAGATGGGCTATGGCTGATGGTGGGAAGTCTTAATCCCCGAATGGTTATGGCACATCTGAGATCGCATTTCGTGGAACAAGTGCGCATATGGGAGTATGAGCTGATGGGAGACTTCCTCTCCATAAAGATGGAGGAAGGCTCCTCACTAGATGATCACTTGTTGAGCATATACGATTCATACATGAGTCTAGCATACTACCTGGATAACTGGTTTGCAAGCTCTTTTGCAATAGGAGTTGTGTTGCGGTCGCTGCCACCAAGCTTCCAAGCATAAGTTAGGATTTGCATTATGAGAGGCGACGCGGAAACACATGATTTCCACGAGTTCATATCACATTTCAGAGATGTGGTATTTGAGCCGATGTCGTTGAGGTCATCAATGACAAAGGTATATATTTGATATACAATTTTATAAATGTTATAATCTTGCAAACACATTTGCAGTGTTAAGTATATTTGTTACTTGTTCTGTTTTACTGAAAACAGGTCCTTCTGCATGAGAGGTGCTTGCTGGAGAGGAGGTGACGTTGCGTGTTGATGGCGAGCATGATGATGATGGCCAACGACGCTCTCCCTCAACATTTATCATTTAGTTTATGTTTAGGATGATTATTGTAATCAAAATATTATGAACTTCTTTTAGTTTGTCTCACACTTGGTGAGACGGTTATTCATATGAGTTTGTAACAAATAGTTGTTCTACTTTTATGAATGATTTCTATTTGTGTTCATATCTTGTTTGATTATATATGAATTATCCTTGTTGTTTGAAACTAATTGATAATGCATGAACATTTGTAAAATATTGAAATGCCTTAAAAATACCCAACTTAATGATATGTTCATTAATGAATGAAACCATTGTTTAAATTCAAAGTTATTGATAATATGTGGAAGTCATTCGATTTATTATCACATATAAGTCATGCCTAAGTTCGGCAAAATAACTTGAACACCGTGTATTACTTGAATACAAAGTGTTTTGATGAATTGTTGAAAGTAAATACATATTCGATGTATTGTGTTTTGACAAATGATAATTATCATTATATGATTGTTTAAATGAGTAAAGAAGTTTACCAAAGAAACATGAATATGACACTATTTGATATGATCAAAGTGTTTCATCAACAAAGGGTATAAATATAAAAGAGAATCTAATTACTATGATTTGATTAATAGTAATGAAATTCGGATTTATAAGAATGGCATAAAGAAATTGTGGAATGCAAAGTATTTTGAAATGTCAAAATGCAAAGCATCACAATATGATATTAGATGTGAAATTGGGTGAATAGATGGCACCAAATAAATTGTTGTAGTGTAGATGTAGAGACCATTAGTTAGAAATAGTTAGCACTCAATTAGAATATATAGTGAACCATCTAGATTCGTGAAAGCGGCTCCATATCTGGTATGGATCGTCGTAAGTGTTTTGCGGGTTATTCGATATAACCAAAACAATAACGAATAAGTCCTTGTAGAGTATTCATTGGAAACTTTGAATACAAAATCCATAGCTGAAACCAAAAGGGAAGCAAAACTAGTATTGCTTGGATTTTGGTGCATTCTTGAGAAAGCTCACTTTTAGTGATATTTCTCGATTATGGATCAAATGGAAGATAGTGAAAAACACGATGAGGATTCAAAACCCTGCATCAGAGTGTTGAGAAGCGCAACAGAAAATGTTCCTGAACGATGCTCTTCACAAAGAAAAGAATCAATGATAATGATCATTGTGTTTTCCCCACTAGTGTTTTCATTACATGAAGTAGGATTCAAGATAATCCATATCTTGTATGGAGACATTTGTGAATCATTTATCATGATTCTTGGAATATGACATACCTACGAACTACTAAGGAAATAATGGTAAACTAAAATTATGAGAAATCCCAAAGCAGAATTCCCTTGAGATTAGAAAGCAATTAGTTGTTGAATCTCCCAACTAAAAGGGGTTACTTGAATTTTCCCAAATGACTACAAAGCCATAGTGGAAAAGGGGGTAAAAGACAAAAGCACAATTTTTCAAGTATTGGATGAATTCAAATGAATTTGATTCAAGTGTGCTAAGTGTCTAGTGGATTTAAAACTAGTAAAAGTACTGGTATCTCATAGTAAAATCTCCAAGTTTGATATTTGATCAAAGGATTTTGAAGTTGGTCAAAATAGTGAGTAGATATGCAATTTGCATGAAATTGAGTGGGAGCTATGAAAGTCTTCCTAAAACAATATGTGATTGACATATTTTTTGAGTGGGAGCAATATAAGTCTCAAATTCAAATATGTAGGAACATATTTTGAGTGGGAGCTTATAGAGTGATTCTTAAGGATGTTAAGAATAAAAGCACAAGTATCGATAAATAATGATTTATAAGGTGTAGAAGTTCATAATAAGTGTATTACGATATTATGTAATATTCCTTAAGGGATTCTGAAAAGGGTTTCAGAATAGAAGTTAATTAAGGAACTATTCCTTCATAACTCAAGTTAGGAATAGTATTAAGTTTAACATCAATGGTTGAAAGAAAGAAAAGGATGATCATCATCCACTATGTTGAGACATAGGTTCTATCTTAGAAAACCATGATGATAACTTAACATAATATAAGATCCAATAAGGAACATTTAAAAGTGATTAAGTTTGAACCACATAACATTGAGCTAATTTGTCCGCAGTGTCTAATAGAGAACTGTAGACATATTTTCCAAATCCATAAAGGATGGCATATCTTAAAGCATAAAGAGTTATGTTATAAGGAGATATGTTGGAAACTCCTGTAAATACCGGTTAAAGTCAAGTAGGAAGCGAGGTGAACAAAACATCGAAAGTTGCACAGAGTGCACTAGTGTTTTGATGAATACATTTATAATAATAGATAAGGGTACCATCTAAAGTGTTGTATAATGTTATGGCGGGGCTAGTTTGCTTTTAACGTAGAATGATGTGTCCCAGGGCATAGTGCCCATGAGAAAGCCCTCGAGGTTGATCTAAAGTCACTATAGGCTCTCGAATCAGCCTCGCTCACGCCACAGCGACGATGCATACACACAGATGTTATCATGTGATGAAAAAGTATTAATGTCAATCAAGGTGACATTAGTAAGTTGCAAAGGATTTGGGACTGTAAAGTACAGGCCCAAGACTCAACCTCTTCTATGAGGAAGCATGTTCAGGGTACCAGATATATGGTGCCAATGATTAAGAACAAATGCAACTAGTGTATTTGTACTCTAGTGCAAGTGGGAGACTGTTGGAAATATGCCCTAGAGACAAATAGTAATAAGGACTATTATCATATTTCATATAATTTATGATTAAGTTTTATGTCATGCTATAACTGTATTGAGTGGAAACATCAATACACGTGTGATATACAAACAACCAGGGGTTCCCAATGAAACTCTAGTCACTGGTTCATTGGTCAACAGATGATCAAGTTTCCTGATCATGTGGCATTTATGCCAGTTGGAAATAGAGTCAACTCATTCTGAGAATGATATGATGAACCAATACCCAATCTAAACATCATGACCCGATCATGTCACGAAGTTCAAGTTATGATGATTAGAAATGGATCCTCGTAGACTATTCCTAAGACCGTGAGGCTATATCAATCACTATCTCCCGAGAGTGCTTATATAGCATCAAGCGCCACTTGGTAATACAGTAGTTATAAAGGTCTGTTCAGGTACACGGAGGAAACCGTAGAGGCAATATATGTCAAGATCAGGATTTGTCCGTCCACGTGACGGCAAGATACTCAAGGGCCCACTCGGAGAAGTTATATCCAATAGCTGCGCAACGTGTGATTTGATCACAGGTATATCACTTGTCAGAACGAGTCAAGTAGCATTGTTCGGTAACGAGATTAAACACGACATGGTGATGTCATTGATCAGATCTCGGGCAATGCAAGTATCGAGAGACAAAGGGAATAAGACATGACTATCCTGGTTCAAACGACGAAAGATCTTCGTGGAACGCACAGGGGTCACATGGCCATCCAGGTCCCTCTGTTCATTGGTCCGGGAGTGTCCCGACCATGTATGGAGTGTTCCCGAACCGTGGGGTATCACGCTTAAGGGCTTGATGATGCTTAGAGAGTGTTTATAGGATCGGAAGAATCGCTGAAGAATAGTAGAGAGAAAATGGGAAGGGTTTCGGTAAGTCCGGAGGATGTCCAGAGTGGAGGTGGAAGGTGTTCCATAGCCACAGAGGTTGAATAATATGTGAATGAATGTTAAATATTGATTTAATCATTTATTCATAATTATTTAATAAAAGAGAAAATCAATTTAAATGGTCAAATGCTTAATGGGCCAATTCCGGAGGGAAGAGAGCCCATTAGGGAAAGGAGAGAGGGAGAAGGGGCAAGGGGTGGGCCGGCTGGGCCAAGCCCTCCTCCCCCGCGCAGGGCCCACTAGGGCCGGCCGACGGCTGCCCCTCCCCCTCCTCTCCTTTAGTCCCACCCCGGGACTTTGAGGGAGGTAGTACCTCCCCCTATATATAGTGGGGGTATTTGGCCAGATAAATACACACAATATTCAATAAAGGTCTTCTCACTTTTGGGAAGACCTCCAATTGATATTCTCTCTCTCTCTCTCTCTCTGTCTCGTGACCGTGGTCCCAAGTTCGAACTGAGCGAACGAGAGACATCTTCACCACAGAGCACCGTCGCACTACAGGATTCTGATCCAGGAGCTCTACTTCCGCAACTGTTGCTGGATCGAGGAAGCGGGAGTCATTGTCAGGCACCGTACGTGTGTAACTCCCTGCGAGGTGTCACACTTGAGGCACTCAAGTCATTGGAGCCAAAATATAGCAAGAACTCCATCACGACCTTGAGGTCGGCTTCAGCTCCTCTACATTAACCACGCTCTCCTGAGCGTTGACAACGCTTTTCGGTGTTCAAGGATAAGTTCGCGAAAAGCCCCTCCCGTTACTGTATTACTAATAGATAGGTCCTAGAAACATCAGGGGTTTAGGAGCGTAGGGTAAAATTATTGTTTTCATACGCGAAACCCCTACACCACCACCCAGTAGCACCACTTCATCATCTGAATGACATCCCAGGATCACTACAGGAATGGATCGGCACGCCGAGGGCCAACATCCGTCGGCGTAGCCCATATAGCCGTCGGCCGACACGGCTGCCCTCGGTGTACCTCCCTCGGCAAAGAAGTCCCTTAGCACAGTCATTGTGGCCGCCGGTGTATCAAAAACCCGTCGGCGTAGGAGCTACGCCGAGGGCTCCCCTCGATATAGCAGCCGGTCAAAAAAAAAATATTTATTTTTCCATCTTTTTCATCTTTGAATTGTTTGACTCGTTAATCTTTCACTTGAAACAATTTTAACACTAATTACACTTAATCCTTGATCAAATTGCAGTCTTGGTCAAACTTCCTGGTCGGTCACCCATCCTCACTACTCCACCCTCAGCACGCTTAACTTCTCCGTTCCTTCATAATCAGTTTTCGCAAAGCAATTTGTATGTTGTTGTCAACACTACGATATCAACCCTATTAACTCTTATATCATTCTGTCACATGTTTTTATTTTTTGAAATTACAAACAATTATTTAAATAAACAATAATGAATAAGAAAAATAAATATTGAATTCAAATAAAAATATAATGATATTTTTTGTATTTTTCTATTTAATATTGAATAATTAATATCTTTAAATCCGTAAATCAGAATTCGACAAATAATATGTCTAAATTGATTAGAAATATGAGAGGAATGCAAATATGATATCCATATCAACATATCACAAACTATGCTATGATTTTAGCCATAACATTAGTCATTGATGTCCCAAAATATATCGAGCTTGTTGGGGAACCCCAAGAGGAAGGTATGATGAGCACAACAGCAAGTTTTCCCTCAGTACGAAACCAAGGTTTAATCGAACCAGTAGGAGCAAGGAATCACCCCAAAGGTGTTGCTAGCTGAGCCTTGGCAGGGCGCACTACCGGTGCTAGTAGCAACGTAGAGACCTGCACAACACAACCACAAAACTTTTCCCCCAACTTACGATGAGGTTGTCAATCTCACCGGTTTTGCTGAAAACAAAGGATTAAACGTATCGAATGGAAGGAAGTAATAGTTTGCAGAAAGTAAACACAAAGCAGTAAATAATTGATTGTAGATTGAATGTAAAAGAAAGGACCGAGGTCCATAGTTCACTAGAGGTGGCTCTCCTTAAGATAGATAACATGCTGGGTGAACAAATTACAGCGGGGAAATTGACAAACATCGAGAAAGCATACAAGCATATACTAATCATCTTGACTCCTTTGAGATTCGATTGGGCATTACAACGTTATACATAGACCGCCATCCAACTGCATCTATGACTAATAATCCACCTTCAGGTTATCATCCGAACCCCCTCCAGTAATAAGTTGCAAGCAACAGATTATGGCTTTACGAATTGCGTGTAAAGTAAAAATACGATTGTTCTATGAACAAAGGATTGTTGTTTTCTCCCTAGTAGCTACAACACATCTAGTACCTTAGAGATTTTTGTCACTTCCCCAGATTACCAGAGGCATGAACCCACTATCGAGCATAAATACTAACTCTTGGAGTTGCTAGCATCTACTTGGCCAAGATAGCTATTAACAACGGAAAGCATGCAAGATCACAAATAACAAAGACATGATAGAATCAATAATCAATCTAAAATAGCATCTCAATATCCACCGGATCCCCGCAAACACAACATGTATGATTACAAATAGATGATCTTGATCATGAACGGAGCTCACAAGATCTAAACATGAAAGCACAAAGGAGGAGAACCAGCCATCTAGCTACTACATGGACCCGTAGTCTAGAGATGAACTACTCACGCATCACACTAGAGGCTTGCATGATGATGAAGAAGGCCTCCAGGGTGAATTCCCCTCTCCGGCAGGGTGCCGGGAAGAGCTTCAAACCCTCCAGATCTAGGGATGGAGATGACAGCGGCTACAGACTCTTTCGTGGAATTTTGATCGGGTACTTAGGGTTTTGGTATCGGAGGAAATATATAGGCGGAAGGAGAGGCTGAGGGGGTGCCTGGGCTGGCCACACCACCCCCTGGCGCGGGCCAATCCTGGTCGCGCGGCCAGGTGGTGTGGCTGCCCTCTAGCCCTTCTCCGTCTCATATTTTGGCTCCAGGTGTCCCCCGGTAAAATAGTGACTTTGGCTTTTGTCCCGTCCAATTGCGAGAATATTCATTTTCTGACTTCCTGGAACCAAAAACAGCAGAAAACAGGCAGCTGGCACTGTGGCTCTTGTTAATAGGTTAGTCCAAGAAATCATATGAAAAGTACTCCAAAGTGTGGACAAAACACAAGAAAGTAGATAAAACCAAGCATGGAACATCAAAAATTATAGATACATTTGCAATGTATCAACATCCCCAAGCTTAACTCCTGCTCCTCCTCGAGTAGGTAAGTGATAAAAAGAAAGAATAATTTTTGAGGTGACATGCACCATCATAAACTTGATCAAAGTATTTGTTAAACATTCGAAAGCTGGGATCATAGTACTTCAATCATAACATGAAAGACAAAGTTCTAGCAATAAGACAAAGAAACTATGTTGCAACATGAAAAGGCACAAACAAAAGATTCATGAATAACAATGCTTTGCAAGACGTTTGTTTGTTTCACATAAAGAAAGCATAGCATAATAGCATTCAGCTTGTCCCTCATAGAGTAGCAAATATAAATGCATAGGACACCTTCAAAGTTCATAAGAGTGACTAGATACAAATAGGTTAAAACAAGCAATATCAAGGTATTCATCAATCAACTAGTCTTGGAACAATGCACATAGAACTAAGAATGGCCACTATGCTCTCAAAGTAATTGCATACAGATAGAAGGTGGAGACTCAATATATAAGTGAAAGAAAGGCCTTCATAGAAGGAAGCAAAGATTCAAGTTTCATAAAGAGCTTCCAAAAATTATGGTACTTATAGCTTTCAGCTCTGATTGCCCCTATCATAAGCATCTTGAAGTGATTAAGGTTAAAGTGAACAAACTATGGTGTACATGCTTGACGAAGTATAAGTTAGAAATCTCATGTCCCTTGAATACGAGGGCCGCTCCTCATGCTACTCAAGTTTAGTCACCGGTAAGGTCTTGTCATCGTAAGTACATGTGTATCATAGAGAACCGCCAACAGGGTACCCCTTGCCCGATAATACGGAAGAATCCCCATATCAAAATGACAAGACAAGCAGACAACGACCATCTCAGCAATCTTCTTATTTACCATGGGAATATGGTGCTTTTTTCTCTCTTTCCTCTTTTCATAATATTTTTTTCTTTTCTCTTTTTTTTCTCAATATAGGACTCTTTTTTATAAGAAGAATGCTTCATAGACAGCTCATTATGGTTACGCTGCAGGTTTCCACCATGTCAGCATGGATTAGACCAGCGGCCCAGGCGTTTCTCTAACACATATACATAACTCCATGGACTTACAAGCTCCCCTTTCATTTCACATCGACGACATCCATAGACAAAAGAGCATGATATCAACTAGGTACAAAGTACCAGTGCAATGTTGAAAGCGTTCCCCATGACAACATGGTTCTGCTAATCCCCAACAAATAAGTGCAAACATATACAATATAGACGACACAATGGTTCAAGTTTATTAAGGGCAAGAAAAGTAAAGTGTGCCATCAAGTTCATGAGAGCTTTAATCACTAGTTTTCTCATAACAAGTTTAATTTGGAAGGTAAACAAAAACATGAATATACTTGGAATAGCATATGCTAGTAGGTAGGTATGGTGGACTCTTTGGAATAACTTGGTTTAGGGAGTTGGATGCATGAGTGGAACTCATACTTGATTGTGGAGGCTAGCAAAAGACTGGGAGCGACAAACTAAGAGAGCAATAATGGCCATAATCATGCAGCGCGACAAAACATCATTGATCAAAGCATAAAGTGATACTACAATTTGAAAACTAAAGGATCATAAAGACTAAGGTGACTTTGGATAGTCATAACATGGTGTGAGCATGCGCCAAGTCAACCCAAATAAAGCATCAAAGGAGAATACCACTATACTATGCTTTAATATGCTAAAACAACACATGGTTCATCCAAGGCACATTAAGCAATCTCAATTGTTTATAACAAGTCATGCTACAACAAAGAATACTAAGCATAAAGCCAAAACAATATCAAGCATGGCATGACAAAGCATAAGCCATAGTCAAAAACAAGCTCTCTTTACCACTTAAGCATGAACTTTGCTACTCTTTTCCAAACCAAACCAAACTATTTGAAAACCAATGTATGAACGAAGGGGTCCAACCAATTTATTCAGAAAACTAAGCAAACAAAGCAAACGAAGAACCAAAATGAAAATGAAAAAGAAGACGCTCCAAGAACAACACAACTGTGCATGAAACAATAAAAATGAAGCGTTTGGAAGAAACCTGGGATTTTTATTGATGAAGAAGGGGATGCCTTGGGCATCCCCAAGCTTTGACGCTTGTACTTCTTGGATATTTCTTGGGGTGACACGCGTGGCATCCCAAGCTTGAGCTTTAGTCCATCCTTCATCTCATTACTCATTCCTTCCATACACCTGAAATTTTTCCTTCATACAAAACTTCACACAATCTTTATTAGCAACATTAGTGCACTCAAGATAATAAGTCTTTAGGTTCAGTTCTAACACCAATAAAACTTCCATTAAAACACTAGGTACTGTAGCACTTCCCTCAAAAATCTCAATTCCCCAAAAGAACTCAAAAAGGAACCAACAAGAAGCAAATGCAGAAAATGACAGAAATCTTTCAAAACAGACCAGCAGGTAAAGACGAATTTTTTCGAAGACCTTCTGTTGGTCAAATCAAAAAGTGTTGAGCTAATTAACGTTAGATAACAACCTGGGGCAGAAGCACAAAAATTCACGCCTCAAAAGGACGTACAGAGATTTTACACGAATTTTTACGGTGAAGCACAAAAATCTGTTTCGGGACAGCAACTTTCCCAATCATTACTTCTCTCTTATTAGACGTTACTCTTGGCACAAAAAGCAAATAAAAATGATAAGGAGCGGTTATTACTGAAGTAATAACTTCCAAGACTAATCTAAAACTTTTGGGTTATCTCCCAATAAGTACTTTTCTTTAACGCCTTTAAGTTAGGCATAAGAAGCAAGAAAAAGAATCAAGTGTTCTGAAATGAAGAAGCATTAAGAGCAAATTTTTTTTTCATAGGAGAGGCAAAAGAAATCTTCTCTCTCTTCTTAGGGAAGTGTTCTATACCTTTCTTGAGTGGAAGTTGATATTTAATGGTTCCTTCTTTCATATCAATAATGGCACCAACAGTTCTAAGAAAAGGTCTTCCCAAAGTAATAGGACAAGAAGCATTGCATTCAACATCCAAAACATAGAAATCAACAGGGACATAGGCATTGTTGACCATAATAAGAACATAATTAAGACTCCCCATGAGTTTCTTTTTAGCATTATCATCAAGTGGGACATTCAAATAACAATCTTCAAGTGGAGGCAAATCAAGCATATCATAAATTCTTCTAGGCATAATAGAAACACTACTATCACGATCACATAAAGCTTTGAAATCAAAATCATTCACTTTCGTATTAATGATGGGTTCCCAACCATATTCTTGTTTTATAGGAATAGAAGCTTTATGTTTCATCTTTTCTTCTTTAATATTTATGAGAGCATTAGTAATGTGTTTTGTAAAGGCCATGTTCATAGCACTAGCATTAGGACTTTTAGCAAGCTTTTGTAGGAACTTAATAACTTCAGAGATATTGCAACCATCAAGATCAAAATCATAATTATCATCTAAAGTAGTAGAGCTATTACTAGCCTCAACACTAGTGGTGGTGATAGTAGAAACACTAATATTTCTAGCAATTTCATCTTATCTTTCCCACTTAGCATGTAATTCAGCTAATAGTCTAACATTTTCATCAATTTTCACTCGTATGGCATTAGTGGCTGCAAAGGGATTATCATTAGTTTCAGGTTTATCAGCCATTTTATTCATCAATGAAGATTGAGCTTCAGACAAAGATGCTATATTTCTCTCAGCATTAGAGAGTTTTTCCTCAATAGTTTTATTGAAAGCAGTTTGCTTACTAATAAAGTCTTTAAGCATAACTTCTAGTTCAGAGGGAGCACTCCTATTGTTGTTGTAGGAATTTCCATAAGCATTACCATTGTCTTGAGCAACCAAATAAACTAAAGGAACATTATTTGGATCAATTTGGGCTTTCTCATTAACAAGCATAGACATAATAATATCAATCTTATCACTCAAGGAGGAGGTTTCCTCAACATAATTTACCTTCTTACCTTGTGGAGCTCTCTCAGTATGCCATTCAGAATAGTTAACCATCATATTATCCAGAAGCTTTGTTAAAGCACCCAAAGTAATGGTCATAAAGGTACCTCCTGCAGCAGAATCCAATAGGTTCCTTGAAGAGTAGTTCAATCCTGCATAATTTTTTTGGATGATCATCCAAGTAGTCAGTCCATGAGTGGGACAATTCTTTACCAAAGATTTCATTCTTTCCCAAGCTTGAGCAACATGTTCATTAAAAGATTGTTTAAACTTCATTATTTCACTTCTCATAGATATAATCTTAGCAGGAGGATAGTATTTCCCAATGAAAGAATCTTTGCATTTAGTCTAAGAATCAATACTATTCCTAGTTATGGAATTCAACCATTCTTTACTTTTCCTCTCAAAGAGAAAGGAAACAATTTCAGCTTAATAATATCACCATCTATATCCCTATGCTTTTGCATCTCACAAAGTTCAACAAAGTTATTTAGATGGGCAGCAGCATCTTCATTACCAATACCAGAAAATTGTTCTCTCATAACAAGATTGAGTAAAGAAGATTTAATCTCAAAGAAAGTAGCTTCAGGAACATGTGGAGCAATAGGTGCGCTCATAAAATCATTGTTGTTGGTGCTAGTGAAGTCACACAACTTAGTGTTTTCAAGAGTAGTCATTTTTTGTGTTTTTGATAAAGAAAGCAAACTTGTAAAACTAATTTTTTGTGCGTTTTTGATAAAGAAACAAGCAAACAAAACAAAAGTAAACTAAGCAAAACAAAAAAAAGTAAAGAGATTGGTTATAAGGGACTCCCCTTGTGAAGATGTCCTTGAGTCCCCGGCAACGGCGCCAGAAAAGTAGCTTGATGGCCCAAAATATATCGAGCTCGTTGGGGAACCCCAAGAGGAAGGTATGATGAGCACAACAACAAGTTTTCACTCAGTACGAAACCAAGGTTTAATCGAACCAGTAGGAGCAAGGAAACACCCCAAAGGTGTTGCTAGCTGAGCCTTGGCAGGGCACACTATCGGTGCTAGTAGCAACGTGGAGACCTGCACAACACAACCACAGAACTTTGCCTCCAATTTACGATGAGGTTGTCAATCTCACCGGTTTTGGTGAAAACAAAGGATTAAACGTATTGAATGGAAGGAAGTAATAGTTTACAGAAAGTAAACACAAAGCAGTAAACAGTTGATTGTAGATTGAATGTAAAAGAAAGGACCGGGGTCCATATTTCACTAGAGGTGGATCTCCTTAAGATAGATAACATGCTGGGTGAACAAATTACAGCGGGGCAATTGACAAACATCAAGAAAGCATACAAGCATATACTGATCATCTTTACTCCTTTGAGATTCGATTGGGCATTACAACATTATACATAGACCTCCATCCAACTGCATCTATGACTAATAATCCACCTTCAGGTTATCATCCGACCCCCCTCCAGTATTAAGTTGCAAGCAACAGATTATGGCTTTACGAATTGCGTGTAAAGTAAACAATACGATTGTTCTATGAACAAAGGATTGTTGTTTTCTCCCTAGTAGCAACAACACATCTAGTACCTTAGAGATTTCTGTCACTTCCCTAGATTACCAGAGGCATGGACCCACTATCGAGCATAAATACTAACTCTTGGAGTTGCTAGCATCTACTTGGCCAAGATAGCTACTAACAACAGGAAGCATGAAAGATCACAAATAACAAAGACATGATAGAATCAATAATCAATCTGAAATAGCATCTCAATATCCATCGGATCCCCGCAAACACAACATGCAGAATTACAAATAGATGATCTTGATCATGAACGGAGCTCACAAGATCTAAACAAGAAAGCACAAAGGAGGAGAACCAGCCATCTAGCTACTACATGGACCCGTAGTCCAGAGATGAACTACTCACGCATCACACCGGAGGCTTGCATGATGATGAAGAAGGCCTCCAGGGTGAATTCCCCTCTCCAGCAGGGTGCCGGGAAGATCTAAACAACAAAGCACAAAGGAGGAGAACCAGCCATCTAGCTACTACATGGACCCATAGTCCAGAGATGAACTACTCACGCATCACACCGGAGGCTTGCATGATGATGAAGAAGGTCTCCAGGGTGAATTCCTCTCTCCAGCAGGGTGCCGGGAAGAGCTTCAGATCCCTCCCAATCTAGGGATGGAGATGGCGGCAGCTACATACTCTTTCATGGATTTTTGATCGGGTACTTAGAGTTTTGGTATCGGAGGCAATATATAGGCGGAAGGAGAGGCCGAGGGGGTGCCTGGGCTGGCCACACCATGCCCTGGCGCGGGCCAAGCCTGGCCGCGTGGCCAGGTGGTGTGGCCTCCATATGGCCCTTCTCTGTCTCGTATTCTGGCTCTAGGTGTCTCCCGGTAAAATAGTGACTTTGGCTTTTGTCACGTCCAATTCCGAGAATATTCATTTTCTGATTTCCTGAAACCAAAAATAGCAGAAAACAGACAACTGGCACTATGGCTCTTGTTAATAGGTTAGTCCAAGAAATCATATGAAAAGTACACCAAAGTGTGGACAAAACACAAGAAAGTAGATAAAACCAAGCATGGAACATCAAAAATTATAGATACATTTGCAATGTATCAGTCATTTGATCTGACAGGCAGGAAACATCGAATGAGATAGGTCATTTTGTGAAGGTTTCTTTGAGACATAATTAATATACCAAGTTTGATATTTTTTATTGCAACTATGTCATATAATATGACACCACATTAATGTTTCGCATTGTTTGGATCGCTTTTGAATTTCTTATGCCCGTTTCAAACTATCATCAAACTTTGTCGAACGACGGGCATGCAGATTCTTAGATCGGGGCTGAGCCTCGCTGAAATTGAAGTGGATATCTGATGAAATTGTTGGGTCCGCAGCATAGAAAACAAAAACTTTCCTACGATGAGAACTATACGCCAAGATCTATCTACTAGATACAGAGCAACGCGTGGACATACATCCATGGAGAACTTACCCTCGAAGACAACGAGTTTTGTTAACGAGTAGGAACTCCAGGTTGATGTAGTCATACGCTTGCCGATCTCAAGATCGTGTGGAAGTCTGAGCGCCGCAAATCAGCAGCGCATCCGTCCTCGCACACACGTTCAAGCCACCGGACAACCTCCACCTCCTCGCTCCAGCGAATCAGCGGAAGCAGCAACTCCTTCCAGACGCAAGGCCACCGAGAACATGTATCTCGCTAATCCGAGACCATGGGGGAATGTCTAGAGGGGGAGAGAGATCCTTCACGAGGAGGTGTGGTTTGTGAGAGGGGAGAGGGGGGCTTTATATAGGAGGAGGAGACCCTCCTTCCCATAGCCGGCGCAAGATGAGGGGGGACTCCTCCCCTCCTTCATTCATGTGGTGAACCTCCACTCACATAAACATGGCCTCCACCCAAAATCCCACTCACATGTATTTAATTTCCACCAAATTAAATGCAACTCTCAATTAATAAAACTCTTTTATTTATTTTATTCAGAATTTTGTTAATTACTTTAATTAACAAACATTCACATAAAACCCCTTGCAACATTTCAATATCACATGCAGAACCACTTTCTGCAATTTCACCCAAAACAATTCCGGTTTCTATCGAAACAATTCCTGTTTCTATCAAAACATTTCCTGCGCTTTGCAAACCTTTTGTCTGGAACATATGTGCTCCTAAATGGTGTCCGACAACCCTTAAGTGTGTCACCCTACGGTTCACGAATAATGCAGACATGATTGAGACTCCTCTCAGATCAATAATCAGAAGCGGGACCTGGAGATCCATACTGACTCCTGCATATTCAACAATGACTTCTGTGATCGTGAGAACCTTTAACGTCAGCAATTTAATCCCTTTGTCTCATGATATAATACATATCCAAGATTCGATCATCGGTATCCAAATACCTAGTTTGATCTCGTTACCGACATGCACTCTTTTCTCGTTCCCGTGATATAACATTCTAGTGGTCACATCACTTGCTTGCAAGCTATCTTAATGTGATATCACTGAGAGGGCCCAGAGTATATCTATCCGTCATCGGGATTGACAAATTCCACTCTTGATCCATGAGCCTCAACATAACACCTTCATAGCACTGAACCCACCTTTATGGTCACCCTGTTACGGTGTGACGTTTGATGTTATCAAGATACTCTTCCGGTGTTAGCAATTAACATGATCTCATGGTCTAAGGACTAAGACTACTTTGTATGATGTTATAGCAATATAAACATAATGACTTGATCGTAATGCTATACTTCGGATGAATGTTCATCACATCATTTCACAAATGTTGTGACCTTGTTATTAACAACATCCAGTGTCCATGATCTGGAAACCTTGATCATCTTGTTAATCAACAAGCTAGTCTATAAGAGAGGCATAACTAGGAACCCTTTTGTTTATTAAACACACATGTATTGATGTTTCCTATCAATACAATTATAGCATGCAAAATAAACATCTATCATATACAAGGAATACATAATAACAACTTTATTATTGCCTCTCAGGGCATATTTCCTTCAGAAATATCATATTGTGAACCTAAAAATGATTTTTATAAAAATTCATGAGCATCAGATCATGTACCTGTAGTTCATATCTTACCCACTTCCTACCGATTCGGCAGAAATTTGTCCTTTTCACCAGGGATGGACGGAAAGGTTTGAGATCCCTCTATTAGGACATTGTCCATATAAGGTGGTCTAGTATTTTTGATAAATGGGGTGGTAGCATTTTGAATTAGCCATTTAGTGGTTGCTTCACAATCCCCCTGTTTTTGCACTCGGAAAATGGAAAATGTCTTTTTGGTGGGACAAAAAGGAAAACTTCCTCCTACAATATTGTTCTCCATCCTACGATGCACATTCATGGACAATATGGGCACATTATCACAAAATATGCCTTGATTCTAGCTACAAGAATGGTCATTTGCCCCGAAAGGCACGGAACCTCGAATGAGATAGGTCATTTTGCGAAGGTTTTTTTGAGACATAATTAATATACCAAGTTTGATATTTTTTCGTGCAACTATATCACATAATATGACACCACGCGAAGGTTTCGCATTGTTTGGATCCTTTTTGAATTTTTATGCCCATTTCAAACTATCACTAGTGGAAAACGGGCCTCCAGTCCCCCGTAATTGCAGGCTTTTAGTCCCGTCCCGGTAACTGGATCGAGGGGCGGGACTAAAGGCCCACCCACTAGTCTTGGCCCTCTTACCAGCCGGGACCAATGGGCATCCATGTGGTCGTTTCTTCTGGTGTTTGCCCCTATTAGTCCTCGTCAGACATTTAACCGTGACAAAAGGGTTCTTCGCCAGCAGAATTTTAGGCACTTTCTCTGCCACGGCAGAGAATTCAATTTGTATCCTTTTTTTTCATTTCAAAATAGTTTTCTACGCTACCACATACCGTACATGTTCGTGCATACATAAGATAACTTCTCTTAAGATCGAGCATACAAATATATACATGATAGTTACACATGGAGATCACAATTATCGGGACTAGAGCCCGTTTATTCAATTACACGGTCGGGGATCATCGGCGCCTGTTCACACTAAATTCTCCGGCGTCATCTATCATCTCGTTCATCAAGAATCCTGCCAGTTCTTCAAAGAATTGCTACTACGTTCTTGTGGTAGGAGCTGATCCCGCATTTTCTCGAACTATATAAGAAAAGGAGATCAGTATGAATATCAATCATGATAACAAAAAGTGACGGTATTAAAAATAATGTTATGAATGTATTGCTTACATCGACTCTATAATCATTCAGCTCACTGGTAAACGTGCGAATGAACTCGCAAACATAGAATCCACATAGATTCGTCTTTGGTGGCTGCCTCGCGCACTTTACGAGAATAGAATTCAATCAAAATAATAATCCAGCATCATAATTGTATTGAAACTAGAAGTAAAGAGATGCGCGTACTACTTACCGAGACCGGCTTAAACGTCAGCTTCTCACTAAAGTCACCCGTAACCGCACTCTTGAACTGGTTCCAAACCCTACCCGGTAAAGAAAATGAATGAGTTATTTATTACGTGATATCTTAGGAAATCAACGAAAGAGACTGATGTAGCGCGAAAATTACCTCTGGAGCATGTCCTGCATGTCCCTAAACAGTTCCAGGGGTCTCTTTAATGGGTCCATGACTTCAACTCTTCCCTTATCAAGTTGAATGTCCATGAGAATCCAGTGGAAACTGTACACGTTTATATATACATAAGTAACTCATCAATTACACTTAACATCGAGTAACCAAAAGAGAATGTGTACAATAGAGTAAGACCCTCATGCGAAATTATAAGGAAACAGTATGTGGTCACATAAATTTTACTCCGTTAGAAACCTTAGAAGGTTTTCCTGCGTGTCCTCGGGTTTATCCTTTAGCGTCTGACAATGTATTTTATCTGGGTCAATGAACCCAACACTAAAGATTGACCTTCTTTTACATTCCATGATCTTCATTCTGAATAATAATAGAGTACAAAAGGATATAATTAGGATAATTACATGCAATGAACTAAACAACTGAAAAAAATGAACAACTTATATATAGACAATGAATTCAACAACTTACAGACAATAGCAACTCATGAGACTTCTGTCGAGGGCGTCGAAAATGTATAACTAGAAGAGTTCTGGAAACTGAACATGGAACTCTTCTTCTCGGAAGTAGTAGTCATGTGGGACGTTCGCCACGATCATTATTCTCTCCTGCTTTACGGCTTTCAAGTACCATTTATGTAAACTCCGCATTTGTGTTGGCAGTTGTTGGAACTGCTCAAAGCTGACCAGAGGCTTCCCTGGGACATATGTAGGGACTACCTGAGCCTTGGGTAACTTGTCGTCTTGGGAACCTAGCAATTCCTCAATAGTCACATTCATAGAGGCCGCAAGCTTCATAGCTTCTTCCATATTCTGCTGGGGAATGTCATGGGATACCACCTTGAGGGATGGGGTCGATTTTTTGGCCTGTTCCCCGAGCTGGGGGACGTCCTTTCTTTTCCCGGTTGCACTTTGACTTGATGATTTGCTCCCGCTTGCACTTCTACTTGATTTGCTCTTCTTCACTTCCTTCTGAAGTGTGCGTCGATAGTCATCTGGCTTATGGTGCAAGTCATATTGCGATTTTGTGTTCAGAAAAGAAAGTGCATACGCTTTTTGCTTCTCGGTGTATACCGGGGCGGGCTCGGGTTTCTTCTTTTGAAGTTGCACGACACATTCGGCCTTTACGATCATGTCAGTTTCCTCGTCAGTGCGATCGTAAGGTCTGATAGGAAGATTCTTATGAGGTACTCTTGGGAGGGGCGACATTTGTCGTTTTGGGCTCCTGTGTCGTTTAGTACTAATCAGAGGCTGCAGCGGAGATCGAGATGGACTCGGGCTGTGGTGGTCGTAGTCATGGGGTGGGCTTCTTGGAGGTGATGGAGGTGAAGGTGACATGCGACCACTCGGAGGCGGTGTTGGCTTTGGCATCCAGCCTGGAAGCTTGATGTTGTTCTTGTCCCATAGAATGATACCACCCAAGATTTCTCAAGTGTCCTCTCACCTTCAGGTCCAGGGATGTCAAGCTCCATTGAGTCCCACCCCATTGCGATTTCATCCACAACAACTTTAGCATAGCCAGCTAGAATCTCACGGCCATGCCAGCGTGCGCCATGTGGACAAGGTAAAGCACATCCGACCGCCACCTTGATGGATAGGTTCTTCACCTTCTGATGGAGCTCACAAGATGCCTGCTCCTTGATTCCATCCACGGGGTAGCCGGAACCGCCATCTACCATACGTGCATCGTCAGAAGGGACCTCCGATTCAGCCACGCTGCTTCACCGCTGAGATGGGACGGCGGTAATATCGAGTCAGATCTTGCAGCGCCACGCCTCAAGTTCATCAATCTGTTGCTGATGCATTTGAAGTGTTCCTAGCAACTCGGTGAACCTGTCTCCCTCCTCCTCCTGCCGTCGCCTCTTTGCTCTCTCTCGGCTCCTATAAGTATCTCTGTCTTTGGGAAACCCCATCTCCCACGTATAACTAGGGCCAAGGCCTGCATTACACGTCCTCCGCGTTCGTCATTCCCGAGGACCTTTGTCAGCAAGTCTTTCTCTCTATCGGGACGGAACTTTGTTGTCCCCGCTTTAATCTCCTTCACCACTTTCTGCCATGTATCCCGGGGTATCCTAATCTCGTCACTGCAAATAAGGTCCCCTGTACTTTCGTCATACTCACTCCCATGCCCAAGGAACCAATTCCTTGCCCTCAGATCCCATTCTTCGCGTATTGGTTCTGGAGTTATCCCTTTAGCAAGCAACTCATTCTCTTTAGCATCCCACTTTGGCATGGCAACTGCAGAGCCCCGGCCCTGTGTGATGGTGATATTTCTTCATCGCGGCATTTTTCTTGTTTTTTTCCGACATTTCCGTAGCAGGTTGTGACTCCTTGTACTTCACAAATGCATCCCAGTTAGCCTGCTGCTTCGTTAGATAGCATTCAAATTTAGGAGTCTTCTTCGTCTTATGATACTTTTGCCATAATGCTTTCTTCCAGTTCTTGAATAGTTCGACCATCTTCGTAAGAGTCCACTGCTTGACTTTTTTCCTCAATGCAGCTGTGTCGGCATCATCCTCACATTCTGGCAGGGTGAAATGTGTCATGAGGTCATTACAAAGACCCTCTTTGCACCTGTCGGCGACATACTCACCCTCTTTCGCCCCTTTGGTCCACTCTCGAACGGTGATCGGGATGCGATCCCTAACCATAACTCCGCATTGTTGTTTAAATACAGTTTTAGCCTTTTCGGGTTCCAACGGTTCACCCCGTGGTGATACCCGCGTAATTGTATAACGTGTAGATGCGTCCAACTTTTTGGCCGGGCCTCGTTTGGAATATTTTTTGCTCGATGTGGAGGCCTAAGAGAAGAAACATTTGTCAATTTATATATATATATACAACTCAGTTAATGCATCTACTGATCACCAGACTTCATATATATACCTCGCCGTCGGCTTCTCCACCACCGGAGCCGTCGGCTTTTCCACCATCGGAGCCGTCTGCTTCTCCACCACCGGAGCCGTCGGCTTCTCCTTGATCATTTCGGTCGACCTCCTCTCCCTCACTGGAGGGGTTCAGATAAATCGAAGGAGATTCAAGTGGATCAACATGGGGGGTGTCGTTGATCATATCCTCGAGAATTTCTTCCTGTGCTAGGTCTCTCTGGATTGGATCCATAGTTTTCTACAAAATGCACACAATAACATTTTTCATTCAATATTGCTGCATAAAATAATACTAAACAATAATATGAACACGCAATTTGCTACAATAATACTAAACAATAGCAAAATTCTAGTGATGCCCTAACCCTAACCCTAAGTCCGGGGGCCCGCGAGCACTACCACCCTAACCCTAAGTCCGGGGGCCCGCGAGCACTACCACATTAACCCTAAGTCCGGGGGCCCGCGAGCACTACCACCCTAACCCTAAGTCCGGGGGCCCGCGAGCACTACCACCCTAACCCTAAGTCCGGGGGCCCGCGAGCACTACCACCCTAACCCTAAGTCCGGGGGCCCGCGAGCACTACCACATTAACCCTAAGTCCGGGGGCCCGCGAGCACTACCACCCTAACCCTAAGTCCGGTGGCCCGCGAGCACCACCACCCTAACCCTAAGTCCGGTGGCCCGCGAGCACCACCACCCTAAGTCCGGCTGCCCGCGAGCACTACCACCCTAACCCTAAGTCCAGGGGCCCGCGAGCACTACCACCCTAACCCTAAGTCCGGTGGCCCGCGAGCACAACCACCCTAACCCTAAGTACGGGGCCCATGAGCACTACCACATTAACCCTAAGTCCGAGGGCATGAGCACTACCACCCTAACCCTAAGTCCGGTGGCATGAGCACCACCACCCTAACCCTAAGTCCGGCTGCCTGCGAGCACTACCACCCTAATTCCTATATACAAATATTTCCTATATACAAATAATTCCTATATACAAATATTTTATATATACAAAAAATTTCTATATACAAATATTTCCTATATACAAATATTTCACATATACAAATATTTCTATATACAAATATTTCCTATATACAAAATATTTCCTATATACAAATATTTCCTATATATAAAAATATATTTCCTATATACAAATAATTCTTATATACAAATATTTCTATATACAAAAAAAATTCTATATACAAATATTTCCTATACACAAAATATTTCCTATATACAAATATTTCCTATATACAAATATTTCTATATATAAAAATAAATTTCCTATATACAAATAAATTTCCTATATACAAATAAATTTCCTATATACCAGCGAGGGGAGGGGCGAGTCGGAGTCAAGTGGCGTGGCGTGGGAGGTATGGTGGCTGGGGCGGTCAGCCAGGGAGGCGCGACGCGGGGAGGGGTCAGCCGGGGAGGCGCGGCGCGGGGAGGAGATCGTGGCGGCGAGGGGAGGTGCGACGCGGGGAGATCAGCCGGGGAGGCGCGGCCGAGGATGGCGCCAGAGATTTGGCGTGAACTGGCAGCTCGCGATGTGCTTCCTTCGGTCGATGGATTCGACCGAGGAAGAAGCGGCGCATTAAATACGCCCCACCCTTTAGTCCCGGTGCGTGGCATAAACCGGGACTAAAGGGGGGGGGTCTTTAGTCCCGGTTCCATCCATGCATCGGGACTAAAGGCTTTGGGCGCCTTTTCGCCGGCAGAGCCTTTAGTCCCGGATGGTGTTCTGGGCCGGGACTAAAGACCCAAATTTGCACGCGCTGGGCCTAAGTTGGCGTCTGTTTTTTTAAATATTACAATTTGTAGCTATTAGATTTTTTAAACATTTGAATTATACAGTTTTTGCATACTTATGAATTTGAGAAAATTTTCAACATGAAAAGTTTTTGAATTGGAATAACTAATCCAAATATATTTTCTGTTTTATAAAATAATTATTCTAACTAGTGAAACTAATAACCATTTTGCCATTTCCAATTTAAAAATGCATTAACTATTATATTTTGCATATTTTTGAATCTCACTAAATTTTTAACATAAAAAGTACTTGAATTTGAATAAGGGATTCAAATCCATTTTCTGTTTTATAAAATAATTATTCTAACTAGTCAAATTATTAACCATTTTGCCATTTTCATGTGATTCCGATGCTCCGATGGTCTTCCTCCGGCGAAACCCTAGACCGGGGCCTCGGATCATCTACCTCTATAGCTTTCTCCGTACGAGGGTAGCCCCTTTAGGGTTTAGGGTTTAGGGTTTAGGCTTCCCTCCTCTGACTTCCCGCCATTTCTCACTATATATATGTAGGCTTGGTCATTGCCATAGCACATCTAGACTCATATATGCCGCCTCTCTCCACTCTATCCCATGGCTTCCACTATATCTCTAACCCCAGGGAGGCGGAGATGGAGTCTTTCACGGGCTAGCAGGAAAATATTTTCCGAGGCGGAACTTCCAAAGATGCCATAGGGCGTGTGCACCAAGGGCATCTTCGAGAAGTTCCGCCACAGGAGATTTCCCAAACCTTTCCTCCATCCATGGGGATGAAACTCTCCATCCATGTTGACTTGTTGAGTTGCTTGCCATGGCGTATCGATGCTCCTTTTATAGGCACGGCGCCGCTTCTACTTTGTCTTCTTCCTCCGACAGGGCGTCGTGCGCTACATGCTTTATCTCATCGAGCAGTGCATCCACCCACGCATCCTTATCCTACCGACAGCTTTAGTCCCGGTTTGGCCCCCCACCCGGTACTAAAGGTTACCCACGCGTCCTTATCCCACCGACAGTTTTGTTAGATGACACAAAAACCACCTTTAGTCCCGGTTGCACCCACCAGCCGGTACTAAAGGTTAGCCACCCCCAGATAAGACCCTCCCAGATAAGCCTCCCCTAGATAAGGCCCCCCATCTTTTGTCCCGGTTTGAGCCCCCCACCGGGATGAAAGTTTCCCGCGCCACTGCGTTCCCGCGCTTTCCACCGGTTCCCACCTCTGTCTTCCTGCCTTTTTTCAGTATATATATGTATGCTTGGCCTCCATTTACATATCACATCTAGACTCATCATTCTCTTTCCATGGCTTCCATCGTATCTCTAACCACCCGGGAGGCGGAGGCGCTTTGCGCCTCGAACTACCCCTGCCCACCGGGCTACCGCGTCCCCACCGGGCCTTTGGAGGTGTGCTGGTCCCTCCTGTCCCTCTAGGTGTGGAGCGCCGGATGGCCATCATGAACCACTACTACCTCGAGCTCATGCCAGAGCAGCGGAGGAATCCCAACTGGCATCCCGACTATTTCCCGACTTGGGAAGCCTTCTTCATCAATCGGCGTGAGAGGACGCTCGCCAGGCACGAGGAGGACGACCCACCTCCTTCGAACTTCAACGAGGCCGACCGTCGGCTGTGGTGGCGCGGCCAGACTCTCCAGAGTGTCATGGCCTACAACACGACCGGCAATAACCCCTGCCTGCGGTACCCTCAAATCCAGCCCATGCGTGCCCAACCTTCAAGGTTCGACTACGGCGACCCCGACGACGACAGCGGCGATGGCGCGGCTACACGACTTCTGATGGCGTGTATTACAGGGCTAGGCAGGAGCATGACTGAATCACTCCAACATTAGGCATGTTTCTTAATTTTTAGTTGTGCTATGTATCTTAATTTTCAGTTGTGCTATGTATCCTTAGTGTTTGTGGGTTCCTTTATGTCTCAAATAAAAGGTTTAATACATTACATAGATTTATGTCTCAAATAAAAAGGTTTAATACATTATTACACATCACCAACATCTAGTGTTGTGGTTTTCTTCTGCACCATAGCCATGGAGAATCTTCATCATTTAACAGGATGCTTGGGTCAGTTTTCACTTTGAAGGGCGGAATTTCATGAAACTTATTGTAATCTTCTGACATGTCTATCTTGTCATCCACTCCCACGATGTTTCTTTTCCCTAAAAGAACTATGTGGAGCTTTGGCTCATCGTATTCTGTACTCTTTTGCTTATCTTTCCTTTTTCTCGGTTTCGTAGACATGTCCTTCACATAGAAAACCTGAGCCACATCATTGGCTAGGACGAATGGTTCATCCATGTACGCAAGATTGTTGAGATCCACTGTTGTCATGCCGTACTTTTGGTCTACATGTACCCTGCCTCCTGTCAGCTTGACCCATTTGCACCGAAACAAAGGGACCTTAAAAGTAGGTCCATAGTCAAGTTCCCATATCTCCTCTATGTACCCATAATATGTGTCCTTCTGCCCATTGTCATCTGAAGCATCAAAGCGGACACCACTGTTTTGGTTGGTGCTCTTTTTATCTTGGGCGATCGTGTAAAATGTATTCCCATTTATCTTGTACCCTTGGAAAGTACATATAGTCGAAGATGGTAACCTGGCCAACGAGTATAACTCATCTCCAACAGTGGTGTTATTCATGAGATGTGTCTGCAACCAATTCCCAAAATTCTTCTCGTGTTCCCCTTTAATCAAGGTTTCAGGCTTCCCCGGGTTTTCGAAGCGTAGAATATTCTTGTGTTTCTCGATATACGGAGCCACCACGGTGGAATTGTGTAGAACTGTGTAGTGTGCTTGAGTGAAAGAATGCCCGTCCCTACATACCATTGATTTCCTTCCCAGTGTGCCTTTTCCAGTCATCCTCCCCTCATACCGAGATTTAGGAACACCAATCGGCTTAAGGTCAGGAAGAAAGTCAACACAAAACTCAATGACCTCCTCTGTTCCATAGCCCTTGGAGATGCTTCCTTCTGGCCTAGCACGGTTATGAACATATTTCTTTAAGACTCCCATGAATCTCTCGAAGGGGAACATATTGTGTAGAAACATAGGACCGAGAATTCTAATCTCTTCGACTAGGTGAACTAGGAGGTGCGTCATAATATTGAAGAAGGATGGCAGGAACAACAACTCGAAGCTGACCAGACATTGGACCACATCAATTTGTAACCCTGATAGACTTTCTCGATCGATTACCTTCTGAGAAATTGCATTGAGGAATGCACATACCTTCACAATGGCTAGTCGAACATTTTCTGGTAGAATTCCCCTCAATGCAACCAGAAGCAATTGCGTCATAAGCACATGGCAGTCATGAGACTTTAGGTTTTGAAATTTTTTCTCTTTCATATTTACTATTCCCTTTATATTCGACGAGAAGCCAGACGGGACCTTGATACTGAAAAGGACTTCAAAAAAGATTTCCTTCTCTTCTTTGGTAAGAGCGTGTCGGCAAGCCCTTGAAACTGCCCTGGATGCTTGCCGTCTCGTCCTTTATGATGTTGCTGGTCCTCCCGTGCTGCCGGGGTATCTTTTGACTTCCCATACAAGCCCAGGAAGCCTAGAATATTCACGCAAAGATTCTTCGTCAGGTGCATCACGTCGATTGCAGAGCGGACCTCATGCACTTTCCAATAGGGTAGCTCCCAAAATATAGATTTCTTCTTCCACATGGGTGCGTGTCCGGTAATGGGGTCTTTCAGAACAGGTTGTCCTCCAGGACCCTTTTCAAAGATTACATCCAAAGCCTTAACCATACCAAATACATCAGCACCACTACGGGGGACAGGCTTCGTCCGGGTTTCTGCCTTGCCATTGAAATGCTTGTCTTTCTTCTTTAAGGGATGACTGGGCGGAAGAAAACGACGATTGTACGGGTACACATTCTTTCTACATTTATCCAGATATATACTTTCAGTCTCATCTAAACAGTGCGTGCATGCATTGTATCCTTTGTTCGTCTCCGAAATGTTACTAAGAGCAGGCCAATCATTGATGGTTACGAATGAACGCTTGTAGGTCAAATTCCTGCTGTTTGTGCTCATCCCACACATGTACACCTGGTTTGGCCCACAACTGTAGAAGTTCATCAACTAATGGCCTTAGGTACACATCAATGTCGTTGCCGGGTTGCTTCGGGCCTTGGATGAGCACTAGCATCATAATGAACTTCCGCTTCATGCACAACCAAGGAGGAAGGTTGTAGATACATAGAGTCACGGGCCAGGTGCTGTGACTGCAGTTCTGCTCCCCAAAAGGATTCATGCCATCGGTACTTATACCAAACCATAAGTTTCTTGCGTCACCAGCAAAGTCCGGGAAGTCTCTCTCGATTTTTCTCCACTGCCGACCATCTAGGTGCCTCAACATCCCGTCTTTCTTACGGTCTTCCATGTGCCATCGCAACAACTTGGCATGCTCTTTATTTCTGAACAAACGTTTCAACCGTGGTATTATAGGAGCATACCATATCACCTTGGCAGGAACCCTCTTCCTGGTGGCTCGCCCTCAACATCACCAGGGTCATCTTTTCTGATCTTATACCGCAATGCAGTACATACCGGGCATTTATCCATATTCTCGTACTTCTCACCGCGGTAGAGGATGCAGTCATTAGGGCATGCATGTATCTTCTGCACGTCTAATCCTAGAGGGCAGACAAGTTTCTTTGCTTCGTACGTACTGGAGGGCAATTGGTTATTTCTTGGAAGCAGCTTCTTCATTATTACCAACAACTTTTCAAATCCCGAGTCAGTCATACCGGTCTCTGCCTTCCACTTCAACAATTTCAGTGTGCTACCCAGCTTCTTCTGGCCATCTTCACAAGTTGGATACAACAATGTGTTGTGGTCCTGTAACATCTGCTCGAACTGCAACCTCTCCTTTTCTGTGTCGCAGTCTCGCCTTGCATCACTAATGACCCGACCAAAATCATCAACGGGCTCATCTGGTTCCCGTTCTTCACCTCCTTCTTCTTTATTATCTTCAACTGCGGTATCATCGTATTCAGGGAACATAGATCCATAGTTGTCATCATCGTTCTCTTCTTCATCGTCGTCTTCCATCATAACCCCTCTTTCTCCGTGCTTGGTCCAAACATTATAGCCGGACATGAAACCGGATCAAGCGGTGGCTCAATGACTCTTGAGGAAATGTGAGCCTGCTCATTCCGACATTCAACACATGGACAACACATAAAACCATCCCACGCTTGTTCGCCTCGCCACAAGGCGAAAAGAACGACGCCTTCTCTCAGAAGCGTTAGGCGGTCACCAGACATCCATGGGTGGCTCATCCGCATCACACAACCATGCATATATATCAAACGCAATCATGATGCTTAAATTTACAGCAGCGGTTAGTACCAAAACGAGAAAATAGTTGCTAACCTTTTAGGACACTTCAAAACAAAGAGGAGAAACCTCAAGTGTCGCTCTGGCACCTCATATCATATTTTGTCTTGTGTGAACTCAAGTGGCATCGCTCTAACAGGAATTTCACCGAACACCTCTAGTGCATATGAAGAAAAAAAGTTAGCACAAAATTATGCCCACCTCTCACATAGGAAAAAAACAGGAGAGAGTGGAGGGCTGAGTGCATATATATAGGGCCCGGCCATTAGTCCCGGTTTGAGATACAAACCGGGACTAAAGGTTCTGCCAGAGATGCAGACTGCCTGCACCCATTTGTCCCGGTTTATATCTCAAACTGGGACTAATGGTTCCTTACGGACCGGGACAAAGTACCTCGGCCTCCTCGGGCCGTCTGGTTCGGACCATTAGTCCCGGCCCCAGCCACGGCCGGGACTAGTGGCCCGAACCAAAGGCCCATTTTCTACTAGTGTATCGTCAAACTTTGTCGAACGATGGGCATGAAGATTTTTAGCTCGGGGCTGACCCTCGCTAAACTTGAAGTGGATCTCTGATGAAATATCATATTGTGAACCTAAAAATGATTTTTGTAAAAAAATCAGGAGCATCAGATCATGTACCTGTAGTTCATATCTGACCCAGTTTCTACCGATTCGGCAGAAATTTGTCTTTTTCATGAGGGATAGACGGAAAGGTTTGAGATCCTCCTGTTTGAACATTGTCTAGGTAAGGTGGTTTAGTATTTTTGAAAAATAGGGTGGTAGTATTTTAAATTATCCATTTGGTGGTTGCTTCATAGCCCCCCCCCCCATTTTTTGCACTCAGAAAATGGAAAGTGGCTTTTTTGTGTGATGAAAAAGAAAACTTCCTCCTGTAACATTGTTCACCATCCCATGCGCACATTCATGCATAATATGGGCATATTATCACAAATTATGCCTTGATTCTAGCCATAACATTGATCATTTGACCTGAAAGTCAGGAAACCTCGAATGAGATAGGTCATTTTGTGAAGGTTTTTTTGAGACATAATCAATATACCAAGTTTTATATTTTTCCTTGCAACTATATCACATAATATGACACCACGCGAAGGTTTCGCATTGTTTGAATCGTTTTTGAAAATTTTATGCCCGTTTCAAACTATATGTAATGTTTTATGTTTCACTTAATTTTGATTTACAAATGTATAATATTTAAGTGTACATGGATAGATCTTATTTTTCTGCAAATTTTGATATATTATTTATATTTTTCTGAATTAGAATAATTTAGTTATGATTTTTTAAAGATTAATGAGGTAAAAGGAAAAATAGCTATACCGAGAACAGCCGTCGGCGTAGGCTACACCGAGGGCAGCCGTCGGCGTAGCTATTTTACGCCGAGGGCAATTCTACACGACGACTGCTTGGGGGCTGGCCTGGTCACGGTCTACGCCGATGGCCCTGATGTTTGGCCGTATCCGACTCGAGCGACGTATCCGACCACATCGGCTAACTCGATACGATGCACAATGCTCGTATGGTGCAACACGTCCTATTGCATGTGCCGGGACCAGACGCTTGAGGCGGTGTAGCAGACTATGAATGACACGTAGGTGAATCACATGGCCAGATCCAATCTGGTGCACACGTTGACCGGCGATTAAAGTGCTGTGCGGTGCGGCTGACATGAGCTTAACTGTTGGTAGTGGCACATACCAGAGAGCGTATCAAATCGTATCGAATGCGATCGATTATAAGCTTTGCTTTGAATGGTAGGAGCATCAAACTGCCATTATAACGGACAAATTAATCAACACTAAGTTAAAACAATTCAATCAGGTGTCATGAATGCAAGTATGAATCGTACGTCCACTTGACTGCGCCTTGATTAAATCTGGAGTATAGGTACTCCTACATTCAGTTTGAAATTTGAAATCATGAATTTTTATATGGGTATAATAAACTCGTTGGTCAACCGCTAGGCTCTTTTAGGCCACTCGGACAAGCATGTTGAGCCAAAGATCTTCGACTGCTAGATAGATGTTGGCATGTTCACTCTCTGTATGTGTCGTGCCACCTTTGTTGGTGATTCGTACCGTCCACCTCAAGGCCGGCTTTCCATGTACCGTCTACGATTCAAAATGTTAAATGATGACTCATCTTCGAAGAAAGATTTTCCAAACAGCAGTTAGCCACTTACTCAATTAGGGCCTCGTCCCACTTACACAGGTGGAGATCACATTTGTAGTACTCCCTTTAGTCCATATTAGGTCCCGTTTGGAACGCGGGATAGGAAAAATACGTGAATAGGAAACACAAAGGAATAAGATAGGAATTCAAGTGAAAACCTGAGGATTGAAAAGCAGAGGAAAAAATTTCAACATACCATTTGGATTGCAGGAACATGAAAAACACAGGAAATTCCATAAGCAAACATTTTAGTGAAGTAGCATCGTAACACGGGGTTAATTATCTTAATTCCGAGTAGACTTAATTATCTTAACCAGCTAGTAGTGATGGTGGAAACGGAGTAGATACTACTACTACTACTATTACTACTACGTTGCAGACTTTATTAGTACATCCATGGAGATAGCAGCGGCATGATTTTAACGGCCGCGGGAGGAGCAGCGTCTTGTCTAATGATTAATCTAATAGCAGCCTTGATAGTTAAATTGCCTCGATTGACGCAAAGGAAAGAAAAAAAGAGCTCAGACTGGATGTATATTTTCCTGTAGCTTTCCTGTAAAATCGCTAGTGTGTAGGAAACTTTCCCGTGGTTTTCCCACGTCCAAATCCTTTGTTCCAAACGGTGTAAAGGAAAAGTTTCTTACAAGAATCCTTTCCTGCAGAATTCCTATAGAAAACCTATGTTCCACATGTTCTCAGATTTGTTTAGATTCGGTTATATCTAGACATATTTTACTATTAGTTACATCCGAATTTAAACAAATATGATAACATTAATTTGGATCAGAGAGAGCAACTCTTTTTCCTGTGAGTGCCAAGAGGGCAACAATACAGCTTTAAGGCTATATCTGTTTTTCACATGGTATACATGTTTCATTAATGAGATTAATGTCTTCCACACCACACATCCCTTATATGTTCACAAAAGCATTCCGTGGCTACCTTTGAGGTCACCCATTTCTACCGTGATTCCTTTAGGGTCTTCTCTCATGATGCTCATACACAACTCTTCCTAGGATCAGAAGGAATGATCCACATTCCTCTACCATCTCATTTTTGCCCTTGTGAGACACACATCTATTTAGGGATGAGAGGAGTCAGAAATACATCCAGTTGTTGTATGGTGGAAATGTGATGCTAAAAGGGGGAACTCTGAATGGCATCAACGCACATGTGGCCTTTACTCTTGTGTTGAACCACTTTGCTTTCGAGCGCATCTAGTCATCCACAAGCCGATAGCTGCGGAACTTGACCGGCAATTAGAATTAATCACCACTCGATAAGCTGTGCATAGCCACTCTCAGATAACAAAGATTTGGATGATATCCAAAGCTAGATAAATAGCTCGTCCAACAGCATGAAATGTAGAATCTTTCTGAGCAGCAGCAAACACAACTTGAATTCCACGAATATGGTATTTGTGCTATGCGGTTGACATATGTAGTTAATTGGTGGCACCACCAGATAGCGTACGGAATTACATCTCATTGTGGAATATGTGATACGAGTGTTATTGATCATCAGGTCAAGCCCTGACTATGCCACTTTTTAAATAGTAGAAATATTTAGGCTCCTTGATTCATAAGATTTTTGTATAGGAGTTGTTTAGGATTTGAATCCTACAGAAAATTTTCTACACTGGCTGTTTGATTCGTAGGAATTTTCTTTGTACACGATCTGGGCAAGCAAGTTGAGCCCAATACTTCCTGGCAAAAAAAAAAAGAAAGTTGAGCTCAATACTTTAGGTCTCAGATGCAGTGGAAAAAAATTCGCAAAAAAAAAATGCAATGCAAATCGAATTGCCTAAAAAACTCTCTACCGACGACAAGGAAAGTCACAGGAGATTGTCATGTTTCTTTTTGACATGTTTCAGGAGATTAAGGCGTTGGCCTTCTTAAACTTCATCTTTTTTTTGATTTCTTATTGCCCAAGGGCCTGCAATAAAGTTGCAGAAACTTTAGCGTGCTTTGGTACGAAGGTGGTCTCTGAACCCAGGCCGTTTGGCCAGGTCGAGTTCCTACCTTCGCCCAAATTCTTGTTGCCAGCGATCTTGCTGAGCAGTTCGGTTAGTGGAATTGCTATTTCCATCTAAAAAAGGATGGGCTTCATATTTTTCTTTACGTGATGAAAACAATAGATTTCTATTGCATTGTTCACTATGTACATTGCATTATTTTTCAAACTCGCAGATAATCATACTATTATTTATACAGGTGCTAATGAAAAACACAACTCTAGATTGAGGTGTGCTTGGGTGTCCCCCCCTAAAACATAAGTTTGTATTGGCCAGTTTTTTTGCCCCGTTGAAACCCATATCCAGCCTATGTGTATTTGGTCGAGCTGGGTATACTCCATGTTCTCACCAGCTGATCGCACCTCCAGTTATCGTGATCTACGTCTTTTCATGTCACGTTTTGAAAATTTATTGTTGCTTGCTATATACCACTAAATCCGCCTCCCGCAGCCACATGAGTATATGTACGATGAGTATACATCTAAGAGAACCATACGGGCTTCGGTGGGTTCGTACAGTCTTCGAAATAAATCAGTATCGAGTTTTTGTTGTCAAAGTTTGAAAAGAAGGAGGACACCGAAGCAAAAGCGAGATTGGATTTTTCTTTTGATTGAAAGTCACACGGCAGCCAAAAGGCATAATCGAATTTCTAGCAAGTATATGGGAATCCCCATTAGTGTCACTACTCTCATTAAGGGTGGGCAAAAACACACACCGTTCGAACCGTATAAACCGGATGATCAGGAGCTACTAGTTCATTTTCCTTCACAAGCCCAATTAGAAATTCCAGTCTAGTTATAAAAAATGAACAGGCCCAAACCGGTTAAACCAGTCACACCGGTTTTGCCCACCCTTAACTCTCATATAAAAACTGAGCTATCTCAAAATTCTTTGATATTTTATCAACCTAGACTGAAAATAGAAAGCGAACTATTTTTTTTGCCTCGCTCTCCTCCTCACGGAAAAAAGAGGCGGCGGCGGCTCTTTCCCTCCAGATCTCAACCGGCGAGAGCGCTGGTTCCCTCTCTTTCCGCTTGCCGCTCCAACGGTAGGAGGGAGGGGAACCTCGTTTCTCCGTCTAGTAGTTAGGGTTAGGGTATGTCTGCCATGAGACGTTGTTGGGGTGGTGGGAGCGGCGCTCGGGCAATAAATCTGCCTCAACTCTACTCCCACACCGGTGACGACCTTCACGATGACGCCTCGGAGTTGATGGCAAGGTGTGCTAGTCGTTCCTTCAGATCGACAGCTTGGTCTTCTCGCCTTTCATCAGATCTGGCGAGATCAGTTTCTCGGTGTGTCGTCGGTGTTCGTCGTTCTCAGCGACGGCGCTGGTGTCCGGGGCGAGGTGGTTTCTCTGGAGCGCGGATGTTGGTCCGGAGGTGGTGGATCTGTCGCTCTTCTCCGACTTTGTTGATGAGAGGCAGCAGATCTTGGTTCAAGACATCACGGGGACGTCCCCCGGTCGACGTGCCACAGCGACATGTGCCTCGCTGCATGCAGCAGGCCTGTTCATCGACTCACAAAGCCTCGTTGGCGATGGTGCTATTTTGGATCTTGAAGTGTTGGAGGTTCGACGTCTATTCTAGCGTGCGTCTCGATGGCGCTGGAGTTGGGTGGCGGCCGCTAGCTTCGGTGGTTGCAGGAAAACCTAGGGATCGTTTTGTATTTCTCGGCCTCTTAGGATTTTATCTGCATTGTTTCCAGGATAATCATTTTATCCCAGTTTGTATTTTAGTTTCCACATGTGTTGCTCTATGTAACTTGATTTTCGATTAATGAAATATGTGGTTGCTCTCAAAAAAAAAACCTAGACTGAAAACCATGATAGTAGCTAAAGGCAGCTAGCTAGGTCAAACTGGGATGCAAATCTGGACCATGAACAATGTCTACTACTCAAATTTGTCTTTATTTTTTCTCCACGAAATTTTATAACGTAACAGAATCTTGTGGACCTTCACTTGAAACTTCTTCCCAGGCCGCTCGTGCGTGGCGGCTCCAGAGGACCTCCTTGAAACCCTAAAAACCTCCACCTCCGGCCGATCTCCCCGGCCGCTGCCACCGGTGGCGGCCACACCCCTGCTGTCGAAGGTGGTGGGGGCGGTCTCTGCGCGCCCTGTCGAGAAACCTACGTGCGTGGAGATCGACACCGGGGCGTCGCGGGTGGAGATCGTGCGGCGGGGCGGAAGCATCTGCAACAGTGGGGCAGCGACGTTTGCAGCAACACATGGTAGATGAGGGAAGAGAAGGAGACATAGATGGCTGGAGGCAGCGGCGCGGCCTGCTCTTCGTGGTGGCGGCGTTGTCTATGGCTCGATTCGCGGGCCTGATCTGGGGCTTCCTCGGGCTCGTCTGGGCCGGAGGTCGGCCCGCTTCTTTCGATCACCGGGAGCCGGCCGGTGGTGTGGGGACTATTAGATCAATATGAATAAAGGAGGTGGTCCTAGGGTTCCTCCCGCGCCAAGGCGAAGATATGTTGGCTGCATATTCTCGTTGATCTGGAATGGAGCGGCGTGTTTCGGAAGGCTCCGCCGGCAAACTCACATGGGTGACTCATGCTTGGAGATTACTGGATCAGAAAGAATTTGGTCATACGCACCCGTATTTTTTCTAACCGTTTGGTTTTAGAGGGAATGTTGTGAAATTCTGCTATCTGTTACCATCATGTGTCATATCTTTGACGATTCATGGTAAAGTCATATGCGGAGAATGCCATGAAAGCAGGGGCATGAGGGCTAGCGATAGTGATTTGAGTCTTTGTGGTGATGAGAAATTGACTTAGTAATCTGTGACTCGCAGCAGCGACTGATAGTAGGGGTGACAGCACAGGAGTTGACATTTTTACCTTAAATGGTGAAAATCCAAGGTCTGACCTTAACTGATTGTGCCTGACAATGGCCTTGTTAAAGGTATTGTTTTGTGAGGGAGACTTTCTTCAGGGTGAAAACCTATGATCTTTGATCGGACGATAATGTTGCTTGTGCATTTCTTCCTTCATGAAAGAGTCGATGTTGAAGAGATCGGACTTCTGGTGGTGTTAGTGTCATTGCTACAAAGAATTAATCATTGTAGTGGTATTTTTACTTTTTGTAATTCATCTTCTTTTTATCCGGGCTGTATGCATCTGTAAGGCCGCGAGGGCAATGCATTGTTGCAGAAGCTATGCGTAATTGATATCTTACGGATTTTAATATACGCTCTTTATAAAAAAAAACACATATATATATATAGTATTAAAATTATGGAATTAATTCATATTTCAGAAAACTCTTATTAAATTAAGAGTTTTGATGTCCATATGCTTATGGAGCTTGGGAACCTCCGACGTGACACTGATCACTGGGGTGTACGATATGACTAATCTGTACACCGCCCCATTCTCAATTCACCGCATTTTGAAACTTGTAAATACAAATTTCTCACTGAATTACTACCTTACAGTGTTGAGATGGACGAGATCAGAAACCTCGCTTCGGTTGGAACCATGGTTAATTCATCATGTGCGCAGCACAGCCGGCGATCTAATAATCCAACATTCGGTGTTATGTTAGTGCTGGGCCCCACCCAGGGTCGCCGCTGCTGTTTTGAAGATTTGGATGGGGCGAAACCTATGCATGCTGGGCCCCACCTAGAAGCTTACCAGTTTTACATGCATGTCCATCGCTACAATTTTCGATTTTGGGCCGTGTGATCCATATCCATCCTCGGTGAAATCGCACAATGTCAATATTTCACCTCGACCATCCCTCGGCTGGTCATAGTGGTAATATTATACTACTAGTATCATGTATATGATACTAGTGTATGATACTAGTGGTAGTATTAGGCTAGCCTTAGTGGGAGTATCATAAGGAGTATCATGTATGCTACCTTGACAAAAATCTGATGTGACACCATAATTAATAAAAAGAGAGGTGTTAGTACTATCATAATATGATACCGTATCATACCTTGTAAAACTAGGTAATTTAATGACCAATACATTTCATACACACAATTGCATTGAGATTGTAGAAAAAATTAAATACAATGGTACTATGATACTATTAGATGATACTAACCACTAGAGAGGTAGTATCATACACTAGTATCATATGCATGATACTAGTAATATGATCCTCCCACTATGACCAGCCTTAGTGCATGGTATCATATGATAGTATCATACTAGTACTATATTTAATGATTTGTAGGATTTCAATGCAAAATTGTGTACAAGATTTATTTGCATAAGAATTTCTAGTTTTACGTGCTATGATACGGTATCTACCTATGATACTCTAACAATCTCTTTTTTCATTAATTGTTGTGTCATATCAGATTTTTGCCAACATAGCATACATGATACTAGCTATGATACTCCCACTAGGACCAACCTTCTAATCCATGACTATATGCTCGAAAGTTGACTGGGGAATAAATTTAATTAACCACTCGACTTCTTTAGCATTACCACTCTGAGATAACAGATCCTGACTTCCTCCGGTCCAGTTTATTAGACACGCACGTAGTTTAAGAAAATCTTTGACCATCCATTTTGATAAATAAAATATGCAATATATATCGTAAAAAATATACCTTTGAAAACTACTTCTGAAGATAAATCTAATGGTATAATTTTTATTACATATTATATAAAATTTGTTGACTAAAATTATTGGTCAAAGTTGTTATTAAACTACGTGCGTGTCTAATAAACCGGAACGGAGGGAGTACTAATTATCCTAAACTAATCACACGCCCAGTAGTTTAATGTATGAGTAACTCTAGACAACACAAAACTCGATTCGAATTCCATCGCCGGAGAACGTGAAATGGTAGGAGCGTTAAACTAGTATTCTCTCCGGTCCAGTTTATTAGGCATGCACGTAGTTTAAAAAAATCTTTGCTTTTTAATTTTGATCAATAAATTTTATAAAATATATCACAAAAATTATACCATTGGAAACTAATTTTGAAGATGAATCCAATGATATAATTTTTGTGACATATTATATAAAATTTATTGATCAAAATGATTGGTCAAAGTTGTTCTTAAACTGCGTGTGTGCCTAATAAACCGGATCGGAGGGTACTAGTCCGCATTAACTTCAAATAGAGGTCGATCTTACATTTTTTTAATTTGAAAATTTATCTTTTCACTCAAAATCATTTCAAAAGAAATATGCAAGTATTAGATGCATAGTATATTAGTTTTGGTGAATTAAGTTGTATTTTTGACCTAAACAAATAATATAAATGTGAAGATCAAAGTAAAAAAAATTAATGCCTACTTAGAGCTACATTTGTGTGATTTTTGTGCAGCCAAAGATACAATATATTTTTAACAGGATATTTAACTTCCAAAAAAAATCATCTTCACATATGTGCAAAATATTTGTTTTTATGACTTTTAAATATGATTTTTTTATTTTTAGAAAATAAACTCATCAATTTGTCCGTACGGAGTAAACCAATATAACTCCAAATGGAGTTAGTCCTCATCCATTTGAGCACACTCAGTAAACCAGTATAACTCTAAATGGAGACCTCCATTTGTCCACACTCTGTTAAACTTCTACTCCCTCCGACCCATATTAGTTGCCTCAGATTTTTCTAGATTCGAATGTATATAGACTTGTTTTAGTGCTAGATACGTTCGAATCTAGACAAAAACAAGTCAACTAATTTGGGTCGGAGGGAGTATTAGAATCGCGTATCATCATGGAATCTTTGACACCAATGTGACGGTATCTAAGCTTGCTTTAAATGGTGGTGTTTAACCACCATTAGAATGGACAAATTAATAAGAATCAGAATATCAATTCAATCATTGCCTGCATCCTGCATCCATCGGCTGTGCACTGATTAAATCCGGAGTATAGGCAAACTCGTTTTCTTCTTCGAAATGAAGGTGATAACCGTGGAGACAAATTCGGTTTGAACTTTGAAAACATAATTATTCTTTGACGGTTACTTAACTTGTATGTCTATCACATAAGCTGAGAGGCTTCTTTTAGGCCTCTTGGGGAAGCAAGGTGATCACAATATCTCGGCCTCTTGGCAATTGTTGGCAATGTTGAATTTTCGGTGTGTGTCGAGTAACCTGTAATATTTGTTCGACACCGTTCTCCCACAACCACAACATGGTATGGCAGACAACCTCAAATTTCTTTGGAAAAATCCCAGGTAAATCTCAACATGGACCGCGAAGTGTGCGAGGTTCTCCCAAGTCCCATCGAATCATTTACGATTCAAAATGTTCAATGTGAGTCTTCGAAGAAAGCCTTTTCAAACAGGAGGAAGTCAATTATGACTTTTTTCCGTTTACGCTTGTGGAGGTCACACCAGTATTTATTTTCATTCTATTAATTGCCACGAGCCCAACAATGTAGTTTCAAGGCCATATCTGTTTCTCACGTGGTGTACAAGTTCAATCGGTGAGATTAGCTGTATTCCACCCGTCTCGTTCTATTTCCTGACGAGGATGAGTATATATGTTCAGAAAAGCACTCTATAGTTATCTTTGAGGTCATCCATTTCTACATATTAACTGATTTCTCTTCTTTTACTGTATTTTTTCATGATTCTCATACACCTCTAGCTAGGATTAGGAGGAATGGTCTGTATTCATCTACCATCTCATTTTCTCCCTTGTTAGACACACATCTACCTAGAAGGTAGGGTTGAGCCGGCAAAATCTGTGGCCACGTGCGAAACTCTAAAATGGGACCCTATCTCGAAAAAAAAGAGTGAAGTGTTTATTAGCATAACCTTCCTCCATGTCAATACTTTTTTGCAACATTATTTTGTCTCAGTCTAACCGTACGTAGGATTATCGTAAGAAATAATAGCAAATGCAGGGATAAAAATTTACCCGAGGGCACTTCTCATTTCTTTAATGAACATGTACGTTGCCCTCTTTGAGATTGAGTTAAATCTTCTTACTTTTCTTTTCTCATAAAATTTTCAAAACCGGATTAATGCTTTCCCATGTTGACTTCAATTTGATATTTCAAAACTACCTAGGAGAAAGATGAATAACACATTTAAAAATGGGAATTCGGGATTGAAGTACACGTAGGGTAATGGGACAGAGACCAGAGAAATGAAGATGCAGGGATGGCGGATACACTCACCTAGCAGGGTTGGGTTGATGGATTTGATCCACGAGTATTCAGTATTTTGCAATCGGCTGATAACCACGATTCAGCGAGAAGACCAGACAAAGGAACGACGACTCGGCCAGAAGATAAATCGGCGCCTTGCGTCGTCGCTAGGACCCTGGCCTTGATGTTTGGTAGCCGCTAATCAGATATCGGCGCGATTCATCGCTGGCCTCGCTACTCCCTCTCACTTGGACAGCGAGATCCCATCAAAATCCCGCTTCTAGTTTATTCTCAAATTTGTACTGCAAAATTTTGTTAAAATTTTAAACTTTGATGGTCAAGAGAAGATTACTCACACATTATGTGTTTAATGTTGGTGGTTGTGCTGTTAGCTGGAAGACAACGTTGCGGGCTGTTGTTGTACAATCTACAACTCAAGATGAATACATTGCTATTGCCGAAGTTTGCAAAAATTCTATTTGGCTGAAAAAGGTTTATTTTCTGAGTTTTGGGGAGATGATTCTTGTATTATTTTGTTTTGTGACAGTCAAAGTGCCATATCGGAGTCATAATAAAACATGAAAGTTTTGTCCAAATCTGTTATCCACGTGTCCGTGATTTTTCTGGCCGTGGGATGGAAGCCGAGGAGAACACGCGGCGACATCGCCACGGAGCTTAGCTGTCCCGGCGAGGCGGGCCCGCAGCCCGAGATTTCCTGGCACGGGTGTGTCGCACACCCTTTCCTGCTCCGTGTCGCTGGATGGTGGGCCGCGCGCCGTCTCCTAGCCCACGCGTCGGCGGCTGTGAGTGTAACCGCTCTTGGTGAGAGGCCTTTCGAAAGATACAGGGGCTCCTCACCCACCGGGTGGTGGGGCCCGTATATGACGAAGTGGCAGTGGAAACCCTGCCCTTTCACGGGTTCTCGTGGCCGGGAGCTGAGCTGGCAGTGGAATCTCCGCACTACGCAGGTTTTCGCGGTTGAGAGCCTAGCTGGCAGTGGAAACCCTGCCCTTCTGCGGTTATCGTGGCCGGGAGTTGAGCTGTCAGTGGAATCTCTCGTCCTACGCAGATTTTCGCGGCTAAGAGCCTAGATGGTAGCAGAATCACTGCCTTTCCGCGGGTTCTCATGGCAAAGTGGCAGCGAGCGCCCACGCTGGGCGAGTGATTCCGCGGCATGCCAAAACTCATCCTATAAAACAACCCTCCTTTTTCGTCTTTTGTCCTATTTATCTCTTTTTATCTCCTCTCGCGGACTTGCCTGCGTGCCTCTCTTCGTCTTAGAAGCACCACCACCTGATCGCCCATGAACGACGGTGTAGTCGTATCAGACGTGTTCTGGACGCGGGTGTGGTTTATTTTAGGCTAAAGAGCGGGACGAGTCAAATGTTGCGTTTCTGTAGTCTTTGCTCCTAAAATAGTAGTCAGTACTCTCTAAGTCTCAACTCACGTCTCAAATGTGTACATGCGGGTGTACGCGGGTAACACCATCGACGGGAGAAGGGTATGATTAGGAACTTTACGTGCGCCTAATAATACTCTTCTCCCTGTCCTCCATGTTCTCTAGATTCTCTCGCGCCTCGCATAGAGTTGGTGACAGAAGCACAGTGGCGACGAGAGAATCATCGTTTACACATCCATACGAGGAGACTCACTCCACAGAAGATTCCGTGGCTCTAGACGGACGGCGTGGAGATCGACACGGTTTCCACTAGTAGAAACCAGGCCTTTAGACCCGGTTTGTAAGGACCTTTAGTCTCAGATTGCAGACCGGGACTGCTAGATCGGGACTAAAGGTCCGGCCTTTAGTCCCGGTTCTGTTACGAAACGGGACTAGAGGTCCACCACGTGTCCCCACGAGCCGCGCTAGGCTGGAGGACATTTAGTCCCGGTTCCTAACATGAACCAGGACTAAAGGTTCCCTGTCGCGGCAGCGTTTTGGGCCATTTGGCTGCCACGGCAGGAGATGGGGTTTTAGAGTTTTGTGTTTTTCTTTTCATTTTATATTTTGTGTTCAATTATTTTTCATTCTGTGTTTTCATTACAAACAAGTTTTCGTATACATACACAACGCTACTACACAGTACTTGTACACGTTGATGTATATATAATATAATTTCTCTTACAAGCATACATGCATGAAGGTCATTATATGGAGTCCCAACCGGGTCCAGAGCCTGTCTATTTAATTACATGGAGATCATTACATGGATGCTTTAGGGTCTATCTATAGAGTATTCTTCGATTGGTCTATGACCTCGTCGACCAAAAATCCAGCCAATTCCTCTTGGATTGCTAGTAGGCGATCCTGTGGTAGGAGCTTGTCCCGCATCGCGTCCAACTATAAAGAAGGAGATCATATGAATTAGACTCAACACAACTTATTATAATAAAAATAAAGGGTAAATATATTGTTTACTTACTCAAATAGTTTCCAAGTGCTTCTCAGTAGTGATGCGAATGAACTCGCACATGTAGAATTCACATAGCTTAGTCCCCTGTGGCTGTCTCGCGCACTTTACAAGAATAGAATTCAATCAAATAATAACTCTAGCATGATAAATGTACATAAACTAGAATTAAATAGATGCGTGGACCTAGCTCGTACTACTTACCGGGATCGGTTTAAATATCAGCTCCTCACACCATTGACCGCAGACCTTGTTCTTGAACAGTGTCCAAACACTACCCGACAAAGAAAATGAATGTATGAGTTAATAACTATTTGATATCTCAGAAAATGAACGAAAAAACCGATATAGTGCGATAATGGTTGAAATTACCTCTGGAGCATATCAATAATGCTGCGGTACTCTTCCATGTCTTTGTTTAATGAGTCCATGATTTGAACTCTTCCCAAGTCAACAGAAATGCTTAGAAGAATCCAGTGGTATCTACGCAAGGTTTACATACGTCAGTAACTTATCATTTACACTGAACATCGAGTAAGCAAAAGTTAATGTGTATAAGACAATAACACACTCACTCGAAGTGGTAAGGAAATATTATTTCATTACAGAAATGCTGGTTCGTGAAAAAACGGAGAAAGTTATGCTCGGTCTCCAGTGGCTTATCCTTTAGCACAACTCCATTAACTCGATATGGGTCAATGAACCCAAATCCGTTGATAGCTTTTTTTACATTCGAGAATCTTCAATCTGCATTATTATAGCGTACACAAGAATATAGTGAGTATACTTACCGGCAATGATTGAACAAGCCGAGCTAGAGACTTAATTACATAAATAAAGTAATCACTTATAGACAATAGCAACTGAGGATAGATTTATCGAGTTCCTTTATATTGAATAACTGAAAGAATTCTGTAAATTCAATAGGGACCTTGTCTTCAGTGAAGTAATGCTCTTTTCGAACTTTCGCTATGAGCCAATATCACTCTTTATTTGATACTTCCATGTACCATTCATGCAATTGTCACATTTCTTTGGCATATCCCGAAGCCTCTCAGAACTGACCAGAGGCTCCCCGTGAACATATCTTAGACGTTCGTTCTGATGCTTCCGCTACCACTTGATAGTTTTGCTTGTTCCCCCTGCTGGGGAATGTCTTTTGTGATGCTTCCTCTACCACTTGATCTCTTCTGTTTCAGTGTCTTATGAAGATAGCGGGTATAGTTATCTGGCGCATTTAACTGAGCTTGGGATGGCTGCCTCAGTAATATCCTAAAGTGCTCCTTGGTTTCTGGTTTTATTTAGACCTCTGGCTCAGGTTTTTTTTTAAAATGAGCATCCACTTTGGCCCGTACGACCGCATCGGTCTCCTCATCGTTCAGGTCGTAAGACCTCTTGGGAGGAACCGGCGGTACTCTTGGGAGGGGCGACTGATACGTCCATTTTGCATCACTATTCTATGTCATAATTCAGTGTTATTCATTGATATATTTCATATTGAGAGGTGATACTTATGTTATTTCATCTGTTTTTGCATGGTTTATGACTTTTGGAGCATGGACCGCTGCAGTCAGGATTCTGATGGAAAATGTGCTGTTTGAAGGCAAAATTCGCGAAGATCAGAAAATCCAGGAAAATATACAGAAAATCCTATTTTTCCAGAAGACGAAGGAAGCCAGAAGGGGGGCTGGAGATGGGCCACAGGGGGCCCACACCACCCCTGGCGCGGGCCAGCCTAGGCCGCGCCACCAGGTGGTGTGGCCACCCTGGTCCACCCCTGGCACTCCCCTCTGGCGTATATTATCCTCCCGAAACTCTAAGACTCGGAGAGCGACCACAGAAAGATTTCGCTGCCTCTGCTGAGTGGAAAACACCGAGAGAGAAAGATCTCTCCGACAGACAGATTTCTGCTAGGAGAATTCCTTCCCGGAGAGGGGAGATCGTCGCTATCAACACCACCATCAAGCTGGACTTCATCGGGATCATCATCATCATCATCATCATCATCATCATCATCATCACCACCATCATCACCATCAGCACCCTCATCCCCATCTCCATATTGCTGTAACAATTGCGTTGAATCTTGCATAGTTCATAAGGGAAACTTTCCCAGTGTTGATTACTCTTTGTATTTGATGCTATTGAGTGAACCATTGAATTATTGTTTATGTGCAGATTGTTAGACATCATTATTCCATCTCTGATCATGATCCATATGATGTCTTGTGAGTACTTATCGAAAATACTGCGATACACCCCCTATACTTGTGGGTCATCAAGACTATTTTCTGGCGCCGTTGCCGGGGAGTGAAGCGCTATTGGAGAGTGGAACTGGTAAAGGAAACTTCTACTGTGAGTATTGTTCACTTTTGCTAGTTGCTTTATTTTCGTTATGGATAATTCGCTGAGTTTCTTGTTTGGTAATGCTACAACCACTGCTAAGGTAGTAGATAAACCACCACCTACTGAGAATGATGCTTTCAAAATACCTACAAGAATTATTGATCGTGTTATGGATAACTACTATGTTGGGGATGGAACTGTCCATCCGGGTGATCATTTACTCTTTATACACGAATTATGCGGGTTGTTCAAGTGTGCAGGTATTACTACAGATCAAGTTAAGAAGAAGTTATTCTCATTATCGCTGAAAGGAAGAGCTGAGGAATGGTATAAGCTGCTGAAGAATGGTCAAGCTCTGGAATGGGAGGAAATAGTACCTCTCTTTTATTCAAAGTTTTATCCTCCTAGTGAGATTCATAAAGATCGGAATCAAATATACAACTTTTGGCCTCTTGATGGAGAGAGTACAGCTCAAGCTTGGGGGAGATTGAAGTTGCTAATGCTCAAATGTCCCATTCATGAGATCCCCAACAATATTATTATCAATAACTTTTATGCAAGGCTCCCTCTACATGACAAGGATTTATTGGATGCTTCTTGTGCTGGTTCATTCACTCGCATGGAAGAAGAAGCTAAATGGGACCTTCTGGACCGTATTCAAGATAATGCTGAAGCTTGGGGAGAATGACAAAGGAAGAAAGTCAGGTATAAATTATGATTATGAATGCATTGAATCTTTTATGGGAACTGATGATTTTCAAAATAATAAAAATGCTTATGGTCTTGATTTACAAGTTATTACGAATTGCTTTAGGGCTTTTGCTTCTTATATTGAAATTCCAAAAAGGGGATGGAACAAGTACCACGAACCTTATAAAGATACTGTTGACTGTGTTCCTGTTGGGAGTGCTGAGTATTGCACTATTGATCCCATCTTACCTGAACCTTATATTGAGAAGATTCCCTTCCCAGATAAGGTAAAGGATCATCCTATGATAACTAATGTAATCACCAAAAGTGAAAAGAGAACTGTAAAACCTGATGAACAAATAAACGTTGAACCTGTGGTAGCAATTGTGAAAGACCTTGTCACTAAAAGCATAGAAGATGGACACATAGTCTGTTGTGAGGATGCTTCTAACATTGTTTCACATCCTAATAGAACGAAAAAAGCTAGTGTCCCTGTGCTTTCTGTTAGAATTGGTGATCATTGTTATTATGGTTTATGTGATATTGGTGCAAGTTCCCGTGCTATTCCTCATGAGCTTTACAGAGAAATTATGCATGAAATCAGTCCCTACGAATTAGAAGAGATTGATGTGGTTATTCACCTTGCTAATAGAGATACCATCTCTCCAATTGGTATTGTACGAGACATGGAAGTTCTTTGTGGTAATATTAAGTACTGATGGCTCGGTGTTGATGTAGAGCTCGTTGGGAACCCCAAGAGGAAGGTATGATGAGCACAGCAGCAAGTTTCCCTCAGTTATGAAACCAAGGTTTAATCGAACCAGTAGGAGCAAGGAAACACCCCAAAGGTGTTGCTAGCTGAGTTTATGCAGGCGCACTACCAGTGCTAGTAGCAACGTGGAGACCTGCACAACACAACCACAGAACTCTGTCCCCAACTTGCGATGAGGTTGTCAATCTCACCGTGTTTTGCTGAAAACAAAGGATTAAACGTATCGAATGGAAAGAAGTAATAGTTTGAAGAAAGTAAACACAAAGTAGTAACAGTTTGTAGATTGTATGTAAAGAAAAGGACCGGGATCCATAGTTCACTAGAGGTGGCTCTCCTTAAGATAGATAACATGCTGGGTGAACAAATTACAGCGGGGCAATTGACAAACATCGAAAAAGCAATACATGCATATACAAATAGTTTAAAACAAGCAATATCAAGTTATGCATCGATCAACTAGTCTTGGGACAATGCATATAGAACTAAGAATGGCCACTATGCTCTCAAAGTAGGTGCTTAAAGATAGAAGGTGGAGACTCAATATAATGGTGGAAGAAAGGCCTTCATAAAAGGAAGTAGGGATTCAAGTCTCATAAATAGCTTCCAAAAATTATGGTACTTAATAGCTTTCAGCTCTCATTGCCCCTATCATAAGCATATTGAAGTGATTAAGGTTAAAGTGAACAAACTATGGTGTACACACGAAGTATAAGTCAGAAATCTCATGTCCCTTGTATACGAGGGCTGCTCCTCATGCTACTCAAGTTTAGTCACCGATAAGTTCTTGTCATCGTAAGTACATGTGTATCATAGAGAACCGCCAACGGGGTACCCCTTGCTCGATGATACGGAAGAATCCCCATATCAAAATGATAAGGCAAGCAGACAACGAGCATCTCAGTGATCTTCTTATTTACCATGGGAATATGGTGCTTTTTCTCTCTTTCCTCTTTTCATAATCTCTTTTTTTCTCAATATAGGACTCTTTTTTTATAAGAAGAATGCTTCATAGACAGCTCATTATGGTTACGCTGCAGGTTTCCACCATGTCAGCATGGATTAGACCAGCGGCACAGGCGTTTCTCTAACACATATACATAACTCCATGGACTTACAAGCTCCCCTTTCATTTCACACCGACAACATCCATATACAAAAGAGCATGATATCAACTAGGTACAAGTACCAAGTGCAATGTTGAAAGTGTTCCCCATGAAAGCATGGTTCTGCTAATTCCCAACAAATAAGTGCAAGCATATACAACATAGACGACACAATGGTTCAAGTTTATTAAGGGCAAGAAAAGTAAAGTGTGCCATCAAGTTCGTGAGAGCTTTAATCACTAGTTTTGTCATAACAAGTTTAATTTGGAAGGTAAACAAAAGCATGAATATACTTGGAATAGCATAAGCTAGTAGGTAGGTATGGTGGACTCTTTGGAATAACTTGGTTTAAGGAGTTGGATGCATGAGTGGAACTCATACTTGGTTGTGGAGGCTAGCAAAAGACTGGGAGCGACAAACTAAGAGAGCAATAATGGCCATAATCATGCAGAGCGACAAAACATCATTGATCAAAGCATAAAGTGATACTACAAGTTGAAAACTAAAGGATCATAAAGGCTATGGCGACTTGAGATAGTCATAACATGGTGTGAGCATGCGCCAAGTCAACCCAAATAAAGCATCAAAGGAGAATACCACTATACTATGCTTTAATATGCTAAAATAACGCATGATTCATCCAAGGGACATTAAGAAATCTCGATTGTTTATAAAAAGTCATGCTACAGCAAAGAATACTAAGCATAAATCCAAAACAATATCAAGCATGGCATGACAGAGCATAGGCCACAGTAAAAAACGAGTTCTTTTTACCACATAAGCATGAACTTTCCTACTCTTTTCCAAACCAAACCAAACTATTTGAAAACCAATGTATGAAAGAGGGGGTCAAACCAATTTATTCAGAAAACTAAGCAAACAAAATCAAACTAAAACCAAAACAAAAACGAAAAAGAAGACGCTCCAAGAACAACGCAACTATGCATGAAACAATAAAAATAAAGCGTTTGGAAGAAACCTGGGATTTTTTTATTGATGAAGAAGGGAATGCTTTGGGCATCCCCAAGCTTTGACACTTGTACTTCTTGGATATTTCTTGGGGTGACACGCGTGGCATCCCCAAGCTTAAGCTTTAGTCCATCCTTCATCTCATTACTCATTCCTTCCATACACCTGAAATTTTTCCTTCATACAAAATTTCACACAATCTTTATTAGCAACATTAGTGCACTCAAGATAAATAAGTCTTAAGGGTTCAGTTCTAACACAAAATAAACTTCCATTAGAACACTAGATACTGTAGCACTTCCCTCAAAAAGCTCAATTCCCCAAAAGAACTAAAAAAGGAACCAACAAGAAGCAAATGCAGAAAATGACAGAAATCTGTCAAAACAGACCAGCAGGTAAAGACGAATTTTTTCGAAGACCTTATGTTGCTCAAATCAAAAAGTGTTGAACTAAAGAAAGTTAGATAACAACCTGGGGCATAAGAAAAAAAATTCTCGCCTCATAAAGACATTCAGAGATTTTACACGGATTTTTACGGTGAAGCACAGAAATCTGTTTCAGGACAACAACTTCCCCAATCATTACTTCTCTCTCATTAGAGGTTACTCTTGGCACAAAAAGCAAATAAAAAGGATAAGGAGAGGTTACTGAAGTAATAATTTCCAAGACTCATCTAAAACTTTTGGGTTATGTCCCAATAAGTACTTTTCTTTAACGCCTTTAAGTTAGGCATAAGAAGCAAAGAAAGAATCAAGTGTTCTCAAATGAAGAAGCATTAAGACCAAATTTTGTTTTCATAGGAGAAGCAAAAGAAATCTTTTCTCTCTTTTTAGGGAAGTGTTCTATACCTTTCTTGAGTGGGAGTTGATATTTAATGGTGCCTTCTTTCATATCAATGATGGCACCAACAGTTCTAAGAAAAGGTCTTCCCAAAGTAATAGGACAAGAAGCATTGTATTCAACATCCAAAACATAGAAATCAACGGGGACATAGGAATTGTTAACCATAATAAGAATATCATTAAGACTCCCCATGAGTTTCTTTTTAGCATTATCATCAAGTGGGACATTCAAATAACAATCTTCAAGTGGAGGCAAATCAAGCATATCATAAATCCTTCTAGGCATAATAGAAACACTACTATCAAGATCACATAAAGCTTTGAAATCAAAGTCATTCACTTTCATATTAATGATGGGTTCCCAACCATCTTCTTGTTTTATAGGAATAGAAGCTTTATGTTTCATCTTTTCTTCTTTAATCTTTATGAGAGCATTAGTAATGTGTTTTGTAAAGGCCATGTTCATAGCACTAGCATTAGGACTTTTAGCAAGCTTTTGTAGGAACTTAATAACTTCAGAGATATTGCAACCATCAAGATCAAAATCAAATTTATCATCTAAAGTAGTAGAACTATTACTAGCCTCAACACTAGTGGTAGTGATAGTAGAAACATTTTCCCACTTAGCAATTTCATCTTCTCTTTCCCACTTAGCATGTAATTCAGCTAATAGTCTAACATTTTCATCAATTCTTACTTGTATAGCATTAGTAGCTGCAAAGGGATTCTCATTAGTTTCAGGTTTAGCAGCCATTTTATTAATCAATGAAGATTGAGCTTCAGACAAAGATGATATATTTCTTTAAGCATTAGAGAGTTTCAATTGTAAACTAGGAATTTCCCAATTTAGACTCTCAAGTTGATGGCTAATGTTCTTCAAAATGATAGATTGTTCCTCCATAGTTTTAGTGAATAGTTTATTTTGCTCATATTGCATTTGCATGAAGTTTTTAGTGGCTCTTTCAACTTCTAAAATTCTTCCTTCACTAGGTAATCCAGGTTTACCATTATAACCATAAGTATTATTAGGAGGGTAGGGCCTATAATTGTTATTACCATAAGCATTGTTGCCAAAATTGTTATTTCTTATGAAGTTCACATCAACTTGCTCTTCTTGAGCAACTAAAGAAGCCAAAGGAACATTATTTGGATCAATATGGGCTTTCCCATTAACAAGCATAGACATAATAATATCAATCTTATCACTCAAGGAGGAGGTTTCCTCAAGAGAATTTACCTTCCTACCTTGTGGAGCTCTCTCAGTATGCCATTCAGAATAATTAACCATCATATTGTCCAGAAGTTTTGTTGCAGCACCCAAAGTGATGGTCATAAAGGTACCTCCAGCGGCAGAATCCAATAGGTTCCTTGAAGAATAGTTCAATCCTGCATAAAAAGTTTGGATGATCATCCAAGCAGTCAGTCCATGAGTGGGACAATTCTTTACCAAAGATTTCATTCTTTCCCAAGCTTGAGCAACATGTTCATTATCAAGTTGTTTAAACTTCATTATTTCACTTCTCATAGATATAATCTTAGCAGGAGGATAGTACTTCCCAATGAAAGCATCTTTGCACTTAGTCCAAGAATCAATACTATTCCTAGTTAAGGAATTCGACCATTCTTTAGCTTTTCCTCTCAAAGAGAAAGGGAACAATTTTAGCTTAATAATATCACCATCTATATCCCTATGCTTTTGCATCTCACAAAGTTCAACAAAGTTATTTAGATGGGAAGCAGCATCTTCATTACCAATACCAGAAAATTGTTCTCTCATAACAAGATTGAGCAAAGCAGGTTATATCTCAAAGAAAGTATCTTCAGGCACAGGTGGAGCAATAGGTGTGCTCATAAAATCATTGTTGTTGGTGCTAGTGAAGTCACACAACTTAGTGTTTTCAAGAGTAGTCATTTTTTTGGGTTTTCAAATAAGAAAGCAATCTAGTAAAACTAATTTTGTGTGTGTTTTTGATAAGAAAACAAGCAAATAAAGAAAAAAGAAACTAAGCAAAACAAAAATAACAAAGTAAAGAGATTGGTTATGAGGGACTCCCCTTGTGAAGATGTCCTTGACTCCCCGGCAACGGCGCCAGAAAAATGTCTTTTAATGGCGTGTAGTTGACGTGGGAGTTTCTTCTTCTTCTTCTTCGATCCCCGGCAACGGCGCCGGAAAAATGCTTGATGGATCAATGCACGGCGCCCAGAAAAATGCTTGATTGCGGTGTTGATGTAGAGCTCGTTGGGAACCCCAAGAGGAAGGTATGATGAGCACAACAACAAGTTTCCCTCAGTTATGAAACCAAGGTTTAATCGAACCAGTAGGAGCATGGAAACACCCCAAAGGTGTTACTAGCTGAGCTTTGGCAGGGCGCACTACCGGTGCTAGTAGCAACGTGGAGACCTGCACAACACAACCAAAAAACTTTGTCCCCAACTTGCGATGAGGTTGTCAATCTCACCGTGTTTTGCTAAAACAAAGGATTAAACGTATCGAATGGAAGGAAGTAATAGTTTGCAGAAAGTAAACACAACGCAGTAAACAGTTTATAGATTGTATGTAAAAGAAAGGACCGGGATACATAGTTCACTAGAGGTGGCTCTCCTTAAGATAGATAACATGTTGGGTGAGAAAATTACAGCGGGTAATTGACAAACATCGAGAAAGCAATACAAGCATATACTAATCATCTTGACTCCTTTGAGATTCGACTGGGCATTACAACATTATACATAGACCGCCATCCAACTGCATCTATGACTAATAATCCACCTTTAGGTTATAATCCGAACCCCCTCCAGTATTAAGTTGCAAGCAACAGATTATTGCTTTATGAATTGCGTGTAATGTAAACAATACGATTGTTCTATGAACAAAGGATTGTTGTTTTCTCCCTAGTAGCAACAACACATCTAGTACCTTAGAGATTTCTATCACTTCCCCAGATTACCAGAGGCATGAACCCACTATCGAGCATAAATACTAACTCTTGGAGTTGCTAGCATCTACTTGGCCAAGATAGCTACTAACAACGGAAAGCATGCAAGATCACAAATAACAAAGACATGATAGAATCAATAATCAATCTGAAATAGCATCTCAATATCCATTCGATCCCCGCAAACACAATATGCAGAATTACAAAAAGATGATCTTGATCATGAACGGAGCTCACAAGATCTAGACATGAAAGCACAAAGGAGGCGAACCAACCATCTAGCTACTACATGGATCCGTAGTCCAAGGATGAACTACTCACGCATCACACCGGAGGCTTGCATGGTGATGAAGAAGGCCTCTAGGGTGAATTCCCCTCTCCGGCAGGGTGCCGGGAAGAGCTTTAGATCCCTCCCGATCTAGGGACGGAGATGACGACGGCTACAGACTCTTTAGTAGATTTTTGATCAGGCACTTAGGGTTTACGTCCCGAGGGCATGTTATAGGCGGAAGGGGAGGCCTAGGGGGTGCCGGGAGCGACCACACAACCCCCTGGCACGGTCAGCCGGCCGCTGGCCAGTGGTGGTGGCCCCTGGCCCCTCTCCGTCTCAGATACGGCACTTGATGACATCCAAAAATAGGCACTTTGGCTTTTGTCCCGTCCAATTCGAGAATATTCATTTTCGACTTTCTGGAACCAAAAACAGCAGAAAACAGTACTGCTTTGTGACTCTTGTTAATAGGTTAGTCCAAGAAATCATATGAAAAGTACTCCAAAGTTGGAACAAAACACAAGAAAGTGGATAAAACCAAGCATGGAACATCAAAAATTATAGATACATTTGCAATCTATCATTGAACAACTTGCTTCTATTTCTCTTGCTCCTAACAATGCTTTGCAGCAATTTATGGAAGATCATGAAAGTGAAATCTTTATGAAAGAAAGGAATGAGATTGACACGATTCTCCGTGATCAGCCTAAGATGCTTAAGCATAACTTGCCTGTAGAAGACTTGGGTACCACGTTGCCACCTAAAAAGGATCCGGTCTTCGATCTAAAACCTCTCCCCGATGATCTTAAATATGCTTATATTGATGATAAAAATATATATCCTGTTATTATTAGCTCTAAACTTTCAGGAAAGGAAGAAGAAAGGTTATTGGAGGTTTTAAAGAAACACCGAGGAGCTATGGGCTATACTCTAGATGATTTAAAAGGGATTTCACCTACTATATGTCAGCATTCTATCAACATAGAACCAGATGCAAAGCTAGTAGTAGAGCACCAACGACGTTTAAATCCTAAAATGAAGGAAGTGGTAAGGAATGAGGTATTGAAACTCCTTGATGCTGGTATTATTTACCCTATTGCTGATAGTGGATGGGTTAGTCCTGTTCATTATGTTCCTAAAAAGGGAGGTATTACCATTGTTCCTAATGATAATGATGATCTTATTCCTCAAAGAATAGTGGTAGGCTATAGGATGTGCATTGATTTTAGAAAAGTCAATAAAGTTACTAAGAAAGATCACTACCCGCTTCCTTTTATTGATCAAATGTTGGAAAGATTGTCCAAAAAGACCCATTTTTGTTTTCTTGATGGTTATTCTGGTTTCTCTCAAATTTCTGTTAAACAACAAGATAAAAAAAACTACTTTTACTTGCCCTTATGGAACTTATGCTTATAGACGTATGCCTTTTGGTTTATGTAATGCTCCTGCTACTTTCCAAAGATGCATTTCTGCCATTTTTCATGGTTTTTGTGAGGAATTGTAGAAGTGTTCATGGATGACTTTTCTGTCTATGGAACTTCTTTTGATAATTGTCTGCACAGCCTTGATAAAGTTTTGCAGAGATGTGAAGAAACTAATCTTGTTCTTAATTGAGAGAAATGCCACTTCATGGTTAATGAAGGGATTGTCCTTGGGCATAAAGTTTCTGAAAGAGGCATATAGGTTGATAGAGCTAAGGTTGAGGCAATTGAGAAGATGCCATGCCCAAGAGACATCAAAGGTATTCGTAGTATCCTTGGTCATGCTGGTTTCTATAGAAGGTTTATTAAAGACTTTTCTAGGATTTCAAAACCCCTCACTAATCTTCTTCAAAAGGATGTACGCTTCGTTTTTGATGATGATTGTAAGGGAGCTTTTGAAACTCTTAAGAAGGCTTTAACTATAACCCCTATTGTTCAACCACCTGATTGGAGTTTACCCTTTGAAATAATGTGTGATGCTAGTGATTTTGCTGTAGGTGCTGTCCTTGGGCAACGAATTGATAAAAAGTTAAACGTTATTCATTATGCTAGTAAGACTTTAGATGCTGCTCAAAGGAATTATGATACTACTAAAAAGGAATTTCTAGTTGTCGTTTTTGCTTGTGATAAGTTTAGACCCTATATTGTAGACTCAAAAGTCACCATTCATACTGATCATGCTGCTATTAAATACCTTATGACGAAGAAGGACGCTAAGCCTAGGATTATTGATACATTGCAAATGTATCTATAAGTTTTGATGTTCCATGCTTGGTTTTATCCACTTTCTTGTGTTTTGTCCACACTTTGGAGTACTTTTCATATGATTTCTTGGACTAACCTATTAACAAGAGACACAGTGCCAGCTGCCTATTTTCTGCTGTTTTTGGTTCCAGGAAAGTCAGAAAATGAATATTCTCGGAATTGGACGGGACAAAAGCCAAAGTACCTATTTTTCCAGAAGTCATCAGATACCAGAATACGAGACGGAGAAGGGCTGGGGGTTGGCCACACCACCTGGCCACGCGACCAGGCTTGGCCCGCGCCAGGGGGTGGTCTGGCCGACCCTAGCACCCCCTCGGCCTCTCCTTCCGCCTATAAGATGCCCTCGGGACGAAAGCCCTAAGTACCCGATCAAAAATCCATGAAAGAGTCTGTAGCCGCCGTCATCTCCATCCCTAGATCGGGAGGGATCTGAAGCTCTTCCCGGCACCCTGCCGGAGAGGGGAATTCACCCTGGAGGCCTTCTTCATCACCATGCAAGCCTCCGGTGTGATGCGTGAGTAGTTCATCTCTAGACTACGGATCCATGTAGTAGCTAGATGGCTGGTTCTCCTCCTTTGTGCTTTCATGTCTAGATCTTGTGAGCTCCGTTCATGATCAAGATCATCTATTTCTAATTCTGCATGTTGTGTTTGCGGGGATCCGATGGATATCGAGATGCTATTTCAGATTGATTATTGATTCTATCATGTCTTTGTTATTTGTGATCTTGCATGCTTTCCGTTGTTAGTAGCTATCTTGGCCAAGTAGATGCTAGCAACTCCAAGAGTTAGTATTTATGCTCGATAGTGGGTTCATGCCTCTGGTAATCTGGGGAAGTGATAGAAATCTCTAAGGTACTAGATGTGTTGTTGCTACTAGGGAGAAAACAACAATCCTTTGTTCATAGAACAATCATATTGTTTACATTACATGCAATTCGTAAAGCAATAATCTGTTGCTTGCAACTTAATACTGGAGGGGGTTCGAATGATAACCTGAAGGTGGATTATTAGTCATAGATGCAGTTGGATGGCGGTCTATGTATAATGTTGTAATGCCCAGTCGAATCTCAAAGGAGTCAAGATGATTAGTATATGCTTGTATTGCTTTCTCGATGTTTGTCAATTGCCCCGCTGTAATTTGCTCACCCAACATGTTATCTATCTTAAGGAGAGCCACCTCTAGTGAACTATGGATCCCGGTCCTTTCTTTTACATACAATCTATAAACTATTTACTTCTTTGTGTTTACTTTCTGCAAACTATTACTTCCTTCCATTCGATACGTTTAATCCTTTGTTTTTAGCAAAACCGGTGAGATTGACAACCTCATCGCAAGTTGGGGACAGAGTTCTGTGGTTGTGTTGTGCAGGTCTCCACGTTGCTGTTGGCACCGGTAGTGCGCCCTGGCATCATTCAGCTAGCTACACCTTTGGGGTGTTTCCTTGCTCCTACTGGATTGATAACCTTGGTTTCGTACTGAGTGAAAACTTGCTATTGTGCTCATCATACCTTCCTTTTGGGGTTCCCCAACGAGCTCGATATATTTTGGGCCATCAAGCATATTTTCTGGCGCCGTTGCCGGGGAGTCAAGGACATCTTCACAAGGGGAGTCCCTCATAACCAATCTCTTTACTTTATTATTTTTGTTTTGCTTAGTTTCTTTTGCTTTGTTTGCTTGTTTCTTTATCAAAAACACAAAAAAATTAGTTTTACTGGTTTGCTCTCTTATTTCAAAAACACAAAAAAATTAAGTCTCCTTTAGTTGTCACCTCTTCCTTAGCTCACCATGTTGATCCCTAAATTCACCCTGAAAGGCCTTTCCGTTGGTAGTGGTTCTATAATTGGGAAAGATAATATTGAAGAATTCTTTAATCATGTTAGTAAACATGAGGATACTGAGGATAGATCCCTTGCAGAACTTGCTCCAAACTATGAGATTGCTGCAGCTTCTTTAATTCACATGTTAGAAGCTAGGTTTGTTAACCTCAACCCCTTAATGCAAGTAATGTTTCTTAAGATTAAAGAAATTGAGGACCCTGAAAAGAGGGATTTTATTCTAGAAACTTTGTTTAAGGAGTTCTATGATGTTGCCAAGGAAGCTAGAAAAGTCTTTGAACGTTTCAATATGCTAGGCTCATGTGTATATGTTGTTGGTATACGAGAAAATATGAACAAAACCGAACCTAATGGGGAGGAACCAAACATACCAATCCCCTTTAAACTGGTAGCAATGCATGAAGCCATAGAAAAGAATCTTGATTGGATCATTCCTGAAAACCCTTTTGATGAAAGTAGTGAACCTAAGAGCATTGAGAGAGGATCTTCTAGAACTTATTTGGATGACATACCTTGCCTTGTTGAAGATATTTCTGGGATTAATCTTAATGCTTCTTCATTTGAGAACACTTGATTCTTTTTTCTTGCTTCTTATGCCTAACTTAAATGCGTTAAAGAAAAGTACTTATTGAGAGATAACCCAAAAGTTCTAGATGAGTCTTGGAAGTTATTACTTCAGTAATAACCGCTCCCTATCCTTTTTATTTTCTTTTTGTGCCAAGAGTAACCTCTAATGAGAGAGAAGTAATGATTGGGAAGTTGCTGTCCCGAAACAGATTTCTGTTCTTCACTGTAAAAATTTGTGTAAAATCTCTGACCGTCTTTTTGAGGCGTGAATTTTTGTGCTTCTGACCCAGGTTTTTATCTAACTTTCGTTAGTTCAACACTTTTTGATTTGAGCAACAGAAGGTCTTCGAAAAAATTCGTCTTTACCTGCTGGTCTGATTTGACAAATTTCTGCCATTTTCTGCATTTGCTTCTTGTTGATTCCTTTTTGAGTTCTTTTGGGGAATTGAGATTTTTGAGGGAAGTGCTTCAGTAGCTAGTGTTCTAATGGAAGTTTATTTGGTGTTGGAACTTAACCTTAAGACTTATTATCTCGAGTGCACTAATGTTACTAATAAAGATTGTGTGAAGTTTTGTATGAAGGAAAAATTTCAGGTGTATGGAAGGAATAGTAATGAGATGAAGGATGAACTAAAGCTCAAGCTTGGCGATGCCACGCGTGTCACCCCAAGAAATATCCAAGAAGTACAAGCGTCAAATCTTGGGGATGCCCAAGGCATCCCCTTCTTCATCAATAAAAATCCCAGGTTTCTTCCAAACACTTCATTTTTATTGTTTCATGCACAGTTGTGTTGTTCTTGGAGCGTCTTCTTTTTCGTTTTCATTTTGTTTTTTAGTTTGCTTGGTTTGCTTAGTTTTCTGAATAAATTGGTTGGACCCCCTCTTTCATACATTGGTTTTCAAATAGTTTGGTTTGGATTGGAAAAGAGTAGGAAAGTTCATACTTATGTGGTAAAAAGAGCTTGTTTTTGACTATGGCCTATGCTCTGTCATGCCATGCTTGATATTGTTTTGGCTTTATGCTTAGTATTATTTGCTGTAGCATGGCTTGTTATAAACAATTGAGATTGCTTAATTTGCCTTGGATGAATCATGCGTTATTTTAGCATATTAAAGCATAGTATAGTGGTATTCTCCTTTGATGCTTTATATGGGTTGACTTGGCGCATGCTCACACCATGTTATGACTATCTCAAGTCACCATAGCCTTTATGATCCTTTAGTTTTCAACTTCTAGTATCACTTTATGCTTTGATCAATGATGTTTTGTCGCTCTGCATGATTATGGCCATTATTGCTCTCTTAGTTTGTCGCTCCCAGTCTTTTGCTAGCCTCCACAACTAAGTATGAGTTCCACTCATGCATCCAACTCCCTAAACCAAGTTATTCCAAAGATTCCACCATACCTACCTACTAGCTTATGCTATTCCAAGTATATTCATGCTTTTGTTTACCTTCCGAATTAAACTTGTTATGAGAAAACTAGTGATTAAAGCTCTCACGAACTTGATGTCACACTTTACTTTTCTTGCCCTTAATAAACTTGAACCATTGTGTCGTCTATGCTGTATATGCTTGCACTTATTTGTTGGGAATTAGCAGAACCATGCTGTCATGGGAACGCTTTCAACATTGCACATGGTACTTGTACCTAGTTGATATCATGCTCTTTTGTATATGGATGTCGTCGGTGTGAAATGAAAGGGGAGCTTGTAAGTCCATGGAGTTATGTATATGTGTTAGAGAAATGCCTGGGTCGCTGGTCTAATCCATGCTGACATGGTGGAAACCTGCAGCGTAACCATAATGAGCTGTTTATGAAGCATTCTTCTTATAAAAAAAGAGTCCTATATTGAGAAAAAAAGAGAAAAAGAAAAAAAGAGATTATGAAAAAAGGAAAGAGAGAAAAAAGCACCATATTCCCATGGTAAACAAGAAGATTGCCGAGATGCTCGTTGTCTGCTTTCCTTGTCATTTGATATGGGGATTCTTCCGTATCATCGGGCAAGGGGTACCCCGTTCGCTGTTCTCTATGATACACATGTACTTACGATGACAAGAACTTACCGGTGATTAAACTTGAGTAGCATGAGGAGCGACCCTCGTATACAAGGGACATGAGATTTCTAACTTATACTTCGTCAAGCATGTACACCATAGTTTGTTCACTTTAACCTTAATCACTTCAAGATGCTTATGATAGGGGCAATGAGAGCTGAAAGCTATAAGTACCATAATTTTTGGAAGCTCTTTATGAGACTTGAATTCCTGCTTCCTTTTATAAAGGCCCTTCTTCCACCATTATATTGAGTCTCCACCTTCTATCTTTATGCACCTACTTTGAGAGCATAGTGGCCATTCTTAGTTCTATGTGCATTGTCCCAAGACTAGTTCATTGATGCATACCTTGATATTGCTTGTTTTAAACTATTTGTATCTAGTCACTCTTATGAACTTTGAAGGTGTCCTATGCATTTATATTTGCTACTCTATGAGGGACAAGCTGAATGCTATTATGCTATGTTTTCTTTATGTGAAACAAACAAACGTCTTGCAAAGCATTGTTATTCATGAATTTTTTGTTTGTGCCTTTTCATGTTGCATCATAGTTTCTTTGTCTTATTGCTAGAACATTGTCTTTCATGTTATGATTGAAGTACTATGATCCCAGCTTTGAATGTTTTACAAATACTTTGATCAAGTCTTTGATGGTGCATGTCACCTCAAAAATTATTCTTTCTTTTTATCACTTACCTACTCGAGGACGAGCAGGAGTTAAGCTTGGGGATGTTGATACATTGCAAATGTATCTATAATTATTGATGTTCCATGCTTGGTTTTATCCACTTTCTTGTGTTTTGTCCACACTTTGGAGTACTTTTCATATGATTTCTTGGACTAACCTATTAACAAGAGCCACAGTGCCAGCTGCCTGTTTTCTGTTGTTTTTGGTTCCAGGAAAGTCAGAAAATGAATATTCTCGGAATTGGACGGGACAAAAGCCAAAGTGCCTATTTTTGGGGAAGTCATCAGATACCAGAATACGAGACGGAGAAGGGCTGGGGGCCGGCCACACCACCTGGCCACACGGCCAGGCCTGGCCCGCGCCAGGGGGTGGTCTGGCTGACCCCATCACCCCTCAGCCTCTCCTTCTGCCTATAAGATACCCTCGGGACGATAAACCTAAGTACCCGATCAAAAATCCATGAAAGAGCCTGTAGCCGCCGTCATCTCCATCCGTAGATCGGGAGGGATCTGAAGCTCTTCCTGGCACCCTGCCGGAGAGGGGAATTCACCCTGGAGGCCTTCTTCATCACCATGCAAGCCTCCGGTGTGATGCGTGAGTAGTTCATCTCTGGACTACGGATCCATGTAGTAGCTAGATGACTGGTTCTCCTCCTTTGTGCTTTCATTTCTAGATCTTGTGAGCTCCGTTCATGATCAAGATCATCTATTTGTAATTCTACATGTTGTGTTTGCGGGGATCCGATGGATATTGAGATGCTATTTCAGATTGATTATTGATTCTATCATGTCTTTGTTATGTGTGATCTTGCATGCTTTCCTTTGTTAGTAGCTATCTTGGCCAAGTAGATGCTAGCAACTCCAAGAGTTAGTATTTATGGTCGATAGTGGGTTCATGCCTCCGTAACTGGGAAGTGATGAAATCTCTAAGGTACTAGATGTGCTGTTGCTACTAGGGAGAAAACAACAATCCTTTGTTCATAGAACAATCGTATTGTTTACATTTACACGCAATTCGTAAAGCAATAATCTGTTGCTTGCAACTTAATACTGGAGGGGGTTCGGATTATAACCTAAAGGTGGATTATTAGTCATAGATGCAGTTGGATGGCGGTCTATGTATAATGTTGTAATGCCGAGTCGAATCTCAAAGGAGTCAAGATGATTAGTATATGCTTGTATTGCTTTCTCGATGTTTGTCAATTGCCCCGCTATAATTTGTTCACCCAGGATGTTATCTATCTTAAGGAGAGCCACCTCTAGTGAACTATGGATCCCAGTCCTTTCTTTTACATACAATCTATAAACTATTTACTGCTTTGTGTTTACTTTCTACAAACTATTACTTCCTTCCATTCGATACGTTTAATCCTTTGTTTTCAGCAAAACCAGTGAGATTGACAACCTCATCGCAAGATGGGGACAGAGTTCTATGGTTGTGTTGTGCATGTCTCCATGTTGCTGCTGGCATCAGTAGTGCGCCCTTCCATCGTTCAGCTAGCTACACCTTTTGGGTGTTTCCTTGCTCCTACTAGATTGATAACCTTGGTTTCGTACTGAGGGAAAAATTGCTGCTGTGCTCATCATACCTTCCTCTTGGGGTTCCCCAACGAGCTCGATATATTTTGGGCCATCACTTATTAGATGGGTGCTGCTTTTACAAGAGTTTGATCTACATATAGTAGATAGGAAAGGTGCTAAAAACCCTGTAGCTCATAATTTATCTCGATTGGAAAACATCTCTTTTGACCCTATGCCTGTTAATGATAGTTTCCCAAATGAGCAGTTAGCCGCAGTAGGGGTAAGCTTGCGAGGGAGCCCTTGGTACGTTGATTATGCTAACTTTATTGTCTCCAAGTATTTGCCTCCAACTTTTACAACTCAGCAAAGAAGGAAGTTCTTCTATGATTTGAGACATTATTTTTGGGATGACCCACACTTATACAAAGAAGGAGTGGATGGTATTATGCGAAGATGTGTTCCAGAATATGAACAAAAGGAGATATTGCGTAAATGTCATGGTAGTGCTTACGGAGGACATCATGTGGGAGATAGAACTGCATAAAAGGTGCTACAATCAAGTTTCTACTGGCCTACCCTTTGTAAAGATGCAAGAAAATTAGTTTTATCTTGTGATGAACGTCAGCGTGTTGGTAATATTTCTAGACGCAATGAAATGCCTATGAACTACTCTATAGTTATTGAACCCTTTGATTGCTGGGGATTTGACTTTATGGGTCCTTTCCCTCCCTCGAAAGGTTACTCATATTCTTGTTGCCGTTGATTATGTTACTAAGTGGGTAGAAGCCATTCCTACGAAGAGTGATGATGGGGAAACCTCTCTAAAAATGCTTAAAGATGTTATCTTTCCTAGGTTTGGAGTGCCTAGGTATCTCATGACTGATGGGGGTTCTCATTTCATTCATGGTGGTTTTAGAAAGACCCTTGCTAAATATGATGTTAATCATAGAATTGCTTCAGCTTATCACCCCCAAACTAGTGGGCAAGTAGAGTTATCAAATAGAGAAATTAAATCCATCTTGCAAAAGACTGTTAATAGATCTAGAAAAAACTGGGCTAAAAAGTTGAATGATGCTTTATGGGCTTATAGGACTGCCTACAAAAATCCTATGGGGATGTCCCCTTATAAAATGGTTTATGGGAAAGCTTGTCACCTACCTTTAGAATTAGAACACAAAGCTTACTGGGCAGTTAAAGAACTAAATAGAGATTGTAAGCTCGCTGGTGTGAAAAGGTTATTTGACTTAAGTTCTTTAGATGAATGGAGGAGTGAAGCCTATGAAAATGCTAGGCTCTTTAAGGAAAAAGTTAAAAGATGGCATGGCAAGCGTATACTTAAGTGATAATTTCATGTTGGTGAGAAAGTTCTATTGTATAGGTCTCGTCTCAGATTTTTTGCAGGAAAGCTACTGTCAAAATGGGAAGGACCTTTCATTATTGAAGAAGTATACCGTTCAGGAGCAATAAAAATTTCTTCTTTAAAAGATAATACTACACAAGTAGTGAATGGGCGGCGACTCATACACTATATTGATGGGGATTCTTACAATGAAGATGTTGATTCCTTTCAAGTTATAACTCCGAAATTTTTTATCAAGGACCAAATTCAGAGACCTGTAGAGTCCGCTTTCAAATAGGTAACAGTTCTGGTAAGAAAAGTTCCGCGAAAACACTATCCAACTATATTTTTGCAGTTTTTAGTCAGTATGGAAAGCTACGAAGCGAAAGGGGGACGGAAACGGAGCCAGGGTGGCTCACACCACCCTGTGGCGTGGGCCCACCCCAGGCCGCACCACCAGGTGGTGTGGCCACCCCAGACTCTGCCTCCGACTCGTTTTCTCCCAATACTTTACTTTTGTTATGAAACTTCATAATATATAACCCCCCTGGATCTCCCGAGGTTCGTATATCGTGTTTTCATCGTGTTTTCGTTTCGATCTGTTTCTGACAGACAGAGTCCCAGATTTGGAGCTACAATGTCTTCCTCTGGATCAGCCTAGGAAGATTCTTTAGAGGATATCATCAACCCATACATGAGAGAGTTGAAGATTCGTCCCAAGGAGTTGTTGCTTGAAGATGGGGAGCTCCGGATAAAAGAAGTTCGAGGCCCTAAAGGTGAAGGAAGTCTGGAGGACAGGATGGAAGCACTGGAGCAAGAAGTCTTTAGGTACAAGAAGATGGCGGAACGCGAAGTGGATATCATCCATAAGATTTGTTCTGAACTCATCGCCGAGCGTCAAAAGGAGACTGCTGAACTCCAGGATGAAGTCCTCTCACTCTGCCAAACAACCAACAAACTACAAGCACAACTCTACGATGTTCAAAATCAAAACTGTGAGTATGAGGTTAGGTTTAAACGCATAAGTGCTGTTGCAAGTTTCAGGATGCTGGAAACCACGATGTCCTTTGTTGATGGGAAACCCTTACCCTGGAAGTCGGACGATGATGAGAGAATACCACCACCACCAAAGGAGTAATTCGTCATCAGGTTTGGCATCCCCTTGGTTTGTTCCAAGCTTGGGGGAGTGCCGCGGTATCACATCACTATCTTCTATCTTTTTACCTTTTTAGTAGAGTCATATCATGAATAGAGAAGTTATCATGTAGGATGGTTTGCATTATGGAAGTGTCCCCTCTCTCGTTAGATATGTATCCCTTGGTGTGAGTTGCCGTTATGGATTATTAATGAGAAGTTCTATCATTTACTCTTTTGCATAGCTTATATTAGTTTTCAATTCGTGGTTATATGATTGATCTTGTTGTTAGTATTGGTATCACTTTGGGATCATTGAGTTAATTTAGTTGGTTTTGGCAAACCTGGCTCGGTCAGTAGCAACACTATTTTTGAGAGTTGAATGAAAAGATAAAAGTACTCTAAAATAAAAATAATTTCATCATCTTTCTTTCTTGATTTGCTCATGAGTCTAGTATTCTCTAGTTAAGATCTTTTGTGCTTCCAAGGAAGATTGCATGTTTGTTTTTATCACTTATATGTTTGTTTGTTTCCTTCAACTCTTGTACTTGCTACCCAACCTTGCTAGCCAAAGAACTGTACTGAGAGGGAATTCTTCTCGTGCATCCACTCCTTTGAAACAAAACCCACGCCATTTGTGTCCACCATACCTACCTATTAGCATTATTGCTATTCCAAGTAAATTCTTGTTTTTATCTATCTCCCAAATTAAACTTGTTATGTGAAAATTAGTGATTAAAGCTCTCACGAAATTGATGGCACACTTTACTTTCTTGCACTTAATAAACTTGAACGATTGTGCTCACCTATGTTGCGTATATGCTTGCGCTTTGTAAGTTGTGAATTAGAAGAACCATGTTGTCATGGGGAATGCTTTCAACATTGCACTGGTACTTTGTACCTAGTTGATATCATGTTCTTTTTTCTATGGATGTCGTCGGTGTGAAATGAAAGGGGAGCTTGTAAGTCCATGGAGTTATGCATGTGTGTTAGAGAAACGCCTGGACCGCTGGTCTAATCCATGCTGACATGGTGGAAACCTGCAGCGTAACCATAACGAGCATCTATGAAGCATTCTTCTTATAAAAAAGGAGATAGAGATTGAGAAAAAGAGAAAAAAAGAGATATTATTGTAACTACCTCGGACCCTATGCTCTAAGTTCAAGCCTGGATGAACCAAAAGTGGATAAGGGATTTTACAGCGGGGGCCCAGGGCCACCCACGTGTAGGCCCGTCGACTGTCCTAACCACTTCCAAGAACATCGGGACAAGAGCGAGCGGCATAGGCGACATGCGAAGAGATCAAATACATACACAAGTGAGTATGTATGCAAGCTACCTTACAACAGTTCTCAGAGCCATACCATCTAAAAGAAATAGAAATATTGCAACGCCATACGGCAAGATCCAAATATCCTAGATAGAGTTAATAGTTTAGGATAGCTCCTCATACATCAATCAACAGAGTATCAAGCGGAAGCGGGAAACAAGATCCGAGTAGGGATAAGAAGCAAATCGGCATAAGATGCCACATAAATAACCACATCCCGCCCACAGATCTCACGGATCCCCACCCCCAGAATCTCTACACCGTGTGATCGTTGCCAACATCGTCTGTTTCCTCCACCCAGTATCCATCTTGCGAATACACCTGTTCATCTGAATCAAACAATTTATCGTGTGAGACCCTAGGGGTACTCAGCAAGTCTTTATGCCTCTAAAGGGGACATATACCTGGGGTGATGCAATTGCAGCAAAAGATAATAACTAACAAGTCTATAGATATTCGCTAACCATCCGCCTAACCAATGATAGACGGATGTCCGTTAATTAGAAACAACAGGTATAATAGTATAAAGTAACAGATCCATCCTCCTTCTCGCTTACCAACGAGAAAGCGTACGAACAACCCATCCGTTGGCAATTTTATTAATCATTCCATGAATATTGCACTAATTACTAGTTAGATATTTAGTCAAATTAAACATGGTACTTTAGTTATGCTTGTCTATGATCGATAAACTGTGCTCCAAGTCGTCCATAACCGCGGACACGGCTTTCAGAAAGATTTACCCTGTAGGGGTGCACAAATAGCAACACACACACGATCAACCTCGGGAAGAACCAAATAAAACGCAACGAGGCCTCACGACAAAGCATTCACAGGATTCATAAATCATTTCAGGGGGCCACCTCATTAAGCTACCCACAACGAAGTTGGCCGGCTCCGAGACGGACCCAATGTCGTGGAAATGGCCACGGCAGTCGCTGCCACTAGCAGCGATTGAGTGTTTCGTGAGGAAGAGTTGGCGGCCATCTGCGGTGCGAGATGGGGGCGGATGCACATGGGTTTACCCAGGTTCGGCCCCCCTGAGGGTAAAGACCTACTCCTGCTAGATTAGATTATGAGAGAGCGAGTTACAGGGGTGGCGAGCTCGGCGGTTAAGCAGCAAGTCGCTCGAGAGGGTGTATGATGGAACGTGCGGTTCAGGATACCCTAGGGAGGTTTATATATGAAGCACCTCACTAGGGTTTACAAGCCGTCCCTGAACAAGATAAGGATCCGGGGACTTTTAACCTAATCCAACTGGGCTTCTGCTACGCTTCTGGGCTTCCAGTCGCCAGTCGATGGGCCTCTCCTTTCTTTACAGTCCAATCGCTGTCCTCCAGACGCACTCGCAGGCCTTTCGGCCAACTCAGAATGTCCTGCTGGGTATACCCCCTTTGGCATATCCCCATCAGTAGTGCTCGAGGCCATCGTTGATGCAGGCGCGGGCGTCCTTTTGGCGTTCGAAGTAAGCGAGCCTAATTTGGGCGTCCAGTCGAGTCGGTGATGGACTTTATTAGAACCGAGGAGAATTTCCCCACGGCTCCACTCGTCATTTCAATGAACATCATTGCCGCCCAGTCATCGTTTCGGCGAGAGGAGAGACTGGCGGGTGGCTAATAGATCACAAGAGTTGGACCGTTAAAACCTAGTCAAACTATCCGTTGGAATTTCCAACGGTAACTACGGCGCAATTACCGTAGGCAACGGCTACCCCGATTTTGGCGGGTGACGTTTCCCATATAAGGGGAGTGAGAGATCAGCTGCGCAATTCTTCTCCGCATTCTTCATTCTTCCTCATTTGTTCTGCCTTCCTGCGTCCTCCCAACTTACTCTCCCCGCGTCGCGCGATTCCACATCTTTACTCGATGGCGCCTCCCAAAGGCTCATGGGGGAAATCCAAGTGCACCACGGCCCAGCTGAGATCCTTTGAGGACGCCGGGGTGCTCCGCAAGGGGAATTGGCGGGCTCCCCCTCCTCCGGGACCGAGCCGAAACCGCGACCCGGCGAGTTCATCTGCTTCACCAGCCATCTTGACAGGGGCTTAGGGTTCCCCACCTCACTCTTCTTCCACCGCTTCTGCGCATACTACGCGATGAAGCCCTCAGATCTTGGTCCACACAGCATCGAGCAGCTAGCGATCTTTGTCGCCTTCTACGAATGCTATCTTGGCTGCAGGCCATATTTCCCGCTATGGCTGGAGCTCTTCCACGGACGCATCGGGCGCGAGGCGTCCAGCGGCTTGATGCTGGCCGCAGGTAGGGTTACCTTCCAATTGAAGCCGAAGGCCAACTTCGTCAAGCTCCTCCTGCCGAAGAAGGCCACCAGCGAGTGGAAGAAGAGCTGGTTCTACGTCAAGGAGGCCACTCCCTCTGGCGAGGTATCTCTTCCTGAGTTCATCGCCGAGAGGAGCGAGCCCCGTCGGCTAGCGCCGAAGAAGCTTCCTGAAGATCAGCGGATGGCCGCCGCAGAAATGATGGATCAGATCCAAAAGCTGAAGGACCAAGGGTTGATTCCGATCAACCTCTACAATTGCTGGCTCAGGCGGCGCCTGGTTCCACTGGCGGCTCGTCCACACTGGATGTACGAGTACAGCGGGAAGCATGACCCGTCTCGAACTAGCAAGGAGTCATGGGAGGCCGAGGACTACAAGGCCGCCCTGAAAAAGATTACCGACGCGGAGTTCACCGGTGCGGCGGTCGGGGTCGCCCCGTATACTCCCGTGAAGAATGAATCCCCCACAGTAAGTTCTCTTTCCAATCGCTGCGTTCGTACTTCAATTTTAGTCTTCTCGCTTGGTGTTTCTGACTCGTGGTGGCTCTCAGCTTTTTCAGGTATTGGAGGGTTGGCTTCCTCCGCTTGACGAAGAGGTTCCCTAGGAACTGGAGGAGGACTCCGAGGGAGATCCTTCCGACAGCAACGGGGAAGAAGAAGTCCCTCCCCCAGCGCCTGTGGCTTGCAAGACCCGGATGCAGAGACAGCGAGAGGTCGAAGCGAGCCATAGCCTGGACGAGCTCGAAGAAGGCGACGAGGTCGCCCAGGAGCAAACGTCCCGGCGCACTGCTACGCCGTCGAAGCCCCCACGCCGTCCCAAGTCGCCAGCAAAAAGGCCAGCGTCATCGGTCAGGTCGTCAGTGGTGTTTGAGTTTGACGACGACTCCGACGACGAAGGATCTCCCGAAGTCTTGCACAAGGCCCCAAGGGACATAGTCCCGATGAAGGGGTTGGAGGGCGAGGACACGGAAGTGGTGGTAGAGGTTCCTCTGGCGGCAATTGCGCCGCCGATCTCGGGAGCTCCAAGCTAGGAAGCAGCCGAGGCGACGACGCCCAAGTCGCCACAGTCGTCGAAGGCGGCGGTGTCAGAGCCAAAGATCCCGGCGACTGCGGCTTCATCGTCAAGGAAGCCCTCGGTTTCATGGGCTTCGGACGTCTTCGAGAGGGGGCTCAGCCACAAGCTGGGTCCCGAGTTGGACAAGCCCGCCCATATTAGTACTGGGCTTCGCGTCCTTCCAGTCGCCAAGTGAGTTGTGCTTCCTTGTCCCAATTCGCCTTAATTCTTTTGTGTCGAGCTTGTCCTGATTGAAGGGGGTCGTGTAGGTCTGGCGCTAAGAAGATTGGTCGCCCTTCGGTGGCTAAGATTCCATCGGCCACTGGCGTGGGAGAGGGCGGTTTACCCAAGAAGCGGAAAGTCTCCAAAGATGTGGTGGCCGCCGAAGTTGCGAAGAAGCAGAAGAGGCGGCCCGCCATGACGGGAAGCGCCAGAGCCAGCAGCACCGATCGCCTAAAAGAGGTGGCGGCGACGCGATCGGAGCCAGCCCTGGCTGTGTCCGTGCCGGAGGCGCCGGTCTCGGCAACCAGCGCCCCTGCCAAGGCATCCGCGATGTTCCCTCGTTTTATGGCGAAGGGGTTTCCAGGTATTAGGGACACGCAATCTCCACAGAGTCCGGAAATCGTGGATGCGGATGTTGGGTCCCGCCGCGGGCGCACCTCCTTCATGATCCCGCCGACTAACGCCGGGGAACTTCACAAGATGCTCAGCGCCGCTATTCAGGTATGTCCAGTCCCTGAATTCCTAGTCGCTGAATTTCAGCGGCTGGGAATTGTTTTTCTTTTTCTTCCTTCTCCAGTCCCCGAGTTCCTGATCGCTGGATTTCAGCGGCTGGGAGCTGGATTTTGGTTTTCTTCCTTCTCCAGTCCCCGAGTTCCTAGTCGCTGGATTTCAGCGGCTGGGAGCTGGATTTTGGTTTTCTTCCTTCTCCAGTCCCGGAGTTCCTAGTCACTGAATTTCAGCGGTTGGGAGCTGGATTTTGGTTTCTTCCTTCTCCAGTCCCCGAGTTCCTAGTCGTTGAATTTCAGCGGCTGGGAACTGGATCTTGTTCTGTCTAATGCTTAGTTGAGTTCTTTGTTTATAGGGGTTGCAAAGGGAGTCAACTGCTTGGAGCGTGACTTACGTGAAGCGCAGGAGGGGAACCAACGGCTTCAGGAGACTATTGGTGAGTGTCTGTTCGGCCTTATTCTTCTTTTCCTGGTGTGAGCTGGTTGTGTGCAATACTCTGATATCTTTGCTTACAGATGGTTTCCCGGCTGAGATCTCCAAGGCCCGTGAGGGGTATGTCCCACTCGCCGAACTGTACGCGGCAAATGGGAGAATAGCCTCTCTGGTCAAGGACTTGGAAGAGGCTAAGGCGGCCTCAATTTCTTCGGAGGAACGGGCGAAGGCTGCTGTTGCCGCGGCTGAAGAGGAACGCAAGGCCACGGACTCCATCATCGTGGGGCTGCAGAACGAGCAGACTGCCTTGGAGAAGCACGTCAAGGAGAACTGCCGCAAACTCCTTGGTGAGTCTCTGTCTTTGCTTTAGCCTTGTGAGTCCCTCTTTGGGGTTTCATTGTTTCACTGACATCGACTTTGCTATGGTAGGCCAAAGCGACCAGGTGGTGACGTTACCGCCTCGCAGTGCATAACTGTCGTGGTGAATGCGGCCACGGCCTCGGCGTTGTGTGTCCAGGCGGCTCTTCAGGGCATGTCTCCCACCGAAGTCATCCCTGGGGGGCTTATGGAGGTATGGCGCTATCTGGAGGAGGTGCTCGCTGTTGTGGAGTGGATGACATGCTCGGCATTCAGACGCGGGGCCGCCACGGCGTTGAGCTTGGGTCTCGCACACTTCCCCGAGGACTTCGATCTTGACGATGTGACGAGTGGCTATCCGTCGGCGACCGGCACGATGGAGATGTTGGAGGTGCTGAGGCTGACCGCGAGGGCCACTCCTTATGCCGATCGTGTTTTGGCGATGGGGGATCTGCTGCCGTATCAGGAGACGGTTTTGGCGCCTGGCGACCCCGAGCTGGAGCATCGCGACATGAAGTCGGAGCAGCCCTTCCGGTCGTCGTTGGCGAAGTCGCTGACAATGTACCCGACGAACCCGTGGCAGCCTTTTGTGCGCGTCAAGGGTGGTGGCGCTTCTTGTTCATCAGGGCCTGTGGAGTAAGCAAATGTAAAGGTTGTAATGTATGCCAAGTGGCGAAACGTTGTATGGTATTTTTTGCAATGTATGCCACGGGGAGTTGATCGACTCGTGTTATGATTAGTAAAATGTTTTGTTCAAGAATTGTTTTGATTGAGCGAGTCCCCGAGCGCGTCCGCCCTTTAGTGGGGTATAACTCGAGTGTGTGCTTTTGTGTGTTTGATTTGTTTACGCTTTTGCTTTTATTCCTCGCGTCTTCTGAGTGGCAAGTCCCCGAGCGTGAGTGGGGATGTCTAGTGAGCGAGTCCCCGAGCGTGGTGCCTGGCCGTATTGGTGCAGGTTGTGAATGCGTTGTTTGTAACGCGTCTCCTCCCCTGGCTCGGAGAGCTAGTCCCTTGGCGAGCCCTAGGCAGCTCTCTTACTTGGTGTGTTCCCGAGCCGCGTGGGGTTCCCGTTTTGCAGAGTCCCCGTGCGTGGTACTTAACCGTTCGAGTCGCTTTGCGCAAGGGTGGGAGGGACAGAGCGCTGTGGGAAGCATGGATCGGATGTCTTGGCCCGGCGGGCCAATCGGGCTAGGCGACTCCAATGGCGGCTCCGGGTTGGCGTTTTTCGTGGATGACCCAAGGCCCGAATACTTCCGGTGCCCTTGTGCCGCACTACTTTGCTGTGCCGGTCGCTCGACCAGAGGTTGACTTCCGTAAGTAGCGTATTGCTGGCATGTACGAGTGCGAGTGGCACAAGAATATGGTGAGTGGGCACAATTTGTGCGATCCAAATGAATTTCATTATATATTCCGATGGAGTACAATGTGGGGTTCTAAGTATAGAACTTTCTGAGGAGGTTTTACGTTCCATGGCCTCCCGACCTCCAATTGGCCATCACCCCGTATGTCGATGAGGTAATAGGCGTTGTTTCCAAGGACTCGGCCTATGGCGAATGGCCCCTCCCATGGGGGGGAGAGCTTGTGCATGCCCTTCTTGTCTTGGGCCAGTCGTAGGACCAGGTCGCCTTCCTGGAAGGTGCTAGTTCGCACTCGGCGGCTGTGATAGCGACGCAGTCCTTGCTGGTATATGGCGGTGCGGGAGCGAGCCAGATCGCGTGCCTCTTCAAGTTGATCGACGTTGTCTTGGCGGGCGATCTCATTGGCCGCCTCGACGTAATTGGTGACTCGAGGGGAGTCGTGCTCCAGGTCTGTTGGCATTATGGCTTCGTCGCCATATACCATGAAGAAAGGCGTGAACCCGGTTGATCGGTTGACGGAGGTGTGGATCCCCCACATCACATAGGGGAGCTCATCGACCCAACATCCTGGGGTGCGCTCAAGGGGCACCTGCAGTCGTGACTTGAGCCCGTGGAGGACGCTCTGATTAGCGCGCTCTGCTTGGCCATTGGATTCTGGGTGGGCGACTGATGCAAGGTCGAGTCGGATGTCGTGCTCCTCACAGAATTCCGCCATGGCCCCCTTGGCGAAGTTGGTGCCGTTGTCTGTTATGATGCTGTGTGGGTAGCCGTACCGGTAGATGAGTTCACGGAGGAACTTGGTGGCCATCTTGCCGTCACACTTTTTGATCGGCTTGGCCTCGACCCATTTGGTGAACTTGTCGACTGCGACCAGGAGGTGAGTGAAACCAGACGGGGCCTTCTTGAATGGGCCTACCATGTCCATCCCCCATACGGTGAATGGCCATGTGATGGAGATTGTCTTGAGTGCCGAGCTAGGAAGGTGCGTCTGGTTGGCGTACTTCTAGCACCCGATGCATCGTTGGACGATGTTGGTGGCGTCGGCGTGTGTGGTTAGCCAGTAGAAACCGTGTCGCATGGCCTTGGCGACTAGCGACTTGGCGCCGGCGTGATGGCCGCAGTCGCCGGCGTGAATGTCCTGGAGGATCCTGCGGCCTTCTTCTGGCTGTACACAGCGCTGGAACACGCCGGTCGTGCTGCGCTTGTGGAGCTCGCCATTGATGATGACGAAGGATTTGCAGCGGCGCACGATCATTCGCGCCTCTGTCTTGTTGCTCGGTAGGAGTTTGTGTTCCAGGAAGGCGACATATGCTACTGTCCAGTCGCTAGGTTCCACAACCATGGCGACTAAGGCCGGTTCTGGTTGCAGTGGGATCCCTACGTCGATCTCCTTCGGTGCGCTGACTGAGGGTTTATGGATGATGTCGAGGAAGACGCCTACTGGTGGTGCCTGTCGGGTCGATCCGATGCGGGAAAGGGCGTCTGCCTCCTCGTTTTTGCGCCTATCGATCCACTCGACGGAATAGCCGTCAAAGTGTCCTCCCAACTGGTCGACGGCTTGGCGGTACGCGATCATTGTTGGGGAGACAGCGTCGCACGTCTCGGCCACTTGGCCGGCGACTAGGTCGGAGTCGCCATAGCATCGTAGGCGGTTGATGTTCATCTCCTGGGCAGCTCACATGCCGTGGAGGAGGGCCTCGTATTCCGCCATATTGTTGGTGCAGGGTTTGAAGTTGAGGTGGAGCACGTAGCGGAGCTTGTCTCCTTTGGGGGAGGTTAGTATGACCCCAGCCCCCGCGCCATCGGTGTTCTTGGAACCGTCGAAGTGGAGCGACCAGTAGTGGAGGTATGGGAGCTTCTCTGGCTGCTGTGCTTCTTCCCAGTCTGCGAGGAAATCAGCCAGGGCTTGTGACTTGATCGCTTTTCGAGGCTCGTACTTGACGTTGTGGATGCCGATCTCGATGGCCCACTTGGCGACTCTCCCAGTTGCCTCGCGATTGCGTATGATGTCTTGCAGGGGTGCGGAGGATACCACCGTGATTGGGTGCTCCTGGAAGTAGTGTGGGAGCCGCTGTTGTGCTCGGAATACCGCATACACCAGTTTTTGGTATTCCGGGTAGTGCTGTCGTGAGTCCGTTAGGACTTCGCTGATGTAGTATACGGGTCATTGTATGGGGTGCTCCTTGCCCTCTGCCGGTCGTTCGACGACCATCACGACGCTGACGACTCGATTGGAGGCCACGACGTAAACGAGCATTGGCTCTTTGTCGAGTGGCGCGGCGAGTAGTGGTGCCGCAAGTAGCACTTCTTTGAGCGCTTTGAGTGCGTCGTCGGCTTCCGCGTCCCATTGGAATGTTGGGTTCTTGCGCATCAGGCGGTAGAGGGGCATTGCCTTCTCGCCTAGTCGAGGGATGAAGCGACTAAGGGCCGCGACTCGCCCTGCCAACTTTTGGACGTCGCGCAGGAACTCGGGTTTCCCGAGTCGCGCGATGGTGTCGATCTTGGTGGGGTTGGCTTCAATGCCTCGCTTGGAGACTATGTATCCCAAAAGCTGTCCGGTGGGTACGTCGAAGGTGCATTTTCCAGGATTCAGCTTGATGTTGCACCTCTGCAAGTTTGCGAAGGTTTTGGCTAGATCGGCGAGCAGGTCGTCCTGGCGGGTGGATTTTACCACCACGTCATCGATGTAAACGTGAATGTTGCGGCCAATTTGGCTCGCTAGGCATTCCTGCATGCACCTCTGGTATGTGGCGCCTGCGTTCTTGAGGCCGAACGTCATGGCCGTGTAGCAGAATGCGCCAAATGGCGTGATGAACGACGTCTTCTCCTCGTATTCGACTGCCATCTTGATCTGGCTATAGCCAGAGTAAGCGTCGATAAAACACAGCGACTCTGATCCCGTGGTCGAGTCGATGACCTGATCGATGCGCGGTAGGACGAACTCCTCCTTCGGGCAGGCGATGTTGATGTTGGTGTAGTCAATGCACATTCTCCATGTGTTGTTATTTTTGAGAACCAGGACTAGGTTTGCTAGCCACTTGGAGTACTTGATTGGCCAGATGAAGCCTGCGGCTAGCAGGCGCTGGACTTCCTCGGCGATTGCTCGGCGGCGCTCTTCATTGAAGGGTCGTATCGACTGCTTTACTGGTCGCACTTTGGGGTCGGCATTAAGTTTGTGCTCAGCGAGTTCCCTCGGGACACCTGGCATGTCAGATGGATTCCATGCGAAGATGTCACGGTTCTCACGGAGGAACTCGATGAGCGTGCTTTCCTATGCGGGGCTCATGTGTGCCCCGATGGTGACCGTCTGGCTGGAGGCGCCTGGGACGAGCTCGACGGTGCGGGTGTGCGTGGTTGCCTCAAATGTGGAGTTCGCGGTGATCGGTTTCTTCAGGATGGTGGGGTCATCCTTGCTGATGTTGCCCACGTATTTAGCGAGCTCCTCCGCGTGGTCGGTCTCCACGGCGATGACGGCGTCGGCGATCTCGGCGCCTTTTTCCTCGCATTCCACGGCCATATCGGGGTCGCCGTGGACGGTGATGATGCCGCTCGGCCCGGGGAGCTTCATCATGTTGTAGGCGTAGTGTGGGGTTGCCATGAACTTTGCGAATGCCTGGCAGCCCAGGACACAGTGGTAGGGACTGCGGAAGTTCACCAGCTCGAAGAGGATCCTCTCCGTGTGGTAGTTTGCCGGAGTGCCGAAGGTGACGGGCAGCGTCACTTTCCCGATCGGGTACGCCTTCCGACCGGGGACGATGCCGTGGAAGGTCATCAGTGTTGGCTCGATGGATTTTTCTGGGAGCTGGAGCCTTTTAAATGTGTCGAGGTACATGATATTGATGGAGCTCCCACCTTCCATCAACGTCTTGGGCAGCCAGTAGTCGGCCACCTTTGGCCTGACCACCAGGGCGACTCGCCCTGGGTACTCGATTCTTGGCGCGTGGTCCTGGCGACTCTAGGTGATGCTCTGCTCGAACCAGTTTAGGAAGCGGGGGATGTCGACTTGCGTCACCGCATTAACGGCGACCGCGCGGGCAAGTACCTTCTTCTCACGCTTGGTGCCGAGCCCGGTGAAGGTATGTAGCGACCCGACGGCAGTTCCGAAGCCGCCACCGTTCCTGTTGTCCCGAGGTGGGTTGTTGTTGGGGTCCTCCCTTGCACGTCTCGCCTTTTCAATCTCTTTAAGGGAGTGGCAATCGGCGGTGGTGTGGGTGGCCGGTTTTCCCTCCCTGCTATGATAGATGCAGGGTTGGTTGAGCAAGGCGGCGGGGTCGAATTTCAGCCTCGTCGTGTTGTTGGCGCGGTAGTTCCCGCTGTCGCGGTAGTTTCCTCCATCGTGGCGGTAGTTCTTGGAGTCGCGCTGGCCATAGCCGGTGTTGGCGACGAAGTCGACTCGCCCGTCCGTGCGGCGCTTGCCGGTGATGTGAGTGTTGCTGTAGCACATGTCGCGTAGGCGCCCGCTGTCATGGATGCTAGTGCGGCGTCTTCCTCCCGACTCGTCGTCGGAATCTTGGTTGGGGTCCTCCTCTGCATAGCGCTTGGCAATCTCGAGGAGGTCGGGGATGTTGTCGAGCGTCCGGTAGACCCTCTTGATCTTGGCGACGAGGGGTTCATACCGGCACGCGTTCTTGAAGCAGTGTATCGCCGTGTCTGGGTGGATGCCGGAGGCGTTTATCCATAGTTCTTGCCACCTTTGGATCCACCTGCGGGTCGACTCGCGTTGTCCCTGGATGCATCGCTCCAGGTCCTCTATGGTAGTGGCGCGGGTGTAGGAGCCCTCGAAGTGCCTGACGAAGGCGTCCCGCATTTCTTCCTAGGAATCGATGCTGTCGGCGGGTAGCATGTTGATCCACTGCCGTGTCGCACCCTCCATCATCAGGGGGAGGTAGCGAGCGGCGAGCAGGTCGGTGTGGCTTGCGATCCCCATTGCCATGAGGTATGTGTCCAGCCAAACGGCGGGGTCGTACGTCGGGTCGTACTTCTCGATTTCCTTGGGGGCCTTGAAATTGCCGGGGTATTTTTCCCCGCGAATCATTGGTCCAAAGCATTGTGACCCGACTCGGTTGAGCGAGCCTCTTGGCTCCGGGTCGCCGCGGTTGGTGAGGTTGTGTCGCAGGTCGTAGGGCTGGCGCGACCGCCACGCCTGATTGTTGATGATGTGCGTTCGGGCATCGAGGGGCTGCCCATTGGCAGCGACCGTGTTGTTCGCCGGTCGCGGCTCGTTGGTTGACAATGCGGGGTTGGAGGCCTGTGGTTGGTTCACCAGGGGCTGGGGTGGTGGGCAAACCAATGCGTTAGCCACGGTGGGGTGGTCGCTTGATGCCGCCCTGCTTGCTGACAAGCGGGAATACATCCGCCCCCGCAGGTCGACTCCCGTGGCCTGTTGCTCGATGGCCCTGACGAGTAGGGCCTTGGCATACTGGATCTGTAGCGCGCCGTCGCCTTGGACATCGAGGTTGGCGATCACGGCATCGGCCGCGACGACATTGTCCATCAGGGTGGAGTATAGTGGTAGCCCGTTGGTGTCCCGGGCTTGAGGTGAGATGATGATCCGTGGTTGGTCTGGTGGGGGCGCACAACCCATGGGTGGTGGAGGGGCCCCAGTCGCCGGAGCTCCAGGTGGTGGTCTCGCGGGGTTGCTCCCTCCTGGCGGCGCGTTCTCGCAGTATTCGCGCTCGGCGGCGCGTGTGGGGTCGCCCTCGTCGTTGAAATTCAGGACGCGGCCCTGAACATCGGGGTTCAGGCGGGTCCTGATGCGGCGCTGGTGATAGAGTGACAGCTCCCGCGCCGTCTCTCGTTCGAGGCGGTATTTCTCGCGCTCGGCAAGTTCGTTGCGTTGCGCCTCCTGGAGCCGCAAACGGGCTTGCTCCATCTCCGTGGCCGTGGCGGTCGGCGGGATCGGCGTGGAGAACGGACCTGGCGGGGCGGCTGTGCTACCCGCCATGTAGATCACGTTGAAGCGATTGGATCTGGCGCGAAAATCCTCGGGGGATTCCGAGCCGGAGTCGGAGTCGAAGATCCCCAAGATGGAGGGATCCTTGAAATCCTCGGGGTTGGAGACAAGCGTGATTGAGTCCTCCCGTGACGCGATGGTGATGGATCTGTTGACCGATGCAGGGGTCGCGGAGTCGGCGTCGTTGTTTAGGGCGTCATCGTTGGTGGTGGCGTTAGTCTCGGCCGCATCGCTAGCGGCCAAGTCGTACTCGGTGACGAGACCCCTGATGGAGCGGACCTGCTCCTCCGAAAGCAGATCGCGGTGTGGAGGCGACCCGCCGACGATCACCGTCGCGGCCAGATTGACCGCACCGGTGAAGCCGACGAAGAGGTTGATGGAGCCGATCGGCATCACCGCGGCGTGAGTGACCGGGCGTGACGCCGGGATGTAGCTGCTGGGCAGGATCTGCAAGATCCCGCCGATGACGATCATGCGGCCGGTGGCAAGCGGCCAATCGATCGGCAAATAGGATCTCACCGTAGAACTCATGCCAGTCCTGCTATGCCCCACGATGGGCGCCACTGTCGTGGAAATGGCCACGGCAGTCGCTGCCACTGGCAACGATTGAGTGTTTCGTGAGGAAGAGTTGGCGGCCATCTGCCGTGCGAGATGGGGGCGGATGCACATGGGTTTACCCAGGTTCGCCCCCCTGAGGGTAAAGACCTACTCCTGCTAGATTAGATTATGAGAGAGCGAGTTACAGGGGTGGCGAGCTCGGCAGTTAAGTAGCAAGTCGCTCGAGAGGGTGTATGATGGAACGTGCGGTTTAGGATACCCTAGGGAGGTTTATATATGAAGCACCTCGCTAGGGTTTACAAGCCGTCCCCGAACAAGATAAGGATCCGGGGACTTTTAACCTAATCCGACTGGGCTTCTGCTATGCTTTTGGGCTTCCAGTCGCCAGTCGATGGGCCTCTCCTTTCTTTACAGTCCAGTCACTATCCTCCAGACGCACTCGCAGGCCTTTCGGCCCACTCGGAACATCCTTCTGGGCATACCCCCTTTGGCATATCCCCATCACCCAAGGTTTGTGTCAATGGCTGTAAACGTCTGGGAACCCGAAAGTGTGACTGGGCTTGTCGATACCGCGAAAACATTCCACGATCCAAAACAGTACAGGTGCTCCACACACAATCTTAAATAAAGCAGTAAAGCATGGCATAAGTACAGGATGGTAATAAAGCCCCAAACTAGTTTGTGGCCCCAAGAAATAAGAAATGAATCAAGCTCTGGCTAAGGGGGATTCATAGAGTCTCCCGTATGTGGATAGTGTGAATAGTCAAGGAACAGGAATCAAGCACTCGGGGTCCTACGGGACACAAGTGAGCATGAAAAACCAAATAACAGATATTGCCCACCGGTGCCTCTTTCATTAGTTATCTCATTACTACTCAGGTTAAGTTGTTTAGGTACCTCGTTAACCATCAGACACTCACATACCCTACACATGTTGTTCTACGACTCGCATGGCTCAAACAACTCCTGTAGTAGTGGCTCATGGGATGGAGGAACAAGCTCGGTGGGGTTTAAAAGTAAAGGCTATGCAGTACTTGGGATTCAATCCAATGCAATCGCGACTCCATGATGCAAGAATAAGATAGAAGCAATAGGTACTATATGTATGCAAGCATGTGGTAGTGCTTGCCTGGTAGCTCAGTTGAAGGGAGAGATGGATCTGGGTAGTACTCCTGGGATTCCTGATAATTCCCCTGCTCGGCGTCTATTCGAAAGAAGAACCAAACAAACAAGGGCCAACATAAATAAAGTGCGCAAGCATATGAATAAAATGCGACAAGCAACCAAGCATGCCATGATGAATGATGCACAATTTACATGGCATAGCATAGCATGGCATGGGTGAGGTGTGGGGTACAAGAATAAAGCATTTTATTAGGCTTTTAGTCATGTTTTGCTCCCATAAACATTGTTGTGTAATTAATATTTACATTATGCATGCTTCAATTCATGTCATAGAATCCATAAATAGAACGGGCTCGTCGCTCTGATCGATTTAGACATATTATTTGTCAAATTTGGAATTACAGAATTAAAGTTATTAATTTATTAAGATAAAGGCATTTATTGCATATTTAATCATCTCGAAAATTTAAATTAGTCAAACATTATTTTAGATGGCATATATGAAACCCTCATATTTTTCCGATTCAAAAACATATATTATTTGTATTATTTGGAAAAAGTTAATTAAAAGATATTATTTTCTGGATTTAAAAACATATTAACTAACTTCTGGAATTTTTATTGTTTAGAAAAAGGTCACCGCTTCCTTTTGCACCGATACAGACCTAGCCAGGGAGACTGACGGGTGGGCCAGACGCTGAGTCAGCGCCAGCTGATGCAACGTCTGTGCGGGAACTTCTCTCACCGCGGCGGTGCTTAGCCCCAGGGAATGACAGGTGGGACCGGACGCTTTGCGGGGACACGCGCGGGCGGGCGAGAGGAGCAGTGACACTTGGCCGATCCGGGGCTGCGGGCGAAGCTTTAAATAGGTTGGGAGCCTTTTTGTAAAAACGTCACCGGCGCTGTGGCTGACCAGTGGGCCAGGGACGAACCACAGGTGGAAAAACTAAAACGCCAGGGGGTACTTGGAAAAGGGACACTGCTACTGTTTTTCTTCCTGCATCTGGTGGGACTGTCGCTCGCGGAACACAGGCGCGGCACGGAATCGAACCCGCGATGCGGCGCGTTCGCAGACGGTGGCTACCACTGCGGCTGGCTGGGCTTGGTGCTAGGTAACGGCTGCGCGGCCGGATAAGATTCTGCGAAGCAGCATCGTCTTCCCCGCGTGCGGCAGAGACAAACGTGCACGGCGGCGACGTGGGCGAGCGCCCCAGGAAGCACGGCTAGGGCCAGAAGATGCGGCACGACGGCGCGGACTCGGTGGTGACCAAACGCGACTGAGGGCGCGCAACAACTACGGTGCTCGAGCGGACGGTTGATAGCTAGGGTATGCGCGACAGGTGCTCGACGAAAGGATCTCTACGCCCAGGAAGCGACAGAGCGCAGGGCATGTCTACGGGGTCGGGCTGCTCACCGTGAGTTTGTCGGAGGCGATGGATCGGCTTGGGTGACGCAGATCGTTGACGACGCTGGGGCTCCCAAGCTAGGGTTTTGCTTCGGGCTCGACGGGTATCTCCGGCTCCGGTCCTTCTCCTCCTCGACGACGGGTACATGTGGCCTCCTGGGGTCCTACTCGACCGTCCTCGACAACCAGCCTCCACGCCCACTTTCCCCGCGTCGGCGACTAGAAGTAGACCGAAGGTGGTGGTGGTAGATGGTGGCGATGGCTAGCAGGGCGATGGGGATCTGGGTGGTGAAGGGCAGCGCCCAGGGGAGATCTGGAGGTCACTGCTAGGTCGGGGTGGGGTAGATAAGGACAAGGAGAGAGGGGTTGCACATGGTGGCTCGGTGAGTTGCAAAGCAACTAGGCTACCTTTTCTCTCCCTCTCTCTCGGGTGGGGTTCGGTTGGACAGGCTTTGGCGAACTGGCTGGGTCCAGACCTTCTTGGTCGGCAAGGGAAAAAGGCCAGAGTCAGCTCGGGAAGGGATGGGGTGGCTCGGCATGGTTAGGGTGGTGCGCATGGGTTAGGTGGACATGCCCTAGAAATGGTTCGGTTGGAACCAGGCTTAGCAAGAGGGGGGAAGGTAGGAATCAGGTGGTGGTGGTGAGCTGGGAGGGAACCAAGAGAGGGGACAAGATCCACTTGCTTTGCAAGCTCGAGAGGAGGGTGGTCATGGCAAGGGATGGTGGTGGATAGAAACTCCCACATGCACAAAGCACATAGAGCTAGGGTGGGGTGATGGAAACCTGGTAGAAAAGATAGCTAGCGAAGAAAAAGGCAAGCTTAGATGATGTTGAGCAAGGGCACAAAGTAAAGAACTCCCAAATAAAATGCAAACTCAAGCACCCATAAGAGAACATGAGGGACGATGGTTTAGGCTTGGAGATTGATTTGAATTAATTCAAATGATTTTCCTCAATTCAAATAACCCCATATACCCAAAGGAAACAATAGATAAAACAAGGTGGTTTCCTTGCATGGGCCATGCATGATCAAGTAGATTCTCCTTATACTTGTAAAAACAAATATAATTCAAAAGGCTACCATATTTGATGCATGCATCCAAAATTGGGTAAAGGCCAAGCCTGGTTTATACAAGTTGGATCCCTCATATGGTATGAACTAAATCAAGCATGAGTGAATATAAATAGGCCATATTAGTGTGTGGTTCCACTAAGAAGGTATTTGGTCTCACTTATATTTAGTCATGCTCTCCATTCAAAACAACCCATATGGAAGATTCAAATATGTGACACAAGATCCATCCAATAAGTGTGAGCTAGACAAGAACCAAATAAGATGCAAAAGCCCACACATGCTATGGATGGTGGAATTATAAGGTGGTGGCACAGAAAGGTGGTGGAGTTAAAAGAGAGATGCCCCCAACTCAAGTTGGGCATGAGCAATTCATCAGCAAGCAAATACATTTTATTAAGAACCAAATACAATTGATAAATGCATATGAGACAAAAACCAAATGAAAAGGGTTTTATATGATGCTCAAATGCAATGTGGCATGATGACATGAGCATAATATAATTATGATGCAACAATTATATGTAGGAAGGTAGCATTTTATTATTAGACCATGTAGCATTACAGATGTTAGACAGATGGGATGCTACAATTATGAAAAGAGGAAACATCGAAAAAAGCACCATATTCCCATGGTACATAAGAAGATTGCTGAGATGCTTGTTGTCTGCTTGCCTTTTAATTTTGATATGGGGATTCTTCCGTATCATCGGGCAAGGGGTACCCCGTTAGTGGTTCTATATGATATACATATGCTTACAATGATAAGAACTTACCGGTGACTAAACTTGAGTAGCATGAGGAGCGGCCCTCGTATTCAAGGGACATGAGATTCTCAATTTACAACTTGTCAATGCATATCCTCATATTTGATCACTTTAACCTTAATCACCTAAAGATGCCTATGATAGGGGCAATGAGAGCTGAAAGCTAGTAAGTATCATAATTTTTGGGAGCTCTTTATGAGACTTGCAATCCCTGCTTCCCTCTGCGAAGGGCCTTTCTTTTACTTTTTAGTTGAGTCAGTAAGCCTACTCCCTTCTATCTCAGCAAGTATTTTGAGTTGTTGTGTTTCATTCATTCATATGATGATTTATTCAATCATGTTGCTTATGTTCCTTGTTTTTCACATTGCTCTTATCTTGATGTTTACTACTTTGAAAGCTATCATTGAAAACTAGTTATTTGTGAACTCCAGCAAATTATCAACTATTCTTCGACCAAGAGCTAAGTTTGCCATTACCAATTATGATTTACTTTATGTATCTTTATTGTGTTTCCTTTACTTATTGCAAGTTAAGTTATATAATAGTGATTTGTCTTCTATTATGATCTATGTATTGATGAATGTGATGCTTCTTGTCTGTATTCTTTTATCGACTCTTCACTCCATAAACCCGAGGCCATGTTTATTGAGCTCAGTTTCTCTTGGGGACAAGCGAAGTCTAAGCTTGGGGGAGTTGATGTAGGGTTACGGGTAGGCTACACTAGCGTAAAATCAAAAATTTATACCATGTCAACCAGGAATACTATGGTCATAGATCACAGGATTACCACTAGATGCGTAGTTGCGGAACTCGATGAAGCACGTCGGGGCAGTGTAGATGTTCTACGTCTCCTCCTCGTCCTCGTCCCACGAGCAGCTCCCCTTTGCGCGGCTCGTCCAAGGGCTACAGCTGCAGCACCTCCGAGGTATCCACACGTCCGGAGTGGAAGTCGTCACACGCCAGACTGCTAGGTCTGCACGTGCAATACAGGCGGAAGAGGAGTGGCGGCTAGGTGGAATGCTCAACCCTATTCAACTCGCCTCACTCTCTCTTATACAGGCATCCCTGGTGGGCTTCCACATTAGCAGCCCATTAGCAGCCTAAGCCTGGTCTAATTCGGATCCAATCCTCATTAGGCTTCCAGCCCCTAAAGTGTGTGACCCTATAGGTTCAAACACGTATAGTCATGACACGAATACACTTACTCCGTAAATAGTTGGTAGCGGCCTCTAGCAAGACGTGCCAACTCCTAAACGCATATAAAGATCATTCGGACGAACCATCACAAGGTTGAGTACATGTCTTTCCCTTTGCCTCACGATATTTGGTCTAGCTCCAAGCTGACCTCTCTTTCTCGATACTGTGATTCGGAATCCCTTTACTAGGTTAACTCTTAACCATATGTAGCACGGCCATGCATTTCTGGATCCGATCACTCGAGGGGCCCAGAGATATCTCTCTCAAGTAGAGAGGGGCAAATCCCATCTTGATTGACCGATGCCTTGCAGCATGTATCAGGACAAACCCGAAAGCTACCTTTATAACTACCCAGTTACGGAGTAGTGTTTGATAGCCCCAAAGTAGGTCGATCCACATCTCAAGTACATGCGACAATCTCAGGTCTAAGGACAAAACGTACACGATGTGTAGAGAGAGCTGCAAGTATTATTGCCAGTCTCATGTTGGGTCAGTCCAACCCCATGTTCATAACATGTGTCCACATCATTGGTTTGACATCTCCATGTCTATGACTTGCGAAACATAGTCATCAACCAATCGATGTGCTAGTCTAATATTCACGTGTGTCCTCACATGAACTCCGACTAGGGACAACTATTTGATAACCATACAAGTAAAGAGTTTCACAAACAATTCACATAATTGCCAATCAATACAAGTTGCCTGATATATGGATATTCAAGGAACATTATAATAACTCATGGATACATGAAATACAATCATCTCTATGATTGCCTCTAGGGCATATTTCCTTCAGTCTCCCACTTGCACTAGAGTCAATCTAGATAGTATCTAATACCTATTGCTCTTGTGTGCGCTTCATGCGCAGGCTGCGGGAGTGGCTTAGTCAAGGGATCAGCAACATTTGAGTCCGTATGTATTTTGCATAACATGACACTACCATCATCAATGAACTCACGAATCAGATGGTAACGCATGCGAATATGTTTGTTCTTCTGGTGCTGTCTAGGTTCCTTGGCTTGTGCAATAGCACCATTGTTGTCACAATAAACATCCAAGGGATTGGACGAGCCCTGAACCACACCAAGAGCAATCAGGAAATTCCTAATCCAAACAGCTTCCTTTGCAGCCTCCGCGGCAGCAATATATTCAGCTTCTGTTGAAGAGGAGGCCACTGTATCTTGCTTGGAACTTTTCCAGCTCACAGCACCACCATTCATGACAAACACATAACCTGATTTGGATTTCGAGTCATCTGAGTCGTTAAGGTAACTCGCATCTGTGTAACCCTTTACGCTGAGTTCAACCTCACCTCCATAAACTAGGAACATATCCTTAGTCCTTCTCAAGTACTTAAGGATATTCTTTACCGCTGTCCAGTGACTCTCACCTGGATCAGCCTGGTATCTGCTCGTAACACTTAGAGCATAGGAAACATCTGGGCGAGTACATGTCATCGCATACATGATGGATCCAATAGTCGAAGCATATGGAACCCTACTCATGCGCTCTCGCTCATAAGTGGTCGAAGGACACTGAGTCTTGCTAAGTTTAATGCCGTGAGACATGGGCAAGAACCCCTTCTTAGCCTCTTCCATGCTGAACCGTTTCAACACTTTGTCAATGTACGTCTCTGGCTTAATCCAATTAGCCTCCTTGATCTATCTCTATAGATCTTGATACCTAGAATATATGCCGCTTCTCCCAAGTCCTTCATAGAAAAACTATTTTTCAATGAGGTCTTAACAGACTCGAGCATAGGAATGTCATTTCCAATCAGTAATATGTCATCCACATATAAGATTAGAAACACAAGTGATTTCCCATTTTCTTTCTTATACACACAAGGTTCTTGTTCCTTTTTGGTGATGCCAAAGTCCTTTACAACTTCATCAAATCGAATGTTCTAACTCCGAGATGCTTGCTTCAGCCGATAAATAGACTTTTGAAGTTTGCATACCTTTCCAGCATCGTTTGGATCGACAAAACCTTCAGGCTGCATCATATACACGTCCTCAGTAAGGATTCCATTTAAGAAAGCCGTCTTGACGTCCATCTGCCATATCTCATAGTCGAAATATGCAGCAATGGCTAGAATGATCCGTATAGATTTAAGCATCGCTACGGGCGAGAAAGTCTCATCGTAGTTAACTCCTTGAACTTGTCGAAAACCTTTTGCAACAAGTCAAGCTTTATGCATGTGAACATTTCCATCCATATCAATCTTCTTCTTATAGATCCATTTGCACTCGATGGCTTTAAAACCATGAGGCAGATCAACCAAGTTCCAAACTTGATTGTCTCCCATGGACTCTATCTCGGATCTCATGGCAATCCGCCATTTCTCAGAGTCTGGGTCCACCATCGCTTCTGCATAGGTCGTTGGATCATCATTGTCTAACAATAATAATTCCCGCGCTTCGTGGAGCCTCGCTGACCTTCGTGGTTGTGGTGCTTCTATTTCCACAGGTTCCTCAACTTGTTCGGCTACAATAGCATCACTCGTAGAAGCATCCCCGAATGGCTCATCCTGAACTTCTTCAAGTCGCACCGACCTTCCACTCGTTCCCTTTGTGAGAAACTCTTTATCTAAGAAAACACCGCTATGAGCGACAAACACTTTGCCCTCTTCTCGGTTGTAGAAGTAATACCCTAAGGTTTCCCTTGGGTATCTGATACATTGCAAATGTATCTATAATTTTTGATGTTCCATGCTTGGTTTATCTACTTTCTTGTGTTTTGTTCCAACTTTGGAGTACTTTTCATAGACTTTCTTGGACTAACCTATTAACAAGAGCCACAGTGCCAGTTGCCTGTTTTCTGCTGTTTTTGGTTCCAGGAAAGTCAGAAAATGAATATTCTCAGAATTGGACGGGACAAAAGCCAAAGTGCCTATTTTCCCGGAAGACTCACGGAGCCAGAAGGAGAGTCAGAGAGGGGCCACAGGGTGACCACACCACCCCATGGTGCGGGCCAGCCCAGGCTGTGCCAGGGCATGGTGTGGGCCCCCTGGCCGGCCACCGACCTTGCCTCCTTCTCCTATAAGAGCCTCCCGATACCAAAACCCTAGATCATCAATCAGAAATCCACGAAAAGTTCTGCAGCGCCGACGCCATCGAAGGGGAGATTCGGGGGACAAAAAGTCTCTGTTCCGGCACCCTGCCGGGACGGGGAAGTGCCCCCGGAGCCATCTCCATCGATCTCCACAACCATCTCCATCACCGTTGTTGATTCCCATGATGAGGAGGGACTAGTTCTCTCTCGAGGCTAAGGGTTCTACCGGTAGCTATGTGTTCATCTCTCTCTATGCATGATCTTATTGAGAGCATGAGCTTGTAATCTATAGATCTACCTTGCTACTCAAGTGCTTTAATAGATCTCTGCTCTCCCCATGTGTGTGAAGTTGACAGTGTGCACACCATGGTGGCACTTAGGCTAGAGATTACAAATACTTGTTATGAGTTACATTTGGAGTTGGATGTCTTTATGAAATTGTGGTGTTTGTTGGACCCATCTAGTGCTCAAGGTGACAGTGTGGGGTTATCTAGAAGGGAAAGGCTTACTTTGAGGTGTGCTGTTATAGCCCTACCAACGATTAGTGTTCAACCGGAGAGTAGTTAAGAGTAGTATCATAAAGAGAAGATATTTATATGAGAGAGTGTTCACTAGTGAAAGTATGATCCCTAGGCCTTGTTTCTAAGCATTGATACACCATTTACTACTAGATCTGTTACATATTTGCTTGTTTCCTTCTTTATTTCAGTTTGCCTTTAGTCTTTTCCCACGTCAACCACACGCCTTCAAGCTATCATCTATCACCGTTACCACTTATAATTATCTATACCACTTGTATTTCACTATCTCTTCGCCGAACTAGTGCACCTATACACTTGACAAGTGTATTGGGTGTGTTGGGGACACAAGAGACTTCTTGTATCTTGATTGCAGGATTGCTTGAGAGGGAATACCTTTGACCACTTCCTCCCTGAGTTCGATAAACCTTGGGTAATCCACTTAAGGGAAAACTTGCTGCTGTTCTACAAACCGCTGCACTTGGAGGCCCAACAACTGTCTACAAGAATAGAAGTGTGTAGACATCAAGCTATTTTCTGGCGCCGTTGCCGGGGAGGTAAAGTAAAAGGTATTCACACCGGAGGATTAAAGAAGAAGAACCTCCCACGGCAAATGCCTATTTTCTAGCACCGTTGCCGGGGAGGTAAGGTAAAAGTACTCACATCCTCCGGTGTGAGTGCTTGAAGTTATTTCCTTTAGATTCTGCAATTTTGTCTTTTTATTTCTTGTTTTCACTAGTTAGGCTTAATGGAAAACAACTAAAAAATTAGAGAGCTTTATAGTATTTATCTTGAGTTAGGACATGAAGTGTTTGAAGAGAAAATTAAAAAACCTATGGAACTTTATTTGCATGCTAATAGCAATGTTGTTAGTATGAATTCTTTGGACACCATTATTGCTAATGTTATGGAAAAGTCTAAGCTTAGGGAAGCTGGTTTTGATGAGGATGATATTTTTAGTCCCCCAAGCACGGAGGAGAAAATTTACTTTGATGATACTATGCCTCCAATATATGATGATTACAATGATAAATATGATATTCTCAGTCCACCTACTATTGAGGAGAAAATTAATTATGATCACAATATGCCTCCTATATTTGATGATTATGGTGATGAGAATAATAATGACAGCTATTTTGTTGAATTTGCTCCCACTATAATTAATAAGAATGACTATGTTTATGTGGAGAGTATTAATTCTTTTATGCATGTGGATCATGATAAGAATGTTTTATGTGATAGTTATATTGCTAATTTTATTCATTATGCTACTGGAAGTTATTATAAGAGAGGGAAGCATGGTTTTATGCATTTCAATAATATTAAGTTTCCCTTCTTTATGTTGAAAGTCTTGAAGTTGCACTTGTTTTGCTTTCCTATGCTTGTTGCTTTGTGCTTTCATGACTTGTTTCTTTACAAGATTCCTATGCATAAGAAGTGGGTTAGACTTAAACGTGTTTAGAATTTGCTTCTTGATGCTCTATTTTACTTCAATTCATATTTCCTATGTGAGCATCTTCTCAAACTATCATGCCTAACTTAAAGGCGTTAAAGAAAAGTACTTATTGGGAGATAACCCAAAAGTTTTAGATGAGTATTGGAAGTTATTAAATCTGTAATAACCGCTCCTTATCATTTTTATTTGCTTTTTGTGCCAAGAGTAACCTCTAACGAGAGAGAAGTAATGATTGGGAAAGTTGCTGTTCCGAAACAGATTTCTGTGCTTCACCGTAAAAATTTGTGAGAGATCTCTGAACGTCTTTTTGGGGCGTGAATTTTTGTGCTTCTGCCCCAGGTTGTTATCTAACTTTCGTTAGTTCAACACTTTTTGATTTGAGCAACATACGGTCTTCGAAAAAATTCTTCTTTACCTGCTGGTCTGTTTTGACAGATTTCTGCCATTATTTGCATTTGCTTTTTGTTGCTTCTTTTTGAGTTATTTTGGGGAATTGAGATTTTTGAGGGAGGTGCTACAGTAGCTTGTGTTTTAATGGAAGATTATTGGTGTTGGAAATGAACCTTAAGACTTATTATCTTGAGTGCACTAATGTTGCTAATAAAGATTGTGTGAAGTTTTGTATGAAGGAAAAATTTCAGGTGTATGGAAGGAATGAGTAATGAGATGAAGGATGAACTAAAGCTCAAGCTTGGGGATGCCACACGAGTCACCCCAAGAAATATCCAATAAGTACAAGCGTCAAAGCTTGGGGATGCCCAAGGCATCCCCCTCTTCATCAATAAAAATCTCAGGTTTCTTCCAAACGCTTCATTTTTATTGTATCATGCACAGTTGTGTTGTTCTTGGAGCGTCTTCTTTTTCGTTTTTCGTTTGCTTGGTTTGCTTAGTTTTCTGAATAAATTGGTTGGACCCCCCCTCTTTCATACATTGGTTTTCAAATAGTTTGGTTTGGATTGGAAAAGAGTAGGAAAGTTCATGCTTAAGTGGTAAAGAGAGCTTGTTTTTGACTGTAGCATGACTTGTTATAAACAAGAGATTGCTTAATGTGCCTTGGATGAATCATGCGTTGTTTTAGCATATTAAAGCATAGTATAGTGGTATCCTCCTTTGATGCTTTATTTGGGTTGACTTGGCGCATGCTCACACCATGTTATGACTATCTCAAGTCACCATAGCCTTTATGATCCTTTAGTTTTCAACTTGTAGTATCACTTTATGCTTTGATCAATGATGTTTTGCCGCTCTGCATGATTATGGCCATTATTGCTCTCTTAGTTGGTCGCTCCCAGTCTTTTGCTAGCCTCCATAACCAAGTATGAGTTCCACTCATGCATCCAACTCCTAAAACCAAGTTATTCCAAAGAGTCCACCATACCTACCTATTAGCATTTGCTATTCCAGGTATATTCATGTTTTTATCTACCTTCCGAATTAAACTTGTTATGAGAAAACTAGTGATTAAAGCTCTCACGAACTTGATGGCACACTTTACTTTTTTGCATCTAATAAACTTGAACCATTGGGTCCTTCTTTGTTGCGTATATGCTTGCGCTTTATAAGTTGAAATTCACAGATCCATGTTTCATAGGGAACGCTTTCAACATTGCACTTGTACTTTGTACCCTGTTGATATCATGTTCTTTTGCTTACGGATCCCGGCGGTGTGAAATAAAAGTGGAATTTGTAAGATCATGGAGTTTGTATGTGTGTTAGAGAAACGCCTGGGCCGCTAGCCTAAGCCATGCCTAATCATGGTGGAAACTTGCAGCATCACCATAATGAGCACTCTATGAAGCATCCTCAATAAAAACCTATGCAAATAGCAAATAAAAAGATCGCTGAGATGCTCATTGTCTGCTTGCCTTGTCATTTTGATTATGGGAAAGCTCCCGTATCATGTGCAAGGGGTACCCCGTTGGCGGTTCTTAATGATACACATGTACTTACAATGACAAGAGCTTACTTGTGACTAAAGTTGAGTAGCATGAGGATCGGTCTTCGTAAGTAAGGGGCATGAGATTTCGGTTTATAACTTGTCAAGCATATCCTCTTAGTTGTGTCACTTTAACCTTAATCACCTTAAATATGCTTATGATAGGGGAAATGAGAGTTGAAAGTTATAAGTACCATAATTTTTGGAAGCTCTTTATGAGACTTGAATCCCTACTTCCTTCTATGAAGGCATTTCTTCCACCATTATATTGAGTCTTCACCTTCTACCTTTATACACCTACTTTGAGAGCATAGTGACCATTCTTAGTTCTATGTGCATTGTCCCAAGACTAGTTGATTGATGCATACCTTAATATTGCTTGTTCTAAACTATTTGTATCTAGTCACTCTTATGAAATTTGAAGGTGTCCTATGCATTTATGTTTTGCTACTCAATGAGGGACAAGCTGAATGCCACTATGCTATGTTTTCTTTATGTGAAACAAACAAACGTCTTGCAAAGCATTATTATTCATGAATCTTTTGTTTGTGCCTTTTCATGTTGCATCATAGTTTCTTTGTCTTATTGCTAGAACCTTGTCTTTCATGTTATGATTGAAGTACTATGATCTCATCTTTGAATGTTTTATAAATACTTTGATCAAGTCTTTGATGGTGCATGTCACCTCAAAAATTATTCTTTCTTTTTGTCACTTACCTACTCGTGGACGAGCAGGAGTTAAGCTTGGGGATGTTGATACATTGCAAATGTATCTATAATTTTTGATGTTCCATGCTTGGTTTTATCTACTTTCTTGTGTTTTGTTCCAACTTTGGAGTACTTTGATGGGTTCGTAGCATGGAAAACAAAAATTTTCTACCGCAAGAACGAACAAAACCTAGATCTAATCTAGATAAAAGCCAAGATCTAATCTATTAGACATGTGCAACGAGATAGATCTGTACTAACCCTCGTAGATCCGAAAGCGTTACGAGATTGGATCTCGTGGTTGATGTAGTCGATCACTTGCCGATCTCAGGATCGTGTGGACGATCATTCCGGCGCCGTGTTCCAGCAGCGCTTCCGCAGTCGGTCACACGTGCGGAGTCGAAGCAGACCTTCCTCTCCCTGTTCCAGCGAGCAGCGGAGGTAGTAGATCTTCTCCACGGAATCCCAGCAGCACGACGGTGTGGTGGTGGTGGTGGAGTAGAGAATTCTGCAGGGCTTCGCCTAAGCCTGAGTAGAGGGAAGGAGGAGGAGAGAGGCGGCGACTAGGGTTTGGAGTGGAGGGGGCAAGGGGGTGGCGCCCCCACCCCTCTATTTAAAGGAGGGAGGCGCCATGGGAGGGGGAGTCCTAGTAGGACTCCCTCTTCCTTGGTCCCATGGATTGGGTGGGGGGAGGAGTCCTCCACCCCCACGACTCCTTGTCTTGTCCCACAAGGACTCCTTGATCCTTTCTTGGTTTTCAAGCAAACTCCAAGAAATCTCCTAGAACCTTCTGGAACATTCCGAAACCTTCTAGAATCCCCATACAAATACTCCGAAACATTTCCTAACTTAGAAAATGATCCCCAATATATGAATCTCATTCTCTGGACAATTCCGGATCTCCTCGTGATGTCCCGGATCCAATTCGAGACTCCGAACAACATTCGGTCTCCAACGCATATTCCATATCTACTTAAAACAACTTCGAACCTTAAGTGTGTCACCCTACGGTTCGTGAATACGTAGACATGATGAAGACACCTCTCCGATCAATAACCATCAGCGGGATCTGGAGATCCATAATGGCTCCCACATACTCAACGATGACTTCGTGATCGATAGAACCATTAACATACGAAACCAATTCCCTTTGTCACGTGATATTCTACTTATCCGAGGTTTGATCGTCGGTATCTCCATACCTAGTTCTACCTCGATCGATAAGTACTCTTTACTGCTCCATGTTATGTCATCCCTTGTGACCTAGTCACATGCTTGCAAGCTAACTAGATGACATTCCACCGAGAGGGCCCAGAGCATATCTATCCGTCATATGGATGGACAAATCCCAATCTTGGTCCATGCGCTTCAACACATACTTTTAGAATACCCAATGACACCTTTATAACCACCCGATTCTGAAGCGGTGTTTGATGTCATCAAAGTACCCATCCGGTGATGGTGATTAACATAACCTCATGGTCGAAGGATTAGGTTACTATGCATTTGAAAGCTTATAGCAATACGAACTTAATGACTTGATCTTATGCTACGCTTACTATGGGTGTGTGTCCATCACATCATTCTCCTAATGATATAACCTTGTTATTAATGACATCCAATGTCCATGATTAGGAAACCATGATCATCTACTAATCGACAAGCTAGTTCAACAAGAGGCTTACTAGGGACTCTTTTATGTTTACAAAACACACATGTATTAGTGTTTCCTTATAATACAATTATAGCATGGGATGTAAACATTCATCATAAACACAAAGATATAATAATAACCACTTTTATTATTGCCTCTTGGGCATATCTCCAACAGTCTCCCACTTGCACTAGAGTCAATAATCTAGATTACATGGTAATATACCTAACACCCATGGCGTTCTGGTGTTGGTCATTCTTTGCTCTAGGGAGAGGTTTGGTCAACGGATCTGCCACATTCAGGTCAGTGTGTACTTTGCAAATCTTTATGTCACCATCTCGGACATACTCGCGAATAGCATGGAAACGTAGCTTGATGTGCTTTAGCTTGCTATGTGACCTTGGCTCCTGTGCATTAGCTATGGCACCTGTGTTGTCATAGTATATGGCCATCGGGTCCAACGCACTGGGAACCACGCCAAGTTCAGTAATGAACTCCTTCATCCATATGGCTTCTTGTGCAGCCTCCGAAGCAGCTATGTATTCCGATTCAGTTGAAGATTTCACCACAACGCTTTGCTTGCCACTCCTCTAGCTCACTACAGCACCATTCAAAATAAATACGTATCCAGACTGTGACTTCGAGTCATCTGGATCGGTGTTCCAACTAGCATCAGTGTAAACGTTTACAACAAGCTGTTCATCACCTCCATAAGAAAGAACCATATCCTTAGTCCTATTCAGGTACTTTAGGATATTCTTGACCGCTGTCTAGTGCTCCATTCTAGGATCACTTTGATATCTGCTAGTCAAACTAACAGCATGTGCTATATCCGGTCTTGTACACAGCATGGCATACATGATAGAACCTATGGCCGAGGCATAGGGAATATTATTCATCTTTTCTCTATCTTCTGCCGTAGCCGGACTTTGAGTTTTACTCAAGGTCTTACCTGACAACATGGGCACGAACCCTTTCTTGCTCTCTTCCATTCTAAACTTCTTTAGAACTTTGTCTAAGTATGTACTTTGTGAAAGCGCTATTAGGCGTCTTGATCTATCTCTATAAATCTTGATGCCTAGAATATATGCCGCTTCGCCAAGATCCTTCATTGAAAAACTATTATTCAAATAGGTTTTGACGCTATTAAGAAGTTCTATATCATTCCCAATCAACAATATGTCATCTACATATAGTATTAGGAATGCTACAGAGCTCCCACTCACTTTCTTGTAAATACAAGCTTCTCCATAAGTTTGTATAAATCCAAAGTTTTTGATTACTTTATCAAAACGTTGATTCCAACTCCAGGATGCTTGCTTCAGTCCATAAATGGAGCGCTGAAGTTTGCATACCTTGTCAGCATCACTAGGATCGACAAAACCCTTGGGTTGTACCATATACAACTCTTCCTCAATGTCACCATTAAGGAACGTCGTTTTGACATCCATCTGCCAAATCTCATAATCGAAATATGTAGCAATTGCTAACAAAATTCTCACAGACTTTAGCTTCGCTACTGGTGAGAAATTGTCATCGTAGTCAAGTCCTTAAATTTATCGGAACCCTTTCACGACAAGTCGAGCCTTATAGACGGTAACATTACCATCATCATCTGTTTTTCTTTTGAAAATCCATTTGTTCTCGACAGCCTTATGGCCATCCGGTAAGTCCACCAAAGTCCATACTTGGTTTTCGTACATGGATCCCATTTCGGATTTCATGGCTTCTAGCCATTTGTCGGAATCTGGGCTCACCATAGCTTCTTCATACAGGGTCATCAGTGTTGTCCACCAACATGACGTTCAAGGCAGAGTCATACCAATCAGGAGTGGTACGAACCCTCGTTGACCTGCGAGGTTCAGAGAACCGCTCAAGTTTCATGATCACCATCATGAGCTTCCTCTCCAATTGGTGCAGGCGGCACAAAAACATCTTCCGGTGCTGCACTACTCTCAACTCCGAGAGAAGGTTCAATAACCTCGTCGAGTTCTACTTTCCTTCCAGTCACTTCTTTCGAGAGAAACTCCTTCTCAAGAAAGGATCCATTCTTGGCAACGAAAACTTTGCCTTCGGATCTATGATAGAAGGTATACCCAAATGTTACTTTAGGGTATCCTATGAAGACGCATTTCTCCGCTTTGGGTTCAAGCTTATCAGGTTGTAACTTCTTTACATACGCTTCGCAACCCCAAACTTTAAGGTACGACAACTTAGGTTTCTTACCAAACCACAATTCGTACGTTGTCGTTTCAACGGATTTAGATGGTGCCCTATTTAAAGTGAATGCGGCTGTCTCTAATGCATAGCCCCAAAACGATAGCGGTAAATCTGTAAGAGACATCATAGACCGAACCATATCTAAGAGAGTTCGATGACGACGCTCGGACACACCATTACTGTGGTGTTCCCAAGTGTAAATCATGAAAGTATTCCACATTTCTTTAAATGCATGCCAAACTCATAACTTAGATATTCACCTCCACGGTCAGAACACAGAAACTTAATCTTCTTGTTACGATGATTTTCCACTTCACTTTGAAATTCCTTAAACTTCTCGAAAGTTTCGGACTTATGTTTCATAAAGTAGATATACCCATATCTACTTAAGTCATCCGTGAAAGTGAGAACATAACGATATCCACCACGCGATGCTACACTCATTGGACCGCACACATCGGTATGTATTATTTCCAATAAGTCTGTAGCTCGCTCCATTATTCCTGAGAATGGAGTCTTAGTCATTTTTCCCATTAGACATGCTTCGCATCTTTCAAGTGATTCAAAATCAAGTGATTCAAGAAGTCCATCAGAATGGAGTTTCTTCATACGCTTCACTCCAATGTGACCAAGACGACAGTGCCACATGTATGTAGAATTATCATTCAATTTTATTCGTTTAGCATCTATGTTGTGAACATGTGTATCACTACTATCGAGATTCAATAAGAATAAACCATTCATCTCAGGTGCATTACCATAAAAGATATTACTCATATAAATCGAACAACCTTTATTCTCAGACTTAAAAGAGTAACCGCCTCAATAAATAAGATCCAGATATAATGTTCATGCTTAACGCAGGCACCAAATAACAATTATTTAAATTTAAAACTAATCCCGAAGGTAGATGTAGAGGGAGTGTGCCGACGGCGATCACATCAACCTTGGAGCCATTTCCAACGCGCATCGTCACCTCGTCTCTCGCCAGTCTTCGTTTATTCCGCATCTCCTGTTTCGAGTTACAAATATGAGCAACCGAACCAATATCAAATACCTGCACTACTACGACATTAGTAAGATACACATCAATAACATGTATATCTAATATACCTTTCTTCTTGATGTTGCTGCTTCGATCAGCCAGTACTTGGGGCGCTTACGCCCAAAGGACCAGCACCCTTGCAGAGAAGCATTTCAGTGCTTAGGACCAGCCTTTGGGCTTCTTGCCGTCCTTCTTGAAGTTGCCCTTTTCTTAGGCTTGCCCTGCTTTCTTGAAATTGGTGGTCTTATTGACCATCAACACTTGGTGCTCCTTCTTGATCTCCACTTCAGCAGTTTTCAGCATGGACGATAGTTCGGGTAATGTCTTGTTCATGCAAAGGCATATTGTAGTTCATCACAAAGTTCTTATAACTCGGTGGCGTGATTGGAGGACACGGTGAATCCCTAACTCATTAAGAATCATTATCCCAACTCTTGGAGCTTGTTTATGTGTTTAGACATGGTGAGCACGTGCTCGCTAACGGAGCTTCCTCTTCCATCTTACGTAAAGAACTTTTCGAGGCCTCATAGCTCTCACGGCCGCGTGAGTCTCAAAAATGAGCTTGAGATCCTTAATGATCTCGAACGGGTCGTGGTGCTCAATAAGCTTCTGCAGCTCCGTTTCTAAACCATATAGGATGGCACACTGAACTGTGGAGTAATGATTTTTTCGAGTGGCGTAAACATTCTTTACGTCATCGGTGGCATCTTCTGCAGGTGGGTCACCTAGCGGTGCTTCGAGCACATAGGTCATCTGACCAGCCCTGAGGACAATCTTCAGACCACGGAGCCAATCCGTGAAGTTGCTTCCATTGTTCTTAATCTTTTCTTTCTCTAGGAACGCATTGAAATTGATGGAGAGATTCGCCATAATCTACAACAAATTTGCAAGTAGTTTAGACTAAGTTTATGATAAATTGAGTTCAATTTTAATTCTTAAATTAACTAGGTGAACTCCCACTCAAAACAACATCCCTCACATTGTCTTAGTGATTACACGAACCAAGTCCACTACACCAAGTCCGATCTTCACGAGAGAAGATGTAGTTTCATCGGCGAACAATCTTCATGTTCATCATATCACTTATATGATTCATGCTCTACCTTTCGGTATTCTGTGTTCCGAGACCATGTCTGTACATGCTAGGCTCGTCAAGATTAACCTTAGTTTCCGCATGTGCAAATCTGGCTTGCACCCGTTGTATGCACACGTAGAATCTATCACATCCGATCATCACGAGATGCTTCGAAACGACGAGTCTTAGCAACGGTGCCAACTAAGGACGAACACTTTTATTACTTGATATTTAGTGAGAGGGATCATCTTATAATGCTACCGTCGCGATCTAACCAATACAAGATGCATAAAGGATTAACATCATAGGCAATTCATAATTAGTGTGATATGATATGGCCCTTTCTTCTTATGCCTTTGATCTCCATCTCCAAAGCACGGACATGATCTCCATCATCACCAAAGATTGCGTCAAGGTCAGTGGCGCCGCTTCATGGTTGTCCATCATCACTAGCAACTATTACAACTACTTGGAATAAAGCTATTACAAGATGAATAGACACGCAGGTCTTAACAGAATTAAAGACAACCATTAGGCTCCTGCCGGTTGCCATATTACAACAAGGATCATTGCATACATCAAATATAATCACAATCACATGATGGCCATATCACATCACAAAACCCCTGCAAAAACAAGTTAGACGCCTCTAATTTTCTTTGCATGTTTTACGTGGTTTGGGGCTTTCGAATAAGAACGGATCTTACCTACGAAACTGAACCACAACGTTGATACAAGTGCTATCAAGTGCAAAGTGTAAATTGGATCTATACTATGGTGGGAGAGACAGACACCCGCAAAGCCACTTGTGCAAAGCAAGTTACACGTCAAGTGTGGAGCAAGTCTCATGTGCGATGACATGTAAGGTTAGCCCGAGCCGCTTCATCCCACCATACCGCAAGATGCAAAGTACACAAAGCAAAAGATCAAGACGAGCACCAATGCCCACAAAACCATTGTGTTCTACTCGTGCAACAGATCTAATGATAGATACGGCTCTGATACCACTGATGGGTTCGTAGCATGGAAAACAAAAAAATTCTACCGCAAGAACGAACAAAACCCAGATCTAATCTAGATAAAAGCCAAGATCTAATCTATTAGACATGTGCAACGAGATAGATCTGTACTAACCCTCATAGATCCGAAAGTGTTACGAGATTGGATCTCATGGTTGATGTAGTCGATCACTTGCCGATCTCAAGATCGTGTGGACGATCCTTCCGGCAGCGCCTCGCAATCGGTCACACGCATGGGAGTCGGCAGACCTTCCTCTCCCTGCTCCAAAGCAATGGAGGTAGTAGATCTTCCACGGAATCCCAGCAGCACGACGTTGTGGTGGTGGTGGAGTAGAGAATTCTGCAGGCTTTGCCTAAGCCTGAAAGCAGGGAAGGAGGAGGAGAGAGGCGGCGGCTAGGGTTTGGAGTGGAGGGGGCAAGGGGGTGGCGCCCCCACCCCTCTATTTAAAGGAGGGAGGCGCCATGGGAGGGGGAGTCCTAGTAGGACTCCCCTCCCATCCTTGGCCGGCGGATTGGGAGGGGGGAGGAGTCCTCCTTCCCCACGACTCCTTGTCTTGTCCCGCAAGGACTCCTTGATCCTTTCTTGGTTTTCAAGCAAACTCCAAGAAATCTCCTAGAACCTTCTGGAACATTCCGAAACCTTCTAGAATCCCCATACAAATACTCCGGAACATTTCCTAACTTAGAAAATGATCCCCAATATATGAATCTCATTCTCCGGACAATTCCGGATCTCCTCGTGATGTCCCGGATCCAATCCGAGACTCCGAACAACATTCGGTCTCCAACGCATATTCCAAATCTACTTAAAACAACTTCGAACCTTAAGTGTGTCACCCTACGGTTCATGAATACACAGACATGATGAAGACACCTCTCCGATCAATAACCATCAGCGGGATCTGGAGATCCATAATGGCTCCCACATACTCAACGATGACTTCGTGATCGATAGAACCATTAACATACGAAACCAATTCCCTTTGTCACGGATATTCTACTTATCTGAGGTTTGATCGTCGGTATCTCCATACCTAGTTCTACCTCACATCGATAAGTACTCTTTACTCGTTCCATGTTATGTCATCCCTTGTGACCTAGTCACATGCTTGCAAGCTAACTAGATGACATTCCACCGAGAGGGCCCAGAGCATATCTATCCCTCATATGGATGGACAAATCCCAATCTTGGTCCATGCGCTTCAACACATACTTTTAGAATACCCAATGACACCTTTATAACCACCCGATTCTAAGCGGTGTTTGATGTCATCAAAGTACCCATCCGGTGATGGTGATTAACATAACCTCATGGTCGAAGGATTAGGTTACTATGCATTTGAAAGCTTATAGCAATACGAACTTAATGACTTGATCTTATGCTACGCTTACTATGGGTGTGTGTCCATCACATCATTCTCCTAATGATATAACCTTGTTATTAATGACATCCAATGTCCATGATCAGGAAACCATGATCATCTACTAATCAACAAGCTAGTTCAACAAGAGGCTTACTAGGGACTCTTTTATGTTTACAAAACACACATGTATTAGTCTTTCCTTATAATACAATTATAGCATGGGATGTAAACATTCATCATAAACACAAAGATATAATAATAACCACTTTTATTATTGCCTCTTGGGCATATCTCCAACATACTTTTCATAGACTTTCTTGGACTAACCTATTAACAAGAGCCACAGTGCCAGTTGCCTATTTTCTGCTGTTTTTGGTTCCAGGAAAGTCAGAAAATGAATATTCTCAGAATTGGACGGGACAAACGCCAAAGTGCCTATATTCCCGGAAGACTCACGGAGCCAGAAGGAGAGTCGGAGAGGGGCCACAAGGTGGCCACACCACCCCATGGCGCGGGCCAGCCTAGGCCGCTCCAGGGCATGGTGTGGGCCCCCTGGCCGGCCACCGACCTTGCCTCCTTCGCCTATAAGAGCCTCCCGATACCAAAACCCTAGATCATCAATCAGAAATCCACGAAAAGTTCTGCAGCACTGCCGCCACCGAAGGGGAGATTCGGGGACAAAAAGTCTCTGTTCCGGCACCCTGCCGGGACGGGGAAGTGCCCCCGGAGCCATCTCCATCGATCTCCACAGCCATCTCCATCACCGTTGTTGATTCCCATGATGAGGAGGGAGTAGTTCTCTCTCGAGGCTAAGGGTTCTACCGGTAGCTATGTGTTCATCTCTCTCTCTATGCATGATCTTATTGAGATCATGATCTTGTAATCTATAGATCTACCTTGCTACTCAAATGCTTTAATAGATCTCTGCTCTCCCCATGTGTGTGAAGTTTACAGTGTGCACACCATGGTGGCACTTAGGCTAGAGATTACAAATACTTGTTATGAGTTATATTTGGAGTTGGATGTCTTTATGAAATTGTGGTGTTTGTTGGACCCATCTAGTGCTCAAGGTGACAGTGTGGGGTTATCTAGAAGGGAAAGGCTTACTTTGAGGTGTGTTGTTATAGCCCTACCAACGATTAGAGTGTTCAACCGGAGAGTAGTTAAGAGTAGTATAATAAAGAGAAGATATTTATATGAGAGAGTGTTCACTAGTGAAAGTATGATCCCTAGGACTTGTTTCTAAGCATTGATACACCGTTTGCTACTAGATCTGTTACATGTTTGCTTGTTTACTTCTTTATTTCAGTTTGCCTTTAGTCTTTTCCCACGTCAACCACACGCCTTCAAGCTATCTTCTATCACCGTTACCACTTATAATTATCTATACCACTTGTATTTCACTATCTCTTCGCCGAACTAGTGCACCTATACACTTGACAAGTGTATTGGGTGTATTGGGGACACAAGAGACTTCTTATATCTTGATTGCAGGATTCCTTGAGAGGGAATACCTTTTACCACTTCCTCCCTGAGTTCGATAAACCTTGGGTAATCCAGTTAAGGGAAAACTTGTTGCTGTTCTACAAACCTCTGCACTTGGAGGCCCAACAACTGTCTACAAGAATAGAAGTGCGTAGACATCAGTATCCCACAAAAATGCACTTATCCGATTTGGGTGTTAGCTTGTCCGACTGAAGTCGCTTGACAAATGCGTCACAACCCCAAATCTTTAGAAAAGACAAACTAGGATTCTTTCTAGTCCACATCTCATATGGTGTCTTAACTACGGATTTAGACGGTACCCTATTTAGTGTGAATGTTGTTGTTTCTAGCGCGTAACCCCAAAATGATAATGGTAAATCCGACTGGCTCATCATCGATCGAACCATGTCCAACAAAGTTCGATTACGCCATTCAGAGACCCCGTTTCTTTGAGGCGTTCCAGGCGGCGTGAGCTGTGGAACAATTCCGCAACTCTTAAGATGATTGCTAAACTCGTGACTCAAATATTCACCTCCACGATCAGATCGCAAGGCCTTTATTTTCTTGCCACATTGATTCTCTACCTCATTCTGAAACTCTTTGAACTTTTCAAAAGTTTCAGACTTATGCTTCATCAAGTGGACATAGCCATATCTACTGAAATCATCAGTGAAAGTAATGAAGTAGTGATATCCTCCTCTGGCTGTCGTGCTCATTGGTCCACATACATCAGAATGTATGAGTTCCAACAAGTCTGTCGCTCTCTCGGGAAACCCTGTAAAAGGCGTCTTGGTCATCTTTCCAAGTAAACAAGCTTGACATGTCTCGTATGATTCAAAATCAAACGAAGTTAGAAGACCATCACCATGGAGCTTCTTCACGCGCTTTTCACTTATATGCCCCAAACGACAATGCCATAAATAGGTAGGACTCAAATCATTTGGCCGAAGCCTTTTAGCACTAACATTGTAAACACATGCATTATCAAGATTTAAAATAAATAACCCATTCACAATGGGAGCATCAACCACACACATAGCATTCTTAGAGATTACACAACCATTGTTTGTACTCGTGAATGAATAACCATCCCTCATCAAACATGAAGGTGACAAAATGTTTCGACCCATACTAGGAATGTAATAACAATTATTTAACTCCATAATAAATCCTGACGGAAGGTGAAGTTGCATGACACCGACGAACAATGCAGCAACCCTTGCTTTATTTCCGACGCGAAAATCCACTTCGCCTTTCTGCACTTCTCTAGTTCTTATTAGCCCCTACATCGAATTGCAAATATGAGAAACCGATCCGATATCAAATACCCAAGAGTTAACATAAGAATCTGCGAGAAAAATGTCCACAACATTTACAACAAGCGTACCTGAGTGGGAAGTACTCTTACTTCCACCCTTCTTCAAAGAAGCCTGGTACTTGCTGCAGTTTCTCTTCCAGTGGCCATATTCATGACAAAAGAAACACTCAGTGTCTTCTGCAGGTCCAGCCTTTTGCTTGGGTGCATGGTTTGGCTTAGGGATCGTATCCTTAGCCTTGCCCTTCTTCTTCTGCCAAGAAGTGCCCTTTTTCTTGAAGCTAGGCTTGTTCTGCACAGCCATCACATGGCTATGCCTTGCACACTTCTTAATGTCACATTCTGTTGTTTTCAGCATCCCACATAATTCATTAAGGCCCCTCTCCAACCCATGCATATGGTAGTTCGAAATGAAATGCCCATAGCTAGATGGAAGAGATGCCAAAATGAAATCAGTGGCCAACTCTTGGCCTAATGGAAAACCAAGCTTTTCCAAAGTCTGACTGTAACCAACCATTTTGATCACATGGGGGCCTACAGCTGCTGCCTCTGCTAGATTTCATTCCACAAAGGACTTAGCGACATTGTACCTCTCAGTCCTAGCCTGAGTCTAGAATATGTCCTTAAGCACAACGATCATATCGTACGCTTCCTGATCCTCAAACTGCTTTTGAAGATCAGGTTCCATGCATGCAAGCATAAGACAACTAACCTCAAGAGATTCATCACATGCTTTCTTGTAGGCATTCTTAAGGGCAGCAGTTGCATTATCAGCAGGTTCATTCGGGATTAGGGTATCTAGAATAGTTTCCTTTTTCTCAGCCCTGAGAACAATTCTCAGGTTACGGACCTAGTCCAAATAGTTTGTTCCATTTAGTTTATCCTTTTCAAGAATCGAACGCAAAGCAAACGATGATGAATTGTTCGGTGCCATTGATCTACAACAAAAATATGCAAAATACTAAGCCATGTAACCATGAAAGAGTAAAACATATTAAACAATTTAATAGCATATACTCCCACTTAAATCAACATCCCTCTATTGATACTAAGTGATTCAAGATCCACAATTAACAAGTCGACTAGTGAGCTTTAGCATCACTGCTAGAAGACATGGTAAACCGGTAAGCAACCTTTGCTAATCATATCACATATGACTCTTGTTGTTGGGTGACATCTCTATGTCAAAACTAGGCGCCCAACATTTATGCCCCAAGGTCCTTAACTGTTAAGGTGACCTTGTTAAGTTCACCAACCCTTATGCGTGTAGGTATCCTATACAAACCCATCCAGCCAAGGAAAACCGCGGAACCCTAATTTCATAGACCCACCAACGATTGTACAGGGCATAGGATAGTGCAAGGTTTGGTTGGGAGGGCATGGTTTAACTTAAACTATGTAAGGGATCGTTCTACTTCTATCATCTAAACATGCATAGTAGTAAAACGTATAAGAATAGCATTCACATAGATGTGATACAGTATGGCCCATTTTACTCATGGTGATCTCCATCGCCATAGAACCTGTCCACCATGATGATCTCCATCTTCATGCTCTATGCGAGCCATCCTCCAAGTGATGAGTTCTCCAAGAACTAATACAAGCTATTACTCCTAACAGCTAGTAATCAAAATTACATGGTATTGGGATCGTCACAAGTTGGCACGCAAGCCATTACAATAATTGACAACACATATGACTCTAGCCGTGTTGCCCTACTCACGACATGCAGGTCATGAAAAATACATACATGCATCACATACATTTTTGAGCCATACTGATCACATACATCCTGCAAAAACAAGTTGTGCATAGAATCGCATTCTATCGGATCATGTGAAATCGTAGCACCTATGAACCTTAACGTGATACAAAAGGGGCTATGACTAAGGGGGTCTAGGGGGTCTCCCCTCTAGGTTCGAAGGCGGCCCTCATCAATTTTCTTCGGCAAATCAAATTTACCATAAACCAACCATAGCTCCGATTCGACCAAACTCCTTTGATCACGGTATGTCGATTCAGATCTAATTCCCGATTCGATCAATCATATTGACCTTCGCGTGATTCAAAAGGATTTATGTGTCACTGTCTACCCCGATGGCGAAACCGACCGGTAGGGGTAAGTCGTTCAACGACCTTAGAATCACAATCACGGAAAATAAGATCATAGATCAATCCAGAACCACCGCCATACAGACGATCACATCATCCATATGCAAACTTCCTGAACCTATGACTGAACAGCATCGGCTCTGATACCACTGTAGGGTTACGGGTAGGCTACACTAGCGTAAAATCAAAAATTTCTACCGCATCAACCAGGAATACTGTGGTCATAGATCACAGGATTACCACTAGACGCGCAGTTGCGGAACTCGATGAAGCATGTTGGGGCAGTGTAGATGTTCTACGTCTCCTCCTCGTCCTCGTCCCACGAGCAGCTCCCCTTTGCGTGGCTCGTCCAAGTGCTACAGCTGCAGCACCTCCGAGGTATCCACACGTTCGGAGTGAAAGCCGTCACACGCCAGACTGCTAGGTCTGCACGTGCAATACGGGCGGAAGAGGAGTGGCGGCTGGGTGGAATGCTCAACCCTATTCAGCTCGCCTCACTCTCTCTTATATAGGCATCCCTGGTGGGCTTCTACATTAGCAGCCCTTTAGCAGCCTAAGCCTGGTCTAATTTGGATCCAATCCTCATTAGGCTTCCAGCCCCTAAAGTGTGTGACCCTATAGATTCATACACGTATAGTCATGACACGAGTACACTTACTCCGTCAATAGTTGGTAGTGGCCTCTAGCAAGACGTGCCAACTCCTAAACGCATATAAAGATCATTCGGACGAACCATCACAAGGTTGAGTACATGTCTTTCCCTTTGCCTCACGATATTTGGTCTAGCTCCAAGCTGACCTCTCTTTCTCGATACTGTGATTTGGAATCCCTTTACTAGGTTAACTCTTAACCATATGTAGCACGACCATGCATTTCTAGATCCGATCACTCGAGGGGCCTAGAGATATCTCTCTCAAGTAGAGAGGGGCAAATCCCATCTTGATTGACCGATGCCTTGCAGCATGTATCAGGACAAACCCGAAAGCTACCTTTATAACTACCCAGTTATGGAGTAGTGTTTGATAGCCCCAAAGTAGGTCGATCCACATATCAAGTACATGCGACAATCTCAGGTCTAAGGACAAAACGTACATGATGTGTAGAGAGAGCTGCAAGTATTATTGCCAGTCTCATGTTGGGTCAGTCCAACCCCATGTTCATAACATGTGTCCACATCATTGGTTTGACATCTCCATGTCTATGACTTGCGAAACATAGTCATCAACCAATCGATGTGCTAGTCTAATATTCACGTGTGTCCTCACATGAACTCTGACTAGGGACAACTATTAGATAACCATACAAGTAAAGAGTTTCACAAACAATTCACATAATTGCCAATCAATACAAGTTGCCTGATATATGGATATTCAAGGAACATTATAATAACTCATGGATACATGAAATACAATCATCTCTATGATTGCCTCTAGGGCATATTTCCTTCAGTTGATACGTCCATTTTGCATCACTATTCTATGTTATAATTCAATGTTATTCATTGATATATTTCGTATTGAGAGGTGATACTTATGTTATTTCATCTGTTTTTGCATGGTTGATGACTTTTGGATCATGGACCGCTGCAGTTAGGATTCTGATGGAAAAGGTGCTGTTTGAAGGCAAAATTCGCGAAGATCAGAAAATCTGGAAAAATATACAAAAATCCTATTTTTCCAGAAGACGAAGGAAGCTAGAAGGGGGGCTGGAGATGGGCCACAGGGGGCTCACACCACCCCCTGGCGCAGGCCAGCCTAGGCCACGCCACCAGGTGGTGTGGCCACCCTGGTCCACCCCTGGCACTCCCCTCTGGCGTATATTATCCTCCCGAAACCTTAAGACTCGGAGAGCGACCACAGAAAGATTCTGCTGCCTCTGCGGGGCGAAAAACACCGAGAGAGAAAGATCTCGCTGGCAGACATATTTCTGCCGGGGGAATTCCTTCCCGGAGAGGGGAGATCGTTGCCATCAACACCACCATCAAGCTGGACTTCATCGGGATCATCATCATCATCATCATCACCACCATCAGCACCATCAGCACCCTCATCCCCATCTCCATATTGCTGTAACAATTGTGTTGAATCTTGCATAGTTCATAGGGGAAACTTTCCTGGTGTTGATTACTCTTTGTAGTTGATGCTATTGAGTGAACCATTGAATTATTGTTTATGTTCAGATTGTTATACATCATTATTCCATCTCTGATCATAATCCATATGATGTCTTGTGAGTAGTTTGTTTTGTTCTTGAGGACATGGGAGAAGTCATGTTGTTAGTAGTGGAATTGTGTTGAGAAAGATTCAATAGTTTGATATTTAAGTTGTGGTGTACTTCTTCTAGTGGTGTCATGTGAACGTCGACTACATGACACTTCACCTATATGGGCCTAGGGGAATGCATTGTGTATTTGGCTACTAATCGTAGGGGTTGCCGGAGTGGCAGAAACATCAACCCCCGTTAGGAAACCATTGCACAAGGGATGTAAGGGTCTTAGAGTTTAAAGTTGTGGTTAGGTTTCTACCTTAATTACTTTCTTGTACTTACAGATGTTTGCAAGGGGTATAATCACAAGTATATATTAGTCCTAGGAAGGTCGGTACATTAGCACAGGTTCACCCACACAACACTTAGCAAGCTAAAGAAGTTTAATCAACTATATAAAGCGAAAGCACTTGACAGTCTTCCCATGTGTCCTCGAGAACGTTTGGTCATCTTAAGTAATACAACCGGCTTGTCCTTTGCTGCATAAAGGATTGGGCCACTTGCTGCATTTATTCCTACTGTCTTTTATTTACTCGTACTTTGTTTACTTGCTTTATCAAAAACCACTAAAAATCCGTTTGCTAAGTATTTGCAGAGAATTCCTGATCCATACCACTAGCCAGCACCTTCTGCTCCTCGTTGGGTTCGACACTCTTACTTATCGAAAATACTGCGATACACTCCCTATACTTGTGGGTCATCAGCGACAACTGTCGCTTTGGGCGTCGTTTATCGCTCGGCGGAGCGGTGCTATTCTTCCGCTTTCGGCCCTTAGTGGGTGGAGGCGGCTGTGTAGATTGATATGGACTCATGTTGAGATCATGGATTGGACTTGGAGGTGGTGGACTTTTACTGGGAGGAGACGGTGGCCTTGGAGGTGGACTTTTACTGGGAGGAGATGGTGGTCTTGGAGGTGATGGATTGTTTCTCGGTGGAGAAGGTGGCCTTGGTGCCGAGCCTAGAAACTTGATGTATTCCTTTTTCCAAAGAATGAAGCCACTCGTGACTTCTCCCAATGTCGTCTCCCCTTCACCTCCAGGGATGTCAAGTTGTAGTGACTGACACATCGGTTGAACTTCATCCACACCGACACGAGCATAGTCAGCTGGAATCGGATTGCAATGGTAGGTTGCTCCCGGTGCAGAAGGTAAAGGAAAGCCGACCGCTACCTTCATGGATATGTTCTTCAGTTCAACATGCAGCTCACAACTAGTGTTCTCCTTAATTGCATCCACGGGGTACACATCCATCGTTGCATCATTAGCGTGGCCCTCCGTGGAAGCCACACTGCTTTTCCGTTGAGATGGGCCGACTGTACTCTCTAGTGCAGGATCTTGTTGTCGGAGTCCTTTAAGTTCATTAAGCTCCTGCTGATGCTCCTGCAACATGGCATCAAACCTCGTGAACTGCTATGCATCCTCCTCTTTTCGTTGCTTTGTTTTTCTCGATCGGCTTCTATAGGTGTCAAAGTCCTCGGGAAACCCGATAGCCCATGGACAAGAAGTTCCGAAGCCTCTTGTTCGTCCAACCTTTTCAGGATTCCCGAGGGCCTTTGTCAGCTCATCATTCTCTCTGTCAAGAACAAACTTTCCCTCTTGAACCTCTTTTATCACTTTAATAAGATCATCCTTGGGTCCAACAACTTCTTTGGTTGCAACAATCTCGCCTGTTTCTGGGTCATACGATGCCCCATGCCCGAGTAACCAATTTCTTGACCTCAAGGGCCAACCAGACATAGCTGGAGTGACCCCTTTAGCCTCTAGGTCAGCCTCAGCTTTATCTCACTTAGGCACATCACTCTTGTAGCCACCTGTTCCCATATGATGGTGATATTTCTTTTTGGCTGCATTTAGCTTATTCCTTTCTAACATCGCCACAGCTGGTGCCGAGGTCACAATTTGGGTACAACAATTTGTTGTGATCCTCTAACATCTGCTTGAACTTCAACCTCTTCCTTTCAGTTACGTATTCTTCCTGGCATCAGCAATGGCCCGACTAAGATCATCATCGGGCAGATTTGATGTCCGTTCTTCATCTTCTTCTTCATAATTGTCTTCCATTGTAGTACCATCGTATTCAGGGGACATAGTAGGGTAGTTGCTATCATTCTCTTCTTCGTCGTTGTCTTCCATCATAACCCCTCTTTCTCCGTGCTTGGTCCAACAATTATAACCGGTCATGAAACCGGACCGAAACAGGTGGTTGTGAAGGACTCTTGAGGAAGAGTATTCCTTATGATTTCGACAGACACCACATGGACAAGACATAAAACCATTCCTCTTGTTTGCCTCGGCCACAAGGAGAAAAGAATGCACGCCTTTAATGAACTCGCTAGAGAGTCGGTTAGCGTACATCCATTGCCGGCTCATCTGCATTATATAATTAAGTACATCAAACAGAATCATGATGATAAAATTAATACTAGTCTAAAAAACAAAATTAAAGCCAACAACTGGGACTAAAGATATGATGAACCTTTAGTCCCGGTTGGAGGCACCAACCGGAACTAAATGTGGATATGGCGACAACATGTCGACACTATGTCCTCAGTGGGTAGCACTAAGCCAGTAAATGACGACACTATTTTGGGTGGGTGGCAGCACTATGCCAGGGGTGAGTGTGTCGATATTATGTCATCAGTGTCCGACACTATGTTGTGCTGCTTAATCTATAAATAGGTATGCATTCTTGTGAAGAACTGCAAGATGGTGTGCGAGATCAGGAACACCACTACGGCGGAGCTTCTCGAAGATGTCTTAGGACCTCGTCATCAGACATCTTCGAGGAGCTCGGCGTAGAGGCACTCCCTAATATGTGAAATTAGTTAGCTCCACCAGCATACTGATCTAGCTAGAGAAGATATAAACTGAAAGATGGTGTGCGAGAGCAGGGACACCACTACGATAGAGCTTCTCGAAGATGTCTTAGGATCCCGTCCTCAGACATCTTTGAGGAGCTCGCCATAGAGGCACTCCCTAATTTAATTTGGTAGCTTCCCGGCATGTTCATGTTTTTGGTTTGCTTAAACGGTCGATGATTAAAATGCTAGGATGCCACTATATATATGTATGCCTTCATAGTTTTGGTTCTTATTTTTGTTGCAATGGATTTTGTGACGGGAGGTAGAAGAAGAAGAAGGATATTTTGTTGCTCGACGGTGGCATGATGCATCTGTGAATCGTCTGAATTTCGAGACTATGTGCCAAAACAAGATATATAGATAGGATGAACTCATGTATCTTCGTGCTTCGATGAATCAAATGAATTTCGAGGACTATATGTGCCAAATTAACCAGATATATAGAGATAGAATCCACACAAATCCCTCCATTTCTAGAGCATGAAATGAGGTAAAACTAGCAATGAAATATGAAAGGATGAAGTTGCTAACCTCTTAGGACCCTTAGATAGATGTGGAGCCAAAAAATCTTCACAAATCTTGAGAAAAATCGGCAAGAACTCGAGCTTGAGGGAAGAAATTTGAGGGAGATGCTTGTGTGAGCTTGAAATGGCTCGGGCAGGGGAGAGGAAGAAGATATAGTCAGGCCCTTTAGTCCCGGTTCGTTTAACAAACCGGGACTAAAGGTCCACACATCTGCTCCTTTCCAACGTCAGACCCTTTACGAACCGGGACTAATGTTTTCTGGGCCCTAAGGCCATTTCTAGCCGTTGAGATCATGGCATTAGTCCAGGTTTGTACCAGAACCGGGACTAATGCTCTGGACCAAAGGTCCGTTTTCTACTAGTGTTCTGTCCCATTTGATTTCATCTAAGACGACTTTTCTCGACGATGGACAGCGTGTAGGAGAAGATCCGCTTCTGGCGACGCTCACCTAACAGCTTCGTGTAGTTTAGTAGGAATATACAGTAATCCTGTTAAGATATGTTTCCCTCTTTCTGTTTGGTGCTGCATTTTCCAGGAAAAATTGTATTGTTTCCAACATGTATATTTGGGTGAGAAAAAAAGATATATTTACGTTTTTGTGTCTATGTGATTGAAGCCATATGCATCGAAAATAGGTGTTTGCGTTTGTGTGTGCATGCTATCGTGTTTGCCTTACCGTGTCGTCATCTCTAAGTTATGCTCGCGTTTTCTTTTTTCAGCTCTTCACGTTATGTCTCTTCTTACTACTTTAGTTCCAAAAGTTATTGAATTTACATTTTGGATAGCACGCATCGATGTTTTGTGTGCTTTCATACTATAGTATCTTTGCGGTGAGCTTGCTATGCTTGACATAACGGTGTTTCTTACATCTTTCACCTCGAACGAAATAAGCACGTGCATGGCGCGTTAGGATGGCTACGGAGGTCACTATTGATGGTAACTTTTTTATGTTTATGCTATGCACGTTTGCGAGTCGTACCTACTCGTGCGTGCAACAGGTCCGATGGTATAGATTTGCCTCGGCTCTCAGATGCTTTTCATTTTCATGTCCGCGTCTAGTGCCCGTACCGGTTACCAGATGCACGTTCTTCCATCGTGTGTGTGTGGCCTTTTAATGCATATGATATGTGTGCTTGCGACGTGCCATATCTCACAGTCTAGCTGAGAATCTAACCTTCGTGTTTCCTGTCCACATTTAATGCCTGTACCGGTTAGTAGAGGACATAAACAGGACTTACAGGCGCCACTACCGTCATACGTGTAGTCGATTCTGTTTTGAGAGTAAACAACATGGTGGCCCTCGCAAATGCAAGGGTATCACCTATCATCATCTTTATTGTGCCCAAATTCATTGGAAATATTATTACATTCACAAAATACTATTAATAATAATAAATTATATAGCCACCATCTATATGTGTCATGCATAGAAGACATCTTTAGTAGTTTTAATTTTGAATGTGAAATATTATTAGGGTAATTCCAAAACACTACATTAATGAATATATGTGAAGTTTGTGCTTGAGATTAAATTGTAATATACAGCTAAAGCTAGCTGGTTGTTTTATATGATTTTAGATAAGTATGTGAGGCTAAACTTGATAATTTTAAATAATTATGGTTTGCTTGATCAATGCTCCTATGATGTTTAGACCCATATAATTTAGATGAATATTGATAATATTTAGTATATAGATTCATCTAAATTTTAAAAAATCTAAGACATCTATTTTAAAACGGAGGGAGTAGCTGCATTTTTTTGATGGAGAAGATGAATCGAGGGGGAAGAATATCCATTGGTTTATTTGCATACAGTGATGCAGAAGCTGAAAATGAAAAGGAAATCAATAGGAGGATATTAGGAGTTACAGGTCAGCGCTGCCATCGAAAGGCAGAAGGCGTTGCAAGAAGACGCATACGGGATCACGGGAAAAAAATTAATAGCGCCAACTGGTGACATGGAACTATGAAAAAAACATGATAACATGGCAGGCTAAGATAGCGTCCGATTTTTTTATGTAGGAAGGAATATTTTTACGAAATGAACGTACCAACCACGGTTGTTTTCTCATGTAACTCTAGACGGTGTACACAATTAACATGGTCGTGCCTTTAACCAACCAAGCCAATCCTTTGAAAGTTGGTGAACTGATAAAGGTTTTGAATCATGAGATATGGTACTACACTACACATACCTGGTAGCAAACCGCATCTATATACTCTTCCCCAAGTGTGTAATAGACCAACACAACAACATGTAGTAAAGATAAAACATCTCAGCACCGCGACTAAATCATGAGCATGAGAACAAAAACATCGAGTGATGTGGGTGTAAACTCCTGTGGAAATGGGAGGCATCAGGAGCTCGTTTTCCGGTCCATCAGTTGCGCTCAGCGATGCACATAGAAGGGACATGCTTGCGTGGAGTCAATGCACATAGAGGGGACCTGCCTGGGGGAGTCAATGCACATAGAAGGGCCCTGCCTTTTGTTTTTAGAGCAACCACATATTTCATTAATCGAAAATCAAGTTACATGGAGTAACACATGTGGACACTAAAAGACAGACCGGGATAAAATGATTATCCTAAAAACTATGCAGATAAAATCCTAAGAGACCGAGAAATACAAAACGATCCCTTGGGTTTCCCGCAACCACCGAAGCCAGCGGCCGCCGCCCAACTCTAGCGACGCCAAGACACACACCGGAATAGACGCCGAACCTCCAACACTGCAAGATCCAAAAAAGCACCATCACCAACGAGGCTTTGTGAGTCGATGAACAGGCCTGCTGCACGCAGCGAGGCACATGTCGCTGTGGCACGTCGACCGGGGGACGTTCCCGTGCTGTCTCACTGCCTCTCATCGACAAAGTCGGAGAAGAACGACAGATCCACCACCTCCGGACCAACATCCTCGCTCCAGAGAAACCATCTCGCCCCGGCCACCAACGCCGTCGCGGATAACAGCGAACGCCAGCGACACACTGAGAAACCGATCTCGCCAGATCTGACGAACGGCGAGAAGACCAAGCTGTCGATCTGAAGGAACGATAAGCACACCTTGCCATCAACTCCGAGGCGTCGCCGTGAAGATCGTCGCCGGTGTGGGCGTAGAGTTTAGGCAGATTTATTGCCCGGACATCGCTCCCACCACCCCAACGACGCCCTACAGTAGACATACCCTAACCCTAACTACTAGGCGGAGAGACGAGGTTCCCCCTCCCTCCTACCGCCGGAGCGGCAAGCGGAGGGAGAGGGAACCGGCGCTCTCGCCGGCTGAGATCTGGAGGGAGAGAGAGCCGCCGCCTGATCCGTGAGGAGGAGAGGCGAGAGCAGATAGAGGAGACGCTGAAGGCCCTGCCATGGGGAAAGCATTGTATGTTGGCTTTTGTCGAGCTTGTGCTTTGGTGCTCCATGCTGCTACACTGCCATGGTGTGCAACACCAATGACCAATCTAACTATAGATACAAGCAATCAAGGACCTACGATATTGGCTACAGCACTAACCCCAGATTATGCAGGTCGCTCTTACGTGGAAAGCGCGTGTCAACCCCACGGACCATAATCGATCTAGGCATGAACGATGCCCCTGACGAGGGGATCGGACCGTGTTATGTAGAACTGATAACAAATAAAAATCATCAATATTTTTTCCCCATTTGTATCTTTATGTATGTCACATATCTTCTCGACGACCAAATTTTAGGATGACAATTAACATGTCATCTTTCTCTCTATTTGTCCCTTCCTCGGATTCTTTGCCACAACGTTCCGTTTGTTACATGTATAACATTTAATACTCCAACAAGGCGTCATATATATATATATATATATATATATATATATATATATATAGAGTGGCGCTATTTGACATCCTGGGTATAGAATAGTTATTCTTTATCCACCTCCTATCTTTCAAACCGTATAAGATTTTTACGTCACGTAAATTTTCTCTTACCTCAGAAGTTAAGAAGAACATAAGAAAATTTAGACATGTCGTAAAAAAATTGTTTACATGTCATAAAAAAATACGGCATAAATTGCGAATTTTCTCTATTTTTTACATTATAACGACTCATAAATCGTATTTTTATATCGATTTTTTTACGTTTCTGATGAATATGAACATAATTATTAGTATACAAAACATAAATTTATGTATGTAAGAAATAAAAATATGTAGGGTGCAAAATAACTATTCTGCACCCTGGATGCTGAATAGAGTTTCTATCTCTATCTCTCTCTCTCTCTCTCTCTCTCTCTCTCTCTCTCTCTCTCTCTATATATATATATATATATATATATATATATATATATATATCTTGAGATGCACATACTATCATTTTCTACGGGAGGACACAACATTGGAGTTGTTTTCCCGTTGTATCGTCCCGGACTTCAGGGTCATTATTTTTACATTCAACATTACCTTTCCACAAATAGAATAATCTTGGAAGAGTCCACGAGGTTCCCCGTGACATTTTTAACATATCTTGTGTCAACCAAACTATAAATTTTAGATCTAACTAACACGGTAATTTGGATGATGTGAATTAAAACAGCACCTCTATTTGCTTGTAAAATTATAGTCGTACAACCTCCTTCAATGATTCAATATCTATTATATACTAAAAGCAATATAAGGGTGTTTTTCGAGGCACTAGGTTGTTCCACATCATCTGAATTATTTCAATGACCAGTTTTAAAGTTTACTATCAGAAGTTTAAATCACAGCCCTAAGATTTATGTAACAAATCTATATCTATACTTTAATAATAAAGTACGGATTGTTTCTCCCGGCCCAACACTTTTCTGTACCATTTTGCCCCTATATTTCAATCAAAACTACCCACCGGTACCTCCTATAAGTTAAAACGGGTGATGAAATAAAATTTGCCGCGTTAGATTGGGCTTCTCACCCATTGACTGGTCCTCTCCCAGAGCGTGTAGTTGGCCGGTCCTCTCGACGCAGCCGCATCCTGCAGCACACGAAAAATCATGACTCTGTAGCGACCGCACCCTTTTTTTTGTGAAAAAGGAGATTCATTAATAATCAAGCGGGCTTACAATCTTTAGCTAGAGTGTGAGACAGGAAGGGTGGAATAAAGTTTAGCCATAAACATCTCCTTCTAACAGGACTAGCTCTCCTGGAACAGAGGTGAGCGGCTTCATTTGCTAGGCGTCCAACATGCAAAAGTTTCAGGCTATATAGATTCCCGCTTAGCTCCTCAATTTCATGCCTAATGGTGGCGATACAGGATTTAGTGCCACCTGGGTCTTCAATGAGCTTGATGACTTGCTGAGCGTCCGATTCAATATCCACCTTTTGGTAGCCACGCTCAACGGCAAGTCGAACGCCTTCCAGAATTGCCAGCGCCTCCATGACCATTGGGCTAGCAGCGTGGTCGTTCCAGATTGCTTGTGCCAAAATCAAGAGCCCCTCGTGATCTCTGACAACTAACCCAGTAGCACTTGTGCCATCTTCAGCGTTGAAGGTGGCATCCACGTTTATTTTCAAGATACCCTCTTCAGGTTTCTTCCATCTGGCCACATTTTTAATTGGAGCAGGGGTTTGATTCTTCCCAATTTGAGCAAGGTCATAAGTAGTATCCAGAGCCCAGCGCACCGACCCAACAATGGTCCTGCCTCCATCCCTGTGCCTCCTAGCATTGCGTTCTGACCAAACGGCCCAACAGCCGCACATAATAACGCAAGCGTCAGAGAGAGGGATAATGTTCCCCCTAAAAAGATCTAGAGACCACGTCCTCGGATGCAGATTGGGGAGGTTAATATTAGTCACCTTCTTGAGTTCCTCCCAGAAAAGAAGTGCCCAAGTGCACTCAAAAAAGGCATGGTGGATCGACTCGCTTTCAGCACCACAGGTGTCACAATGAGATAGTTTGTCCACGTGCTTATCCTTCAGGACTTGTTTGCAAGGGATGAACTCGCAAAGCACCCTCCACCAGAATGTTTTAATTTTGGGAGGTACCTGGAGGTTCCATAGGCTTTTCCAATCAGCATTATTGTGCACACTCGATGAAGATTGTTGTGGGATGCCATGTTTCTCAGCAGCAAGTAAACGGTAGCACGACCGGACAGTGAATGAGCCACTCTTCTCTGGATCCCACGCCCAGAAATCCTCCATGCAGCGACCAAGTGGGATAGAGAGGATAGCAGAGATATCAGGTTCCACAAAGTTTTCGGTCACCTTCTCCTCATTCCATTGGGTCTGATCCGTACTGATCAGTTCATTGACTTTGGTAACTTCAGAATTATTCGGTCTGACAATAGGCCTCTTACCAATATGAGAGGGAATCCAAGGATCATCCCATATCCTGATGGATGATCCATCTCCCACTCTTCTAATCAGGCCTTTTTTTAGTGCCTCCCTACCATGAAGAATAGCTTTCCAAACATGAGAGCTTGATCTTTTGATGGTAGCCGAGAGGAAGTCCTTATCATGGAAGTATTTACCTCTTAAAACCCGGGAGCATAAGGAGTCAGGTTTATCCAGCAGCCTCCAAGCTTGCTTAGCCAGAATGGATTGGTTGAAGAGGAGCAGATCCCGGAAACCCATCCCTCCAAGTGATTTAGGGATGGCAATATTTTCCCACTTCCTCCAATGCATCTTCCTTTTCTGCTCATCCCCACCCCACCAAAAGCGAGCCAGGGCACTCATAATTTTTTTGCAAAGTTTCTTGGAAAGTTTGAAGCAGCTCATCGAGAAAGTGGGGATAGCCTGGCAGACTGCTTTTATTAGAACTTCTCTTGCCCTCGCCGCCCCCGTTGCCCCTGCCGCTCTCGCAGTGGTTCTGTTCACATCAGGTTTCGGTATATACTGTTGTGATTATCTGAAATCTAATGATGTCGCTGGCTGTTGGTGTTGCAGATTCAGGTTAGTAGGAGAAAGTGGTTCCTTGTTCTCTTCAAAAAATGGAGAACTGGTATTCAAATGACACACTCATCTAATTCATGGCTAGGATCCACGGTTTGTGCAGGTGTCTGATTTACCATGTTAATTACGTCAGTTGGTTTCTGAGAACTCACTTGTACCTTGTGGTCAATCATCATTCTCTACTTATTTGCTCACCTGATGCAAACAGAATAGTTGCTACCATCATAGGAATTAATCTAAAGTTTTGTGCATAATAATTTATTCTTATTAAATTGTTGGAGACCGAATTAAGTAAAGTAGCAATCAGACTTTAGTGCTCTATTCTGTACACTGTGAAATCTTGGAGTCCAACTTAAGAGGAAGGATAGTGTCATTCCTTGATGTTGCATCAAAGTAGCACAGAATTAAGCAACCGAGTACTCTATATTGTTGCACCATTCAATTGCATATAAGCACAATCTAGTGCCATCCTTTGATGTTTGCATATAAAACAATTATTGGATCCTGTAGTATGCTACTTTAATGTTTATTTGCAATTGGTTTGGTTTATATCAGATATCACTTTCTACTCTATCTTGCACATATTTGTGAATGATTGGTCCCTTCTAAAGAAATGAAAAAATATCACACCTTATTTATTGGTAAGCACCATCCTACAGTGATAGCTTTCTGTTACTGTGATTCTGGACCATGATACAACAGGGCAACTACGGAATCATGCGCTCAAAATACATTCCAATGAAACTCTAGCACTTTTATTTACTCATAAAATGTGTGCAAAAAATTCACCCATTTATGCTCTGTTGGGGAAACAGAAGCAACATTACTTGTAATACAACATGCAGATCATCTTGATACATATCTAGGTTTTTATATGTCCACTGCCAGCAAAATGTTTTGAGAAAAAATATTGGCCATAGCTTTAGGGATGCATTTTCTTTAATAAGAATTTGATGATAAAGTTTGGTGTTTTCTCAGTAATTTTGCAGTCAAACATTTTTGTTAATAGTTATGTTGCTTTTTACAGACTTGAAGTGGTTGTAGGTGGTGATGCTCGTCAAGTCACCACACAACAAGGAGAAATGCCCCGACAAGGATGAAAATGACGGTTGATGCAGTCTTCGAATGCGGCCTTCAAGCCTCTGTTTAATTTCTTAAAAAATGATAAACTCCCATGGGTTGGCTATTGTAATAATCAGTACATTTTAGTCTGTGTATGAAGAACTCGTTTTTCGTCTATCCCAGTTATACTTGATTTCATGAATATGTTCATTTGAGTTGTTTCAAACATCTGATTGTTAAATCAGTACGTACTGACCTTGCTACTCCTATATCTTCCAAAATGCAGTGTTCCTTTAGTTGAAGAGTGAGCTATTTCAACTTGCAGTTTTGAAATATTCCTCTGTATGCTTGAAACTGTTTAAATATTACCTTAAAGCTAGTGTGAATAGTCAGCAACCTGGTTACTTGGTTCCAGACGCTGTGCTTTCTAAGCCATTTTGTAACAAGTATCATACTAGTCTAATGTTACACCTAAGTTACTCCTAAAAGCAAGAAAATACCAGTACAATTTTGGTTTAAGTTACAAAGGTATTGCAATCTTTCGGTCAGACGTCCACAAAGCAGAAGCTATCTTCTTCCGGAGTTTACACTATAACGATATATGCTTTTACTGCACAAGATACACTCTTTTCAGCAGTTACCATGGCAAAGAATCTGCTTCCCAGTAGTAGTTCATTCCTCTTTGGCCGTGTGAACTCTGAACTGAACTGATTTCTTTGATGCCACAGAACAATCCCCGGAAGCTACAATAGCTCATTGTCTTTGCTAGCACCGGCAATGATGTGTCTGGGTGCCGAGTGTACTCTTGGCCACATTATAAGTACTTCTCATTTTACTATCAGTAAGTACGCTTCCAGTCAGTGTATATAGTTTTTTAATCGTTGCGGAGGAGTTTTGTGGTCTATGCAAGGCTGGTTTTTGTTAAATTGCCTCAACACACTGTGTGTTTTTTGCTCTTCTAGCGATCCTCCACTTGTGAACATACATAATATGTTTTATTCTGAAGCACTTTAGTTGTACTTGTGCTCAAATTTGGTCGATGTCACTTGCTACTTTCTGGAGATTCATTGTAATACAGTATGATGTGATACAGCTTCCAAAGTAAGAAAAGAAAACAGAGACAGAGCTGATAGAGGGGAGCATGTATTGCTATGATTTTCTTGCTACTGGTGATCAAATACAATGGCGAATAAGAAGCAGGAAATACTGTAATAGGGAGCATCCGCTTCACCCTGAAATCCTGAATGCTCCTGGCATCGTCGCGGCCAGCGTCTCCACCAACTTCCCGTGTCCGCGGAACACCAGCTTCCCGATCCCACGAGAACTCCCGTCCGCCGCCCACCGCCGCCGCGTTCGTCCCTGGTGGTGGAGCGTTGGCTGAGTGCTGCTGGTGATGGTGTGCGTCCCGCTGGCCCCCTTGTCCACTTCTCCGGTCAGACGCTTGTTTCTCCCGCGCCAGCATCCATCACCACTGCCGCCAGTAGGGCCAGTACCACCACTCCGGCTGCCGGGCAGAGGGAGGGGCACAAACGCAGCCCTACCGGGGAATAGAGGCGCTTCGGCGCTGGGAGCAGCCTCCACGAACGACGCGTCGGTCGGGGCTCCGCAGGCCCCGGCTTTGCCGACAAGCACCGCCGGGATCTGGCCCTCCAGCCGGTTCCCAATTTTTTTTTGACATGAGCCGGTTCCCAATTTCAATCGTGGAGAAGAACGATAGTCTTTTTTTTTACCGGAAGGAGAACGATCCAGTCTTACTTTGGACTGTCCTGTTCCGGGCCCGTGTACGGCCCATCTACGGGGATTTCCCGGTGAGGTGACGATTTTAGCACTAGTATAAATTCCACTAGTCATCTTTTTTCCACTAGTATAAATTGTTGTGGACCTTTAGATGGACGAAAATTAAGGGCTATTATTCATCTGGAGGTACCACAAAACAGCTCAATTGATACTTGCGGTGCTGGTTATCAAGAGATTCATTTCTGTTGGCGGATTGTTGCCTGCTTTGGAAATTGCTTAGTTTGATTCCAACATGAAAACTAAACCTCGATTCTTTTTTCACGTGTTGCCTTTGTATGACATGGAGGCTGGAGCTTAGTTTTTAGTTTAGAGGGGTTTATGGTTGCTTACTTGTTGCTGCCTGGATCCTATTGCGTTGCCTCGACTTGATGTTGCCTGGTGTTCCTATGAATGTTGTTGATTATTGTCTTGGTGAATTAGGAACTCCTTTTCTTGTCAACATCGAACCTTAACCCAATTTTTTGTCTTTGTGTGTTGTGGCTTTCAGGTGAAGAAGAACGGGCCAAGTACTTCATCCATGCAGTTTTCAGTGAGTTCCTCTTCTCCCTCCCACTTTGTGTTTGTGCTCTGCCTTTTGTGACCTGGTTCAACCTAAGGAGATATGTGTGTATACTACCAATTAGGGCAGATTCACTTCATGTAATCTGTGCTTATTTTGCTAGCCCAACTGTGTTGTCCTTTCTCCTTCTATTTATTGGTGGTGCCTAGTTGGTGTGCTGGTTAACCAAACATAGACAGAGCCATGATACATCCTGTAACCTACTACTGATTAGTGTCTGTCATGTACATGGAGCAACGATGCATGGATCAAACAGCAGCTTTGGCTTGTGAGGTCTCTCACCATTTGTTTCATATGTTTGGTGTAAACAATGTTCGTGCCCACCAAGTGTTACTGGAATGAACACTCGTAATTGTCACATGTTGAACATTCCTTTTGCCTGTGCTGATGCCTGGCCTCGAACCGCAGATTGTCGTGGGTGGCGCGCATGAAGGTGGGAGGCCCTGATGCGGCGGCAACAGCAGCAGCAGGAGCTGGAGCTGGCCTCTATGGGACGTGCTATATTTGTATTTCTTCAATCTTAACTGATGTTAGATGATTTGGTTATGGTGTGTGAATGCTGAAGCATTCATTTCCTGCTGTGTCTGTGTTATCCTGGGCAGGTTCAGGTTCAAGGTTGACGCACTGATGACCTGACCTGGGCGTGGGCACGTTGTGCAATAATATTTTGGTGGGTCTATTCGGTTCAGTACCAAAACCTGAAGTAACATGAGTTTGTGATACTCCAAATCACAAGTTACAATCTTCTTGTGTTTTATGCACTTTTTGCTACCATCCAAGATTACGTATTTGTCGTGTGATCAAAGTGTCCAAGAAACAGAAAAGTTGGTACACCCTCCGATCCATATTACTTGTTATAGAAATGGATATATCTAGACATGTTTTAGTATTAGATACATCTAATCTCGTGACAATTAATATGGATCGGAGGAAGTACCAATTTTTTCTAAAACCCCTCTTGTGATACTACCTCTGTTCCATAATATAAAGCCTTGTTAGAAAGCTGTTTTAGCTCGCTAAAAATGCTTATATTGTGGAACGGGGAAGTAATTAACTAAGCTAGGTCTGGTGGTTTTCCTTGTACGTGTAAATCAGTGTAGCAGGCTAGGGTGTAACCTTGTACCAAATCAATTCAAGGACAGGCCATTCCAGCTAGCTACGTGTTGGATTTTGTGTTGCACCATCTGGAATGCGCTGAGGCTGCCCACGGCGTCGTGTCGCCGACGGCGGCGAGTGAGAGGGGAAGCCCAACCTAGGGCAGCTGCCGGCGGCGTGATATGCTCTAGGACGGCCGCGAGCATCCGTCTAGGTGCGCTTCACCACCGCTGGCGTGCCGCCGCATTGTGGCGCTTCGGCGACGTGCCGGGCGGGCCGTCGTGGGCGGCGAGCTCCTGGTTCCAGTGCTCGACGAAGAAATTCTCCCAGTAAACTAAGTTACCGGGGTGTTCGGCGAGCTCCGGATCCTCCATCGCCAGGATGGCAGCCTGAATCTCCTCGAGCATCTTGTCGTCCTGCGGCACCGTCACGCCGCCGGCACTGAGCTTCCAGGTGGGCAGGCACCGGAAGTCTGACGGCGCCATGTAGCCAGCGTTGTGCAACATCCGCGCCCCCCACGGCTGGAGAGAACGCCGGCCGAAGCCGTTCGCCGCCGCAGGGTCGCCAAACTTTATTGTGTTCCGGGAAAAAAGAACTCGGCATAGATGGAATTACTCACCAAAAAATCATTTTCCGGTGGTGCTGAGACTCGGTGTTCCTCCTGATTCGATGCTCGCCGTAGAGCAAAATTGTATTGAATGGATTTTTTGTTCTTTAAATCGCATCATGTACGAGTGTGGATAGTCTAAGGAATATTAAGATCTAGACATGTAACTGTAAAGATTTGTGAACCACCTCAACCCTAACTCTGAGTCTCTAGCTCCTGCGCAGGACGATAGACCGAGATCAAGTTAGTAGACAATCTATAGCCATAGCATGCTCAGGAGTCAGGAAGATTGAGCAACCAGCAAAGTAATGGTAACATAGCACACAGAGAAATTTAGAATTTAGAATGTGCCTTCTGTCACGGTTGAGCTTCATATACCGTCAAAAACTTCTTCAAGTGATTGGCTGACTATATTGCCCTTTTAGTAGTACAAGTTAACAAACCAAGTCTTTTTCAATAGTCTCAAGTGCAACAACAGGTGTTTTACTTCACCCTAGTTCCATGAACCTGACCGTGTTAGAAATAATGGGGCTAATCCATTTAGGCCCATGAGTATTTCAGATTTTCCCTAAATCTCAAAGCCCAAATTTGTGGCAGCCCATATGTGTTTGGGCCCATGTTTGTGGCAGCTCACATGGGAGTGTAGTGGGAGCTAAAGTTTAGTCCCACATGGAAAGTTGGAGGAGAGTTGCACCACCTTATAAGGAGGAGTGTTGCACCACTTTGTAAGTAAGTGGGAATAAGAGAGATACACACGCGCGCTCCTCCTCCGACGACGCCGCCGCTCGCACGCACGCACGCTCGTCTCGTCTCGTCTCGTCTCGTCACAGCCTTGTGCAGCCTTGCGGAATCTCGCCGAGCCGAGCTTCATTACCACGCCTCCGTTAGGGTTTCCTGAGCCGCTCTATATAAAGTCTTGCGCGGCTACCGCCACAACAACCACGGAAAAACCAATCTAGGGTTTTGCCATCCTCTCTACTTGTGCCGTCACCGTAGTCTACTCCATCCCGCTTGCCGGCGTGCACCGGCGGACGGGAGAGCAGGTCTCCGGAACCACTCGCCTTGTGATCCATGCGGGAGAGGACGAATAAGGTTTTGGGAAGCGCTACATCGCCGAAGTTCTCCATCACGGGTCGTCTTCCATCCAAGTCAGGCGGTGCTGCATACCGCCGTCTTCGTCGCCATCTGCTGCGATCACTCTTCCCCAAAGTTTCTACTACGACAACCGAACGGTACGTGCTACGTGATCCTGTTTGGTTATTCATCATGTTCTACGAGTACATGTTAGGCTGCTGTTTGTTTCCGATCATCCTGTTGTTTAGTACATCTAGTATGTTCGAGTTACATGAGCTAGTAGCTGGTTTTGTCATGATTTATATTCTGGAATTAATCGTGGAAATTATGCCTAATAATCCAACAATCCAAAAACCTTATTGTAGGCAATTTCCTGAATTAACAATGGCTGGTTTTACCGATGCACTGAGGCCGGATAAGTTTACCGGTGTGCACTTTAAGAGGTGGCAGTACAAGGCTGAGCTTTGGCTGACCACGATGAAAGTGTTCCACATCAGTAAAGGCAAACCTGAGGGAACTATATCTGACTGGCTGCCTCTTATGGTCTTCTCGTTCATCAAATGGACGTGAAGACGGCTTTCCTTAATGGAGAGTTGGAAGAGGAGATCTATATGGATCAGCCGGATGGGTTTGTGGTAAAAGGTGAAGAGACAAAGGTGTGTAAGTTATTAAAATCTTTATATGGCCTGAAACAAGCACCTAAGCAATGGCATGAGAAGTTTGTGAACTCTACTTTCTGGCTTTGTCATTAATGAGGCTGATAGGTGTGTTTACTATCGTCATGGTGGGGGCGATAGCGTTATATTATGTTTGTATGTGGATGACATTCTGATCTTTGGTACAAACATGAAAGTGATAAATGAGGTCAAGTCTTTCCTGTCAAAGAGTTTTGATATGAAAGATCTGGGAGAGGCTGATGTCATTCTGAACATCAAGCTTATTAAGAACGAGAATGGGATTACTTTAACACAATATCATTATGTTGAGAAGGTCTTGAGCCGATTTGGCTTTAATGATGGCAAGACTTCTCCAACACCTTATGATCGTTTGACATTACGAAAGAATAAGAAGGAACCAACAGATCAGCTGAAATATTCACAAGTTGTTGGTTCTCTCATGTACTTAGCGGCGCCACAAGACCCGATATCTCTTTTGCTGTGAGCAAGTTGAGTAGGTTCATGTCTAACCCGGTATTGATCATTGGCATGCACTTGAAAGGGTCATGCGCTATCTATGTGGTACAATGAGCTATGGGATTCACTATTCGGGAATCCTGCTTGGCTTGAAGGATATAGTGATTGAATTGGATCTCGGCGTTGATGAACTCTACGCCACGGCGGGTATGTGTTTACCCTTGGAGGTGGCGCGGTGTCATGGAGGTCTCGTAGACAAACCATATTGACGAGGTCAACTATGGAAGCAGAACTTCTTGCTTTAGACCCACTGTTTGTTGAGTCGAATGGCTGCGTGAGCTCTTGATGGACTTGCTGTGGTTGAGAAACTGTGCGGCAATCCTTTTGAATTGTGACAACCAAACTGTTATTGTCAAAGTGAACAATTCTAAGGATAACGAAGTCATCAAGACACGTGAAGAGACGTTTGAAATCTGTCGAAATTGAGAAACTCGGAGTAATAAGCATTACGTATATTCAAACAGACAAAAACTGGCAGATCCTTTACAAAGGGACTATCACGAAATGTGATAGAAAGTGCATCGAGGAGATGGGGTTGAGACCCATGGATGTCACACCTTAGTGGTAACCCAACCTATGTGATCGGAGATCCCGTGAATTAGGACACAGGAAGAACAAGCTAGTGGTTTGACTGAGGAGAGTATTTAGTAACCCTCTCTATGTGAAGATGCATCACTCTCATAATCTGTAAGGCAGGATGGCAACATGTCTTAATGTGTTTCAGTAGGCTTTAATTAGCAAAGATGCCGTCCTCTGAGGCATTCTTGAAAGAACACACCTATATGAGCTCGACTGTAACGTCGCGGTCTATGAGATCTGGGTGATCACTAGTAAACTCATGAAGAGACGAGGGAGTATGACGCATATGCTCCAACCCGCGGGGTAGGCTACTGACAGCCAAGTACTAGTTATGATTCTGAGCGAAATCTATTGGCACCAAACTTGCAATTCAAGGTTCGTCCATTGTTCAAGTTGTTGATAGACGTAGTTCAAGTTTCTAGGCGGAAGTTCAACTTAACAGTCTCTGCTGAAACACTGGTATATAAACAAGTAGCAAGGATTGGCAAATCTTCAAATGGGCTTTTGAGATCTGGTGGGGGATTGTTAGAAATAATGGGGCTAATCCATTTAGGCCCATGAGTATTTCAGATTTTCCCTAAATCTCAAAGCCCAAATTTGTGGCAGCCCATATGTGTTTGGGCCCATGTTTGTGGCAGCTCACATGGGAGTGTAGTGGGAGCTAAAGTTTAGTCCCACATGGAAAGTTGGAGGAGAGTTGCACCACCTTATAAGGAGGAGTGTTGCACCACTTTGTAAGTAAGTGGGAATAAGAGAGATACACGCGCTCCTCCTCCGGCAGACGCCGCTTCTGCATGCCTTCGCCTCGTCTCGTCTCGTCTAAATCACGGCAGCAGCCTTGGATTCTTGAGAATCTCGCCGAGCCGAGCTCGGCCCATGTTCGCCTCCGTTAGGGTTTCCTGAGCCGCTCTATATAAAGTCTTGCGCGGCTACCGCCACAACAACCACGGAAAAACCAATCTAGGGTTTTGCCATCCTCTCTACTTGTGCCGTCACCGTAGTCTACTCCATCCCGCTTGCCGGCGTGCACCGGCGGACGGGAGAGCAGGTCTCCGGAACCACTCGCCCTTGTGATCACATGCGGGAGAGGCGAATAAGGTTTTGGGAAGCGCTCTGCTGGCGGCTCGATTCTCCATCACGGATCGTCTTCCATCCAAGTCGGCGGTTTGCATACCGCCGTCTTCGTCGCCATCTGCTGCGATCACTCTTCCCCAAAGTTTCTACTACGACAACCGAACGGTACGTGCTACGTGATCCTGTTTGGTTATTCATCATGTTCTACGAGTACATGTTAGGCTGCTGTTTGTTTCCGATTATCCTGTTGTTTAGTACATCTAGTATGTTCGAGTTACATGAGCTAGTAGCTGGTTTTGTCATGATTTATATTCTGGAATTAATCGTGGAAATTATGCCTAATAATCCAACAATCCAAAAACCTTATTGTAGGCAATTTCCTGAATTAACAATGGCTGGTTTTACCGATGCCTTTGAGGCGGATAAGTTTACGGTGTGCACTTTAAGATGTGGCGTACAAGGCCGAGCTTTGGTGACCACGATGAAAGTGTTCCACATCGATAAAAGGCAAACTGAGGGAACTATATCGGCGAGGATCGAGAAGAAGTTCGAGGATGCTAATCTGTCTTTGTGGGATGTATTCTGAGCATTCTTGCGACCGTCGTGTGATGTGTTTATGCACATAAAAGGCGGAAAGGAGCTGGGATGCCTTTGGATGCCAAGTTTGGTGCTGCGGATCTTTGGTAGTGAAGCGTATATCATGGAGAGCTTTCATGATTTTAAGATGACTAAGGACCTTCTGTGGTTCAACAAGCTCATGAGATACGATTGCATTGCCAAGGAGCTCGAACTCCTTAAGTGTACCTTACAGACAAGTTTGTGGCGGGATGCATTATTGCTAAGTTGCCCCTTCATGGAGGAACTTTGCCACAACTCTCAAACACAAGAGACAGGAGATATCGGTTGAAAATCTGATGGCGTCCCTTGATGTTGAGGAGAAGGCTCAGACTAAGGACACTCTTGAGAAAGGAGAGGGTCTTGCTTGCTAACTTTGTGCGAGAAGGCAAATCCGTGAGGCAAGAACAAAGGAACTTCAAACCCTCCTTTAACAAGCTGTAAAGACTACAACCTTCAAGAAGAAGAAGGCGAATAGGGACAAGAGTGAACTCTTGTTACACTTGTGGAGAGCCCGCCATTTTTCCAAGGACTGTCCGAGAACACCTTGAGAGGAAAAAGGCCAAGACATCAACGTCGTGACCGCTTAATCTTGATGGGTATGGTAATTTATTTACTGTTTTTCAGTATTTCAATCACCGTGTTGGTGGCTTGATACGGGTGCTAATGTTCATGTGTGTGACATCTCTATGTTCACTTCTTATCAGTTGCTCGATTCATCCGTCCTAATGGGGAATGGATCACATGCTTACGTGGTGTTGGCACGGTGGATCTGAAGTTTACTTCCGGAAAGATCGTGCGGTGAGGAGCGTCTGACATGTCCCTACTATGAACAAGAATCTCGTTAGTGGCTCCCTTCTTTGCGAGAGATGGGTTTAAGGTTGTCTTAGAGTCTAATAAAGTCGTTGTTTGAAACATGGACAATTTATTGGTAAAGGTTATGAGTTAGGAGGCTTGTTCCGATTTTCACTTTCGAGTTTTGTAATAAATCCGTGAATCATATTTGTGGTGGTGTTAATGATGATACCAGTATTTGGCATTCTCGTTTATGTCACATTAATTTTGGTTTGATATCTCGGATGTCCAGCATGAGTTTAATTCCGAATTTCACTATTGCCAAAGGTTCTAAGTGCCATAGTTGTGTGCAATCAAAGCAACCTCGAAAGCCTCACAAGGCTGCCGAAGAGAGAAACTTGGCACCTCTAGAACTCATACATTCGATCTATGCGAGATGAATGGTGTGTTGACAAAAGGTGAAAAGAGATATTTCATGGCGTTAATAGATGATGCTACTAAATTTTGCTATGTTTACTTGTTGCAAACTAAAGATGAGGCTTTAGACTACTTTAAAATCTATAAGGCGAAGTTGAAAATCAACTAGAGAAAGATCAAGCGTCTTAGGTCGGATCGTGGTGGTGAGTATTTTCCCAAAATATTTGATGAATTACATCGAGAACACGGAATTATTCATGAGAGGGCGCCTCCTACTGCCCCAATCAAACGGGGTTGCCGAGAGAGGAAAAAATCGCCTGTTGACTTGGTGAATTCCATGTTAGCCCGCTGGTTTATCAAAGGCATGGTGGGGGGAGGCTTTGTTGACTTCATGTCATGTCCTGAATAGAGTTCCTAACAAGAATAAAGAAAAGACCCCTTATGAGGAGTGGGTTGGGAGAAAACCATCACTTTCGTGATTTGCACTTGGGGTGTTTGGCGAAGGTCAACATACCGATTCCCAAGAAAGCAAGCTCGGACCCAAGGCAGTGGATTGTATCTTTCTAGGATATGCTCCACAGTGTAGGCTATAGATTTCTAGTGGTTAAATCTGAGGTACTGATATGCATGTTGATACTATAATGGAATCTCGTGATGCAACATTCTTTGAGAATATTTTTCCTATGAAAGATATGCATAGCATTGGTAGGATTTCTTAAATACTTCCGAATCTAGTGCATCTATTGAGAATTCTGAACAACCACATGAGGAATTTCTTGAGAAGGATGACGATGAACCTCTCACGAGGAGTAAGAGAAGAGGTTGCAAAATCCTTTGGTAATGACTTCATCGTGTACCTTGTGGATGATACTCCCGGATCCATTCTTGAGGCATATGCATCTCCGGATGCAGATGATTGGAAAGAAGCTGTCCAAAATGAGATGGACTCGATTCTTTCTAATGGAACTTGGGAATTATCGAACGACCCTATGGTTGTAAACCTGGGATGTAAGTGGGTGTTCAAGAAGAAACTAAGGCCTGATGGTACTATTGAGAAGTACAAAGCGCGTCTTGTAGCTAAGGGCTACACAGAAGAAGGCGAAGATTACTTGACACCTATTCACTGTCGCTAGGCCGACCACCATTCGAGTACTACTATCCTCGGTGCCTCTTATGGTCTTCTCGTTCATCAAATGGGCGTGAAGGCGGCTTTCCTAATGGAGAGTTGGAAGAGGAGATCTATATGGATCAGCGGATGGGTTTGTGGTAAAAGGTGAAGAGACAAAGGTGTGTAAGTTATTAAAATCTTTATATGGCCTGAAACAAGCACCTAAGCAATGGCATGAGAAGTTTGAGAACTCTACTTTCTTTGGCTTTGTCATTAATGAGGTGATAGGTGTGTTTACTATCGTCATGGTGGGGCGATAGCGTTATATTATGTTTGTATGTGGATGACATTACGATCTTTGGTACAAACATGAAAGTGATAAATGAGGTCAAGTCTTTCCTGTCAAAGAGTTTTGATATGAAAGATCTGGGAGAGCGATGTCATTCTGAACATCAAGCTTATTAAGAACGAGAATGGGATTACTTTAACACAATATCATTATGTTGAGAAGGTCTTGAGCCGATTTGGCTTTAATGATGGCAAGACTTCTCCAACACCTTATGATCCCAGTTTGACATTACGAAGGAATAAGAAGGAACCAACAGATCAGCTGAAACATTCACAAGTTGTTGGTTCTCTCATGTACTTAGCGGCCTACAAGACCCGATATCTCTTTTCTGTGAGCAAGTTGAGTAGGTTCATGTCTAACCCGGTATTGATCATTGGCATGCACTTGAAAGGGTCATGCGCTATCTATGTGGTACAATGAGCTATGGGATTCACTATTGGGAATCCTGCGTATGAAGGATATAGTGATTGAATTGGATCTCGGCGTTGATGAACTCTCGCCACGGCGGGTATGTGTTTACCCTTGGAGGTGGCGCGTGTCATGGAGGTCTCGTAGACAAACCATATTGACGAGGTCAACTATAGAAGCAGAACTTACTGCTTTAGACATAGCCACTGTTGAGTCAGAATGGCTGCACGAGCTCTTGATGGACTTGCACGTGGTTGAGAAACTGTGCGGCAATCCTTTTGAATTGTGACAACCAAACTGTTATTGTCAAAGTGAACAATTCTAAGGATAACGCGAAGTCATCAAGACACGTGAAGAGACGTTTGAAATCTGTCAGGAAATTGAGAAACTCCGGAGTAATAACTGTTACGTATATTCAAACAGACAAAAACCTGGCAGATCCCTTTACAAAGGGACTATCACGAAATGTGATAGAAAGTGCATCGAGGGAGATGGGGTTGAGACCCATGGATGTCACACCTTAGTGGTAACCCAACCTATGTGATCGGAGATCCCGTAAATTAGGACCTGGGAAGAACAAGCTAGTGGTTTGACTGAGGAGAGTATTTTGTAACCCTCTCTATGTGAAGATGCATGACTCTCATAATCTGTAAGGCAGGTTGGCAACATGTCTTAATGTGTTTCTGTTGGCTTTAATTAGCAAAGATGCCGTCCTACAGGGCATTCTTGAAAGAACACACCTATATGAGCTCGACTGTAAACGTCGCGGTCTATGAGATCTGGGTGATCACTAGTAAACTCATGAAGAGACCAGGGAGTATGACGCATATGCTCCAACCCGCGGGGTAGGCTACTGACAGCCAAGTACTAGTTATGATTCTGAGCGAAATCTATTGGCACCAAACTTGCAATTCAAGGTTCGTCCATTGTTCAAGTTGTTGATAGACGTAGTTCAAGTTTCTAGGCGGAAGTTCAACTTAACAGTCTCTGCTGAAACACTGGTATATAAACAAGTAGCAAGGATTGGCAAATCTTCAAATGGGCTTTTGAGATCTGGTGGGGGATTGTTAGAAATAATGGGGCTAATCCATTTAGGCCCATGAGTATTTCAGATTTTCCCTAAATCTCAAAGCCCAAATTTGTGGCAGCCCATATGTGTTTGGGCCCATGTTTGTGGCAGCTCACATGGGAGTGTAGTGGGAGCTAAAGTTTAGTCCCACATGGAAAGTTGGAGGAGAGTTGCACCACCTTATAAGGAGGAGTGTTGCACCACTTTGTAAGTAAGTGGGAATAAGAGAGATACACACGCGCGCTCCTCCTCCGACGACGCCGCTCGCACGCTCGCCTCGTCACGTCACGTCGCGCGCGCGCGCGCGCCGCGGGTTGCGGGAATCTCGCCGAGCCGAGCTTTATTTTGCTGCTCAGGAAAATTGACAGACGTGTCAAACGGTTAGCTTATTCGGGTCGCTCCCGGATCGTGGGCTACTGTAACCGACCCGAACATGCGTAACGTGGACTCGGCCCACGTTCGCCTCCGTTAGGGTTTCCTGAGCCGCTCTATATAAAGTCTTGCGCGGCTACCGCCACAACAACCACGGAAAAACCAATCTAGGGTTTTGCCATCCTCTCTACTTGTGCCGTCACCGTAGTCTACTCCATCCCGCTTGCCGGCGTGCACCGGCGGACGGGAGAGCAGGTCTCCGGAACCACTCGCCCTTGTGATCCTGTACGGGAGAGGGCGAATAAGGTTTTTGGGAAGCGCTCTGCGCGACTGCTCGAGTTCTCCATCACGGGTCGTCTTCCATCCAAGTCAGGCGGTGTTGCATACCGCCGTCTTCGTCGCCATCTGCTGCGATCACTCTTCCCCAAAGTTTCTACTACGATAACCGAACGGTACGTGCTACGTGATCCTGTTTGGTTATTCATCATGTTCTACGAGTACATGTTAGGCTGCTGTTTGTTTCCGATCATCCTGTTGTTTAGTACATCTAGTATGTTCGAGTTACATGAGCTAGTAGCTGATTTTGTCATGATTTATATTCTTGAATTAATCGTGGAAATTATGCCTAATAATCCAACAGACCGTTGGTCTAATCTCATGATGTTGCTCGTAAAACTGTGTATCGGCCGATTTAATCTCCATCATATACAGTACCTATACGTGTAGTCGCATGTCCGCAAATTAGAAATATACTTATTTGCGGACGGAGGATGTGTATGTGACTCTCTCATTGTGCATTTCTTAGGAAGTCGTCATTTCCTCGGTAGGGTACGTTTCGGAAACTTCTAATCTATGAGAGCGTCGGCGGCCATTGCAACTAACAACGCCTCATCATCCATTCAATACCTCATGTGTTCATGTTCGCCGACGAGGCGACATAAAGTAGATTCTAGCATGCACGTTATACCAAGTGTAATGTTTTAGTCTGTGTTGTTAGAGTATATTACGGCTAGACATATTGGTAGTTTAATATTGTAATCTAATTCTATCTCTATTAGGCTTCTTGCCCTCAAGTCTTCTAGTACTATATAAACAGTCTAAGGGCTCATGATGTAATCATCTCTTGCAATATCAATCTATACTTTCGCAATCTTTCATGGTATCAGAGCGTGTCACTCCTCGGTCTAGGTTTTAGCCACCGCTTTCGCCGCGTCGCCCCTGGCAAGGTCGATCTCTATGATCTTCACCGGGGGCATCGCATCTCGTAGCTAGCTTTCTTCCAAATCCCTAGATCGGTTTAGTAGTGCTAGCAAATCTATTTTTTCTATTAGATATATTTTTCTTTTAGCCACCAAAAGCATCGTCCACAGCCGCATGTCGTCATTGCGCGCCTCTACTTCAACTTCGACGTCGACTCAACTCCGGCAAATCATCATCAACGATCGTGGCAAGGAGGCTCCTCGTGGCGCCCCAAGTGACGCCTTCACGCGCAGCGTCTGCTCCATCCTCACGTCGTCTCCATGTCGGCCCGTCTTCGCCAACATCTACCGGGATGCACGTCCTTAAGTACGCGCCTCGCCATCAACAAAGGGATGCACCTTCATCACCCGTGGTCATCATTGCCGACAACCATCTACACCAATAACATCGCCACATCGTCGCCGCTATCACCGATCATGGTCATCGTCAACGCCAACAAATTCTTCTCCACGAGCGACTCTGCGCTCATATAAGCGGAAAATACGGGTCAAATCCCCGAAATCGACTACCGCTACAATCGTCATCGACAACTACCACCGTCGTCTTCGTCCACCACGACCTTGCCGCCAGAGACGCGGTCTAATTTTTATTTGCACAAGTCTGTGCTCAATTTTTCTTCTTGCAGCCACTTCGTCTACTCCGACACGACGGACAACTTCTACACCGACCGTTTATGGAAAATTTTCTTTGCTCCTCAATCCGGCTCTGGCACGCATGGCTCATGATGGTTCCTGTCTTCGCATGTCCGGTATTGGCAACACGGACTCGTGTCTTTGTCCCCAACACGCTCCCGAGTCTGGCAAGCTTGGCATTGCAGGTCGAGCTACTTTGACCCAAACTACGTCTACCTCAACTACTACGACGAATTCTCTAGGCTCAATGACGACATCGATCACAACACAACAACATCATCGACTTCATCAACAGCGACAACTTCCCCCACGGCACCATCGACCACAACTATAGAGCCCTCACTACCGGCTACATCGACATCGGCAATAAGGGCTACCACCTCACCTTTAGCTTATTCTCCAGTCAGACCGTCCGCGTCACTACCGATCCGACTGCGGGGGGTGTTAGAGTATCTTACGGCTAGACATATTTGGTAGTTCAATATTGTAATCCAATTCTATCTCTATTAGACTTCTTGCCCCCCAAGTCTTCTAGCACTATATAAACAGCCTAAGGACTCATGATGTAATCACCTCTTGCAATATCAATACAATCTATACTTCCACAATCTATCATGTGTCATTGCAATCCAATTTGACTCAGATTGATGAAACTTAATGAAACTTGTTGGAATTGTGGAGCACGAATCGTAAACTAATACATCAATGATATAGACATGCCCGTTATCTCAAGTGCACGTTAGAAAAACCAGTCTCGACGAGGTGACCCTTTAACACCTCATTCTTTTTGCAAAATTTTACCAATCTATTAATGATCATCAACAACAGTACAAAGAGAGCCAAAAGTAAGAAACATTATAAATAGGTCATTGAAACACCTAGCGGCGACTACAAACACTAACGTCAGCCAAAGGCGCTCCGCCGTCCTCGCCCCTCCATCACCGGAGCAAATGATATGTCCAAAGAAATCGATAGAGAAAGAGATAGGTGGGAGCGAAGGCTTCAGTAGTTAGTACTTGTCAATCGTAGTGCTCTTGATCCGTTAGCGAATGAGCACGTAACACAAACATTCATGAGGACCCACGCCAGCTAGCGGCAAGGACCTGCGGCTGCTGCTAGTCCGGGCACTCCCGCTCCTGGCAGGCGACGTTGCCTCGTTCTGCTCGTGTGGCGTGAGGATCCACGCCTAGGTCGTCAAGGTGGTGGTGAGAATCGCGGTTGTTTGTTGGTTTATCAGTTTTGTGTTGGAACAAAAACAATCGAATCCCACCCGTCAGCGTGGAGATAATCACGGAATAATAGGATAATAGATCTCTTGTAATTGCTGCTCTCCTATTGAAACCACATTTGGTGAGTAAAACAAGGAAATATTTGACCAGTACTTAGGGCATTTCCACCGGATCGACCCAACCTATCCCGGCGCGGATGCACGCGGCGTCACAGCGGTACAACCCATCCGTCCCGACGCGTCCGACTCGACTCATCCGTGCACCTAATTTGCGTGACCGATGGGTCCGGCCAGTGAGAATCACGGAATAATAGGATAATAAATCTCTTGTAATTTCGGTTCTGAGAAACCACGGTCAGTGAGTAAAACAAGGAAATATTTGACCAAGTTTAGCGAAAACGATGTTTGCATCTATAGGAACGAGGTAATAAAAACAAATATTTATTGGAAGTTACGATTGCTTTCCTTGATTGCTCCCCGCGTGGAATGATAGGCAAAGGACTACAGACAATGTATGTGAATCAAATATTGAGTAAAAACACCAACTTCAATTTAATAATAGAAGGAGGAGTTGTGATTGTTCTTTTGAGAGGCATATACATTTTTAGTTCCACAATTTGTATCACGAGAGCATTTTAGTCCAATTTGATGGAATTTCTGCGATTTTAACCGAATTCGACTGGTAGATTGAAACTTACTCTAGAGCTGACACATGGCATCTCAATTTTTGCAAAATAGTCCCTCTGTATTTTTTCTCCGCCACATGCAACATTGGTACGACCTGACCGGTAGACCTCGCTTGTACAACTAATAATAAGAAGGAGCGTGCAAGTCACACTACAGGGATCGAAGGGTTTTCTTTTTCCCCATGCGCAGCCGCCAGGGAGGAAAATCGCCTGCCCTAGGGCACAGCCTTCCGACGCCGGCCTCCGGCGGCTCCCCCAACCGGTGACCTAGGTCATCGGTAGTGAGGGGGGCCGTCGGATCCACGCCTGTGGATAGTTTTAGCCAAAGTAGTCTCGTTTTTAGGCTGTTCATCGTCTTGGTTTCGGGGACGGCGATGACGGCGCTGAATAATTTTTCTTCCGATCCTTCCCCAATGGATTCGAAGACTAGTCTATTCAAGCAAGGATGGTGCCACGGTGGCGGCATTCTTGTGGTGGATGTGTGTCCTCAGGATCCACCGCTCCAGCGCCGACGTGGAACCTGGTAGGAAGTCAAGGAGCGGATGCAGATTGTGGTCTGCATCGACGACATCTGGAATATGGTGGATCGCGTGCTGGGTCCGTGGTTCATGGATGGTAGGTATGGTTTCCTCCTCCGACGTTCTAGTCGTGCGGGGGTGCTAGATCTGGAGTTCGATGGCGTGTCCGGGGTGTTGCCCCAGTCTGATTCGTTCAACGATAATGGTTTCACCTTGGATGAGCCACCTTGGAGGCCCGCAAAGCTGCATATCAGCGATGGAGCCGCATCGAGCTCGGGTGAGGAGGTGATCCGTCATTTTTTCCTTTGGTGGCTGCTGTTGTGGTGCCAGAGGCAGGTGACGGGCGTTGGTGTCAAGGTCAGAAGATTTTTTGGTCTAGATTGTAATTTTCTTTCTTGGCTGTGGTCTTTTGCGCAAATGCTTGCGTTCTGCTGTTTTTTCAGTTTTGTCAGGTCAGTGTGTACGTGGCACTATGACATTTATGACATAAATGAGACATGTATTACCATGCAAAAAAAACTAATAATAAGAAAATAAAATACGAAAACCCTTATATGTAGTGGCCGGAATTGAACTCACGACCTGCACGCAACAAAAGAAATAGAAGTTTGCCAATAAAGCAGACGAGGTGATGTGTTATTTGTAGAGCACTCGCTTTTTATATATTAATAGTTATAGTTGCTCGTGCGTTGTCACGGGAAAACAAGACACGACGGAAGGTAATTTTATTTCGAATATCCCATTATATATATTTGTGATTTTATCCCTCTCACTAATCCTTCAAGAAGCAACGTGTGTGTTTTTGATACTTTACACTTTTCACCCTATCATGTGCCTTATTTTATAGCGCACAATCTAGCGATTTTTGATAGTGTTACTCTTTTTGTAAGATAATTAGCGAAACTTCCATTATGTAAGTGCAACAGAATAATAAAAACTTTATTAATCCTAAATTGGTGTCTAAATTTATTTATTCTAATAAATGTAACAAAACATGGAACATGAAGCACCGAGAAACAACTACATAATACATAGACGGATTAATCACACGCTTGACATTCTTGCACCGTGAAACGAAAAGAACATGATCTCGGGGAAAAGGTTAGCCACACACATCTACATAAAATACTTATAATTTTTTAACATAAAAAACAAACCGGATAAAAGGTATCTACAAAATGAGTCTTCCATTCATGTCAGAATGGAGGATAATGTTTATAAGAAGGTAAATGATTGGCTTTGTCCAAGGGACGCGTGGTCTGGATAGTTCGCGGTGAAGCAGCCACGCGTAGGTCCCACCATATTGGATCGATTCCCTACATACCCCAAGCACATCCAGTCATGTTCGTGTTCGCGCTTCCAGCGCCGCCCTACTCTAGACTGCCCTGTATTTTCCTGGACCACCAATATCATCTCTATACGTTCCACCTCTCTGTCGCGCCGTCATGCCACCATGTCGCTCGCCACTGTGTCACTACACCGCCAGGACCCCTGCAGCTCACATCTCCACCCTGCACCAGCGCTCTCCCGCCGCCGGAGATGGAGGACACCCACAATTGACCACCACCTCACGGTGCCCGCCGCTCCTCCTCCACCCCGTCGCGCCTCCCTACAAAGCCCTATCGGACTGTCAGACTGTATTGCTATATGAGAGCATCGGCCGGGTGCGCGGTCACCAAGGTCGTCGTTGTCGACGACCCTCTCCTCATGGATATTGCTACATGTGGCCACTGGCGGTGCTACCGAAGGCCACCAGCACTACTATGTATGGCATCGAGGTTTGCTACAAGTGGTCGGCGGCAGTGCTACATGCAGTCGGCGGCAGTGCTACAAGCAGCATTGGGTTTTGCTATATGCGGCCGCCGATGTCACTACAGGTGGGTGTTAGGTTTGCTATGTGCGGGTAGCGGCGGTGCTACGTGCTACATTGGATTTTTGGTACAAAAGTTCTATTGTTTTCTACAATAGTATAAATGTTTTGCGATGAGATCTCCGACGAGGTCTTTGGCTCTGGCAAAGTCCGATTTGCTGCAGTGGCAAGTTCTTTTTGCTACGAGGTCTCCTAGGAGAAGTCTTTGACGAAGTTAGGTTTGCTATAGGACAAATGTACCCATTTTTTTGGTTTTGCAACAATATCATGAATACTAGTTTGTACCTTAATAATATAGTTTAAACCATGTAATATTTATTTTTGCTGACTGATTGACCAGCTACATGACAGATGTACCTAGTTTTGCACGCTTCTATCACTCCATTGGTGTCCATTATTGCTCCACGAGATTTATTTGTTCACGCTGATCACGACTTTCTTCCTCTTGACGATCATCTCCTTGAATGAATCTTAAATGCATCATTATCTTCCTCTAATTGTAGATCAAAATACCGCCAGAGCAAGAACTGCAGCAGATGTAGCGATCATAAAATAGAAAAGGTTCCATCCCTATGTACGCGAAGAAAATTACACTACCTTCTATTGGACCTATGTTCAAGGCTGGTATGTTCATTACCACACTCTCACTTGTGAAGGCCAAGGAGAAGGATGTCGTATAAGATCGTAGAGTTCCTACGAATATGGCAGTCTCTTGTTAAAATACACGCACGATCAAAATTCATCTGCAGTTCAAAATAGTTGCTAGTATGAATATACATGGTTGAGTTTCTTAGGGAAGAAAAGACCGAAATATAGTTTGTGTAAGTAAGAATTCATGTGCAGTTCATCATAGGCACGTCTTTAAATACTCACATCTCTAATTTCCTAAATTTTCAAAATAGTTTGTTGTTTTATTACCTAAGAAGCCGCGGTTCAGGTTCGTATGAAAAAATCAGAGGTATTATCAACTTGGGCTTCCCACCTGCAATCAGTATGGCAGCAAACACTTCACACTGTTGACCAAAACAAAGAGATTAAGATTACTTGGTATATAGGAAAAATGCCACCACCACCGACAATACCCTTGCTTAAGCCCTTAGAGGATCTGCGAAGGGAAACATGGTTTAAGCCTAGATCAGCAATCAAAATATGCTTAAAGAAAACTTTGCACCTTGCCTACACCATGCACATCGTCTATGGCCTGCCTTGCTTGTAGCTGCTGTCAAACATCGTCCCATTGGGGAACCTTGCACGCCAAGCTAAATTGAGCAAATTGGCTCCAACTGTATGGGCCAAGTGGGCAATATCCAAGTACATTGATAAGTGCTCCACGTTATTCCCTTGGGGGAAATAAGAACACACCTAGATCAAAGCCATAGTTGTTACCAAGATAAAATATTCTGAAAACATTGGTAGCTGCAGCTAGAGTAATAAGTGAAGAGGGCCAAGGGCTCACCGATTGTACCCATCGACAACAAACACATAAGTGTAATGCTTCTTCCCATTGAGGCTGGTGAAATTCGTGATTGTACAAGTGAACTGTGACATCTGTAGGTCCTCCCGAGCACTTTCTTGAGCTCGATTTGCATGTTGTAGTTCTCCTTCTTCACCATGTCAATCTCTGCACTGTTGCTTTGAATATATTTCCAGGGTTTGCAAATTCTGAATATTTTTATTCGATTATTGGTGCTAAAAGAATTTACCAAAGTAGACCAGACAAGAACCATGTGCTTCTCATCCCGAAGTATCTTCCTGGAGTTGATCTGGTAGTGATCCTTGGCAGCCTAGAAGCAAGCTACATATTGCATCTTTGCGATCGGCTCCAAAGAAAACAGAGTCCTAGAAACATAAAGAGAGTGCAGAAGTTGTAGAGCTTGCCCGTGCTAGAGAAAATAATGACGCCAACCTGAGCGTTGAGGAGCACGCGGATCTCGCGGGCCTTCTTCAGCGAGCCGACTCGGCGCTTGGCAAATGTCACCTGCCTATTTGGCGAGTTCGTGATCCTCTTGATCTTGACCTTGATGATGGATTTCTCCTATGAAATAGAAAACCCAAGGTTGGGATCAGTTTCACCCAAACAGAAAAATACAACTTGCATTAGTTTCGTTTGTTACTGCATGGACATTAGTGGTGTTGTTTTTTATCCGTCACGCCAAGAAATAATTTCAGATGGTAACTTGCACATATCACTAAGTATGTTGTGGGTCTTAGTCTATGGAAAGAAAACTATTTGATGGCACCATCTGATCTCGTTGCGAAAGCACATGCTCATCCGTAATATTGTATTTTCAAACAATTGTCTCGGGAAATGATTATTCATGTGAGGCCAACACAATTTCAGAGCACCATCAAGAAAGCTCAGGGAAAGAATTCATGCAACAATCTGAAAAAGGAATCAAGAATATTACCAAGGCACGTAGACATAATTCCTGCAACGATCTGAAAGGAATTTCTCAAGATGACCTGTGCCTGAAAATCGTCCATCATGGTCCTATGACAACATTATATAATTTGCCGTGTACCTGCAGGCTGTAGTAGAACAAGGTGGCCGGGCGGTGCTGCAGGACGATGACCTACACCTGCAAATCGTTGGATCATGGCCTATGACTGCATTAGATAGTATACCTGCAGTAGATCGTGGTGGCCGGCGGTGTTGCGGGACGCGTGAATTGGCCAGATGGGTCGGGAGGATCGTCGGCCGGACGGCGCAGCTGGATGGTGCGCGATGGTCAGGGCGATCTGGCGGCGAGGGCGACTGCAGCGGGCGAGCTCCCGTGGACCTGCGGCAAGGCGATCGTGCGTGATTTTTTTGCTAGAGACGCAACGATCGCGTGGATGGTGCGGTATTTCAGGGACGGTTTCTATTGGACTTTTTTTTCAACCTGCCTTCCGATGGATTTTGCTACGGACGAAGTATGAAGGTATCGAGCGTTCCCAGGAAACGGAACACTTCCTTTTTTTCTTCTTATTATTATGCCTTGTGTGATTTAGTGGGAGGGCAAAATGGTCTTATTTAAAAAAATGTTTACAAAACCAGTGGCCGGAGAAAACAGAGAAAATTCGTTATTTTTAAGTAGTAGAGATATTATGTTCTTGATGCGATCTTAGCTTGGCTACACACGCACACACAGACGTGCAGCACATAAGGAAAATATTTAACTCACACCCTCTAAACGCTCTCGCCCTTCCTCTCCCTTCTCTGGTTCCTCTTCCTCCGAGCCGCCAGGCACCTCCCCCCCTCCTCTCCGGCGGTGGTCGGCATTGAGATTGGGTGAGGGACCCTTCCCCCTGTACAACCGTATCTAGAGTAGGATAGTTTGGTGTGTGCCCTAGTGCCGTCTGGTGTCATGCCGTTTGGGATCTCGTCGTTCAGGTTCGGGAGCGACCTCCGGCGGCGGGTGGTGGTGGTCTGCTTGCTCGTGGTGCTCCAATGGTGGGAATCGGAGGCGAGTGGTGGTGCTGCAACCACAATCCCCTCAATAAAGCTCCATTTTCTCTCCCCCAGATCGAGGCATTGAGGTTGGGATTCTTCCTCCGGGCCATCGAGGTGATGGAGTTGAGGAAGATCCTCAATCTGTTGCGACCCTTTGTCGATCTGAGGAGTGGGATGGTTGGAATACTGCGGCGATCTTTTGGAGGGGATCCTCGGTGGCTCTTCGATGGCGCCACGTCGGCCCGCCACCGACTCGTATGGCCGAATGGTAGCTGCTCCGAGCTCTGGCGCCGGCCGCTGCCCGGTGCCACCTCACCTTCAACCTCCAGGCCAATGTGCCATGTCGGAGGCCCTTCATCTCCTTCGGCGTCGGGAACCCCGTCTGCACCTCACCAAGTGGTCTAGTCCCCGGTGGTGGTGTCGACGCCGGCGATCTGAAGCTCCAGTTCGCATCCGGTGAAGAGGGACCCGATCACTTTTCTATTTTTAGTTTGGGGTCATGTATGCATTGTGGGAGGACTTTATTGTTATTTCTATTTTCTTTGAGGTTTTCCCTATATTTTGTAAGCCCACCGCTGAGGATTAATGCAGTGTTCTGGGCCCTTCGGGGCTCTTCGTCCCGTGTTTAAAAAAAAGGAAAATAGTTACGTACGCTCAACTACATTAAACATGGAATGAAAATTATGTATAATAGAGCACGCACACACGAGTGAAGTGACACTTAATCGATTGAGTGTATACACTCTCGCTACATGTAAGCCTTTATTTTGGACATTCAAAAATACATGTTCTAAAGTTGTGTTTTTTTTTAAAAAAAGATGCAAATTTTTATTGCAAAATAATTTGTGTTCTGGGCAACATAAAAAAGATAAATTTCGAAATCTGGGTTTACAAACTGTACACCTTCAAATCCTGGAAGAATTGTTTTTGTAGCCCCAATACAAATCCCTCAGGTTGAAATTTTGCAAAATAAAAATGCTTACATCATTGTGCACATGTGCATTTTTTTAGGGCGCTTTTGATACGTTGAATTGCATTTTTACATGACGTGTGTGCTTTCATCTTATATAAAAGAATTATGTCCTCCAACTTGAACAATAGAATCTGTTGGTGTATTGGCTTGATCCAATGTGCAGCTATACCAAGCTATTGAGTTAAACCCCTCCTTCGATCTAAGTTTTAACTATTTTATTTATACGTCTAATGTTAGCAAATGCCAGATATTTATAGGTCTATTGTTAGCAAATGCCAGAGTAGGGATCATTTTGAAAAAATTGTGATGTCATATGTGGATGAATTTACTAAAATTTGCTGAAATTTTATAAAATTGGACTAAAATGCTCTCAGGATACAAGTTGTGGGACTAGACTTGCTCACTTTGCAAGATGTGGGACTAAAACGCTCCCACGGTGCAAGATGTGGGACTAAATATGTATATACCTCTTTTTTTGGTTTTCTGTGATGGTGGCATTCCCTTTAATATGCCTTCTTGTGATTGTGAGTTTCCATTTAGACCCATGATTATGAGACGTATAAAATTAATTGGATGTTTGATGTCTGCGATTTAACAGCTAAAATTGATCCAATATTTGATGTTTGCGTTTTGATAGTTAAGATTGGTCCAATGTTTGATGTGACCTACTCGATCACCAATTCACATTTAATAGTAAAGAAAAGATAATGTTCAACTAAGTGACAAACCATACTAAGTAGCAATTTAGTCTAGATTAGCACGAGTCCATCGGATTCACTTGAACCCAACTATTAGATGCCAACTCCAATACTGCATGGAAGTGCGTGATGGTTAGGCCGGGAAGCATGTAGATCGCGCGGGTAGGGCGAACATGCCCACCTAGTTCACATTTTCGAGTTGACATCCTAGTCACTATCCATGTCATATGACTAGTTGGTCCAGACTATCAAAATGAAGGGATATATTAAAACAGGGTATACTTTTTGACACTATAATTTAACATGTTTGGGCAAAATGTAGCAGAATTTTTTATATTGGTGCCACAAATCCACACTTGAAAGTGGAGTTCACTCATACATTTATTATGAAACAGGAGATTTTCCACTCAAAAGAATGTTGAACACATCAAAATAATACAAACACGACTATGAGGAGTTTCGTCATGTTTAGCCACCAGCTAATTGCAACATGCATAAACAAATATACAGCGACTATAAATAGCTAATGGACAAAGCAAAATTTAAGGTATATCAAATTCATAGAAAACATCTCTGGGTGTCTCTTTTCAATGATTGCACCACTTTCTTTCCTACCGTGGAGTGGATGTAGTAGCATCTTGTGGATTCAGTTTGCCAACAACTTCATCCAGTATATCACTTGCAACAAGTGGGTGATTTTTCTGTAGTAGCACAAAACCCTCGGTTCTTCTTATAGCTCGCAACCTATCACCGTCTGTTGCCATATATTTGAGACAACAAACCTTGAGCTGCTCACAATCATATGTTTCCACGAGATCCAGAATGGAAGCCACTGTGTCGATATCTATCGCCTTGCTGAGCTTGCTCTCGCACAACACTTTCAGTCGTTCCATGGCGTATCGATTAGCGGCGACGAGTAAGTGTTGTGTCATGTTTCTTGCCTCTTGGCTGGCCTCCTCCTCCATGAACTCAGGCAAGCGATCGTTGTACACGTAGTGCAACATGACCTCAAATACGTGAGCGTTCATATCATGAATCCTGATGCTGCTTTCTCTTCTCTCCCTCATGAAGCCACACAACTGAGCGCGGAAGACTGGAGACCCCGCGGCGAGCACGCACGCGTGCTCCTTGAATCTCCTGAACCGCCCAATCCTGATGGTGATATCCGCCTTGAGGCCGCTCTCTAGTAGACTGCGTAGATCTTCAGTTAGGTTGGATGGTGGCACGGCGATGTTGTCTTCCTTTATGAGTTTGGGGACATCGAGGATGCACTTGATCACTAAGCAATCATCTTTGAGGCACCCGGATGTGGCCAAATCAGCTTTACTCACAAACTTATTGGTACCCAAGGCGGGCGTGGTGGACGAGAGCTTCACGGTACCGGAGCTGAATGTGTGGTTCTTCTCCTGTCTCAGTTGAGCTTCATATACCGTCAAAATCTTCTAAGTGTGATTCCTCTTTTAGTAGAGGTTAACAAGCCAACCCTTTTCAATAGTTTCAGGCGCAACAGGTAATTACTTAACCATCTTACAAGTGCATAAGTTAATAATAATCTTTATACAAAATCAGGTTATAACTTAACCATGATACAGAACTCTAGACAAAGGTAATGCTATCGTAAGTAACTGAGACAGTTATAGAACACTTCTATAGTACCATCAGCAAGGATACACGAACATACATCTCTTGCATCCTTCAGTGTCAACCGAGCTGGAAGTCTACTACAGCAAAGGACCCCAAGTCCGACAATGAACAGTTTCCGCAAATTAGCTGTGTTCACTGCAAATTGATTATAGAAATTTGTCTGCCCAAAGGACTATTAAAAAAGGCGCATTACTGCTCAAACTACACAAAAAAATAATCCAAAAAGGACGAAATAGGTTAGTATTAGAACAGTAAAGATATTCGTCAAGTTAAAACAGTATAGGCTATAGCCAAACACTTCACTAGTCAACTGTGCACGGGAGTAAAAGGTAGAAGAAACGAAGGCATGCATGCTCATGCATCAATTAACGGTAGCAGTCTTTGACCTGGAGGGTAAAAGAAACTAAGGCATGCATGCTCATGTAAAGTACTGATGAAGACTACGAAATTAAATGATTTATGCACTGCCACTAGACCGAGATCAAGAGGAAGAAGACAATCTGTATATATAGCATATTCTCAGGATGCAGAAGAATGAGCAACCAGCAAATCAATGGTACATAGCACACAGAGAAATTAGAAATTGGTCTTCTTTGTCTCGGTTGAGCTTAAGATACTGTCAAAAACTTCAAATACTGATTGCCCTTTTTGTACAGGTTAACTGCCTTAGACCGAAATCAAGAAGAACACAATCAATAGAATATAGCATGCTCGGGAAGATGCATAAGATTGAGCAGCCAGCAAATTAATGGTATATAGCACACAGGAGAAATTAGAATTTAATCTGCTCTTGTCACGGTTGAGCTTCATATAGTGTCAATACTAGTTTTCAATAGTGACAGGCGTGTCATTTTGGGCTAGTTGCATGAACTGGACCGCTGGTTGGATTTCCTGATCGATGCTGCTGGCAGCTTCTCGCAGTTTGTCGCCATATACTTTACACAGCAGTTCTTGAGTTGCTGGCAGTTGTGTCGCTCGGCAAAATCCAGAGTGACACCCACCGTCTCGACATCCAGCGTCTTGCTCAGCTTGAGCTCGCAGATCAGCTTCAGCCTCTCCATGGCATACCGGTCGGCTGCGACGAGAAGGTGTTGTGCCATGTTCTTAGTGAAGGGGTTCGTAGCATGGAAAACAAAATTTTCTATCGCATACAAACAAACAAGCCAAGATCTATCTACTAGATTGTAGCAACGAGTCGATAGAGGAACTCACCCTCGAAGATTCCAAAGCGGTTAACGAGAGCAGATTCTCGTGGGTGATGTAGTCGTACTCTTTCCGATCTCAAGATCGCGTAGACGATCCTTCCAGCGCCACGTTCCGGCAGCGCTCCCGCAGTCGGTCACACGTTCGGTACTCGACGAAGACCTTCCTCTCCCTTGTTCCAGCAGGCAGCGGAGGTTGTAGCACTCTCCTCGCGATTACGGCAGCACAACGGCGTGGTACCGGAAGTAGAGGGGAAATCCCGCAGGGCTTCGCCTTAAGCCGGTGCGAGTATGGTGGAGCTTATGAGAGAGGCTATTAGTGGTCTAGTAATTAGACACACCAATTAGAAGGCTCTAAACCAATTAGAAAGCTCTAAACCGAAATAGCTCTAAACCGGGGTTTAGATCTAGGGTTTAGTTTAGAGGATAGGAACTTGTGTGTTTTCTAGGAGGGAGCCCTGCCCCTCCTTATATAGGTGGGAGGGGCTGGCCGGCCAAGGGGAGGGAGTGGAGTCCCTCCCCAACTCGGCTTGGGTGGGGCGCCGGCTTGGGGAGGACTCCCTCTCCAACTCGGCTTCACCTCCTCCTCTTTTCCCACTTCCCAAAATTGCCGTTTGACTTTCAAACTAGCCGTTTGACTTTTCAATTTAGGATTTAATTTAATCCTTTATTTGGGACAGCAAGAACACTTAGTACATGATGCAATCATTCCAACTTACAATGACACATTCATGTACCCTTCCCCCTCCCGGAGTGCCGGACATTCCGGGACCTTCTAGAATGTTCCCGATGAAAACACCGGAACCATTCCCCAACTCCGAAATGGGACTTTCCTTATATGAATCTTATTCTCCGGACCATTCCGGATCTCCTCGTGATATCCGGATCCCATCCGAGACTCAACAACATTCGGTCTCTTTCTCATAATACCATAACTACTCAAACAACGTCAATCCTTATGTGTCTCCCTACGGTTCGTGAATTATGCGGACATGATCGAGACACTTCCGAACAATAACCAATAGAGGAATCTGGAAATTCATATGGCTCTACATATTTCTACGATTACTTTGCGATCGAATGAACCACTTACATACGATACCAATTTCCCTTTGTCTCACGATATGTTACTTATCCGAGGTTATGATCGTCGGTATCTCCGCATACCTAGTTCAACCTCGCATCGATAAGTACTCTTTTCTCGCTCCGTGATATGTGATCCCTTGTGAGCTAGTCACATGCTTGCAAGCTAATTGGATGACATTTCACCGAGAGGGCCCAGTATATCTATCCGTCATATGGATGGACAAATCCCACTCTTGATCCATGTGTTTCAACCAATACTTTCCAACACTCAATGCCACTTTTATAGCCACCTCATACGGTGTGGTGTTTGATGACATCAAAGCATCCATCCGGTAAAGGTGATATGCATGATCTCATGGTCGAAGGAATTAGGTTACTATGTATCAGAAAGCATATAGCAATTGAACTATTGAAATGACTTGATCTTTATGCTACGCTTGTCTATAGGAGTATGTCCACCATATCATTCTCCTAACGATATGATCTTGTTGTCAATAACATCTCAATGTTCATGATAGGGAAACCACAATCATCTATTAACCAACAAGCTAGTGAAGTATAGAGGCTATACTAGGGACTTCAAATTAAGTTTACAAATCACACAAGTATTAATGTTTCCGGTTAATACAATTATAGCATGGTATGTAAACATTTATCATAAACACAAAGATATAATAATAACTACATTTATTATTGCCTCTAGGGCATATCTCCAACACTTAGCATCCTCGGTGGCCTCCTCCATGAACGGCGGCAGGGTGTCCTTGTACATGTAATGCAGAAGGGCCTCGAAAACTCTGGCGTCTATGTCACTGATGCTGATGGTTTTTCGCCTGCTCTCCATCATGGAGCCGCACAGCTGCGCGCGAAAGACAGGTGACCGCGCGGCGAGCACGCACCTGTGCACCTTGAACCTCTTGAGGAAGCCGATCTTGACGGTCATGTCCGCTTTGAGGCCGTCATCCAGGATCTTGCCGATATCGCTGCTCAGCTCCGAGGGCGGCACGACCACGCTCGTGTCGTCGGCGTCCCCATGGCCCTCGAAGGTGTCGGAGACGATGACCTCGACGGTGCACTTGATCACGAGGCAGTCGTCCTTGAGGCAGCCCGACACGGCCAGATCAGTCTTCTTCACAAACTTGATTAACCCCCACGACTTGCTCTGGGCCGAGAACTCGGTCGTGCCGACGACGTGTATGTTCTTCACCCCCGTCTCCGGCGATCCAGGGTCCTGGAGCAGGCAGAAGGAGAAGTTGGCTCGGACCGTGGCCTCGCCGGCGTTCTGCAGAATGACGAAGACCGACGTGTGCTCTCCGCCGGCGTTCTTGTCGCCGTAGGGGTAGTACTCGATGGCCCAGTCGTGGCCGCCGACGCGGAAGGGCTTCGAGTGAATGCAGATGGCGGTGCTCTTGATCAGGGAGTGCTCGGAGACCTTGAGCAGGTGCACGCCGGTGATGGCCGAAATGCGGTGCGTCGAGGCGGTGGTCTCGATCGCCGCCATGGCCGCCGCCCGCCCGCCCGAGATCGTTACGAGAAGGAAGATCGACCGACAGATGGGAGATGGGAGCTGGACGGCAGCCGCGGATGGATCTGGTGGCCGGCGGTGGTTGAGGTCGGAGGATATGGGAGGCTAGCGGCGCAGGAACGAGGAGACAGTGGAGGAGGGCGGCAATGCGGAAGACGTGGGAGGTAGGCGGCGGCGGTGCGTGCTGCGTGAAGAAGATGAGGAAGTGGGGAAATTTTTCTAGGGCTTTGACTTAGAGCATCTTTGGCACATCTGCCGAAATTTTTGCCGATACGCGGTACCGAGGCAAAAATAGCTTTTCCAGATACCATAAAAGGCTGAATACTGAAAAAAGAATACAATATCCCGTATCGAGGCCCATCCGTCCAGCATATATTCGGTGCGGGGAGCCTGGATGTGGTATCCCGCATCCATTTTCCCATTCGTCCTCCGCCTAGAAACCCTCGCCGCGGCCCGCACACGTCTTCGATTTCGGCCACATCCGCCGTCGAAAAACACATCCCAACCTCCGCGTCCACCCAACAACTTGCCATGGCCGGCCAATCGAGGCCCGATTTGGGCGCAAGCAGTCGCGCTTCTCCAGGCCGCGGCGAGAGCTTCGGCGCGCGAGCTTGCCCGACGCTACCGTCCGAGCAGGAGGAACGTGAGCGCCTCTCCGAGCAGGGACACAGCCGCGAAGCCCTTGGGTGCACCCGCGCAACCCTGCCGCTGTCGGCCGACCCAACCGAGGACGATGTCGAGGAGGTCTTGATGGCCGCAATCTGCGTGTTCCCTCCGGTCGTCCGCGAGCCCGTTCCCGACGACGAGCAGGAGGAGCTCTTGGTGAACGAGGCCAAGTTCAACTCCCTGTACACCACGCTCATGGACATCTTGCAGCGTCGGAAGCGCCGCCGCCTCGCGCCCAGGACGGAGAAGCGCGATCCGTGCCAGTCGCCTCTCCCTCTGTGAGCACCTGACGCGGCTCGAGGCCCTCGAAGTCGACTACCCCGACGAGTAATTCACCAACGACAACTACGACGACGACGCCAACAACGCCTAGGAGTAAATGTGCAATGCGCCGCCTTAGATGATCCGGGGAGTAGGTACCGCCGGTGGAGCTACGTAGACGCTAGGTGAAGTCTGGATATAGTGTGTGGCATCAGTTTTTCCTAAACTTAGATCGCGATGATCAAAACCTTCCCTATGTATGAATCTGGCGCAAATGTGTGATATATTTTAAATATGCAGTTTGGATTAGTGTATCTGTTCTGCCCAGCATTTTCATACTACAAACCAGGTTTCCGGTCTACCGCATCCGCGTTTTCTAGTATCGCGGGATGCGGTATCTACTAGAGATGCTCTTATCTCTCTTTTTTCTCCCGTGGGTGGGCGAAGCTTCCAGCACAGAGAAGGGAATTATTGGAGCTAGAGCATCTCCACTCGGGTCCCTAAAGCGAGGGCTTTCGGGAGCGTCGATGCTGAAAATCACGCCCAACCGGTATACTCGGTTCTTTTTTCGCGCCAGATGGAGCTGAAAACGCGGGCCAGTTCTATCGGCGACATGCGCACGCAAACTCGCTCAATCCTCCCCACGACCACCGCTCCAACAACTCGTCACTGCTACCACCCCTCGCCGTCGTCGGCCGTTCAGTCTGCTAGAATCACCCACGCAGCCGCTAGAAATACTCCCCACAGCTCTCCCAAGCCGCCTCCACGCCCACCGGTAGTCCAAGCCCGCCACACAACCGCCCTTCCCACTAAGTGTTCGGCGGTTTTCCAAAAGGCATGGATTCGGACGAGGAAGAGATGTTGGCCGCTCTGATGGACGTTGAAGTCGCCGTTGTTGCTGGTATCCAAGACAGCGTCAATGACGACGATCATCTCATGATCGTCACATCCCTCCTTGGCATGACCGTCGGTGCTGATGAGAAGCCGGTTGTTGGGGGTTCAAAGCCTGGGCGGCACGAGAGCAAGCCGAGGCAGAGGATGGAAGGCTATTGCATGCTCTACGCCGACTATTACGCCGACAACCCATTGCACGGTGACGTCATATTTAGGCGCCGTTTCAGAATGAGCCGGGAGCGTTTTCAAACAATTGAGAGAGTTCGACGACTACTTCAAATTGAAGAGACACGCTGTCGCCACGCTTGGTTTCTCCACAATCCAAAAATGCAAAGTTGCTCTTCGAATGCTTGCATATGAAATTCCTAGAGACACACAGGATGTCTAGATCCGCATGGCCGAGTCCACAGCTATTGACTACATGTAAAGGTTTTGCAGGGAAATTGTGGCGGTGTATGGAAAGAATTACCTAAGAACACCCAATGCAGAAGACACAGTTCGAATCTTGGCACAGAATGCAGCAAGGGGGTTTCCAGGAATGCTTGGAAGCATTGATTATATGCACAAGACACAGCTCGGATCTTGCGTTTGCATCTTTTCTCGCCAAGCGGCAATAAATTCGAGACACAAATACTCATAATCAAGTGTAAGATGATCTAGTAGAGCATTTATGGAGGCTCTAAGGAGCCACCTAGTTTGTTTATTTGTTTGCTATATTCAACTTGTAATAAATTGGTATGTTGAATTATTTATTCGCTACATTCAAACTTGTTGAATTGCTTGTTTGATTTGATGAATAAACTTGTTAATTTTTTTGTATGGGGGCACGATTGGGAGCCAGCGTGTCCCAATTCGTGAATCAATCTGGCGCCCCCCATACGGCCCCAAATCAGGTTGCACCGGACGCTATTTGGGGGGGGGGGGGGGGAGAGAGAGTGGAGATGCTCTAAACTTGGGTTTCTCGGCCGACCGATCGGGGACAACGATGGGTCATTGCGCGAAATGAGTTTCTTGCGAGCATCCTTCTCTGCACACTCACTCTCGCGTGTAGTGTGTTCATTCCTCGTCCACATGCTTTGCTTGCTATATTTTTTTGGAAAATGATATGTATCCACCGGGGGATTAAACAAAACGATCCCCCGGGTCGCTCTGGCTCTCATCAACCGCGTTCGCACGTATCCTCTCCCAACTCCCGTGCCCACACCGCATGTTTCTCTCCCAACTACCACGCCCGCCGGAAGCAAGCACCCGCCATCGCCACGGACCAGGCTCACCAGAGCAGGTAGCCGTCGCCTTCACTGAACTGGATCCCGACCATGCCTGTGCCCCCATGTCCTTCCTATCCTCGAAATCGAGACCTCGTTGAGAGATCCCATCAGCCGGAGCAGGCACCTGTCGTCGTTGGACCAGGCTCATTTTGGCCCTTGTGTGCGTCGCCTCCCCGGCTGCGCTATCGGTGCTTCGCTGTAGCCTCCGCCACATCCGCTACCTACCTTCTTGTCATAGGCTCATGGTGTCCTTGACCGTGCCGCTACTGCCCTGGCCGTGCGATGCCGTAGCTGTGCAAAATGTCTTGACATGATGGATTTGCTACACGTGGCCAGTGGCGCTACTACCTACGGCGTCGAGGTTTGCTTCATGGGACCGACGGCGGTGCTACATATTGCCGACGGAAGTGCTATAGGTGGCGACGGATTTTGCTACATGCGCCGATGGTGGTGCTATAGGCGAGTGTCGGGGGGATGACCCCCGGATAGGCCAAACTAGGCTCAACTGGTCAGCTCCAAGGGTGCCTGGCCGGAGGGCCGCAAGACAAGGAACCACAACCAGGTGGACCGCTCCATCCGGTCCGCCCTCAAGATTCCTCGGCTGGCCCGTCTAGCCGGATGGCCAGAATAACCGGCTGGGTGGCCACTTCCACCCGGCCGCCTCAGATTCGGTGGCTAGGCTACAGAGGCGGTGACTCTCCTTGCTGAGTGTGCCCCTGACTCCTTGCATCATCAAACAGGCTGGCGCGCCGCCCCTTCCGGCGCTACAAGAGAACTGTGCCAAAGTGCCACGACAGGAAGCTGAGCGAGGCGCTATCGGCTGACCGCTAAAGCCTCAGCTAACTGTTAAAGCACCGGGTGACGCCTAAAGCACCGACGCTAGGACACTGTAGCATTGTCCCCCTGTACTGGAGGCTAGACTAGGTCCTAGCCCACCGGCTGGACCCAGCCAGCTGGCCGCTTTGTAAACCCAAAGCCCAAACAGTAAACTCTAGAACCTACATTGTAACCTACCTCTCCTAGCCAGTATATAAGGGAGGGTAGAGCTAGGGTTCTAGAAAAGCTGGTGTAGATTCAAGTTTATTCTCATAGTTCATCTTATTCCTCTAGCTCTCCATAGCAGCTAGGAAAACAGCTCAAGGAGCACTTGTACTAGGCATTCGCCACCAATATAGTAGATCCTTGCAGGAGTAGGAGTGTTACCTTGCCAAGAGGGCTCCGAACCTGGGTACGTCACTGTGTCTACAGTATTTGTTCCTAACCCGTTGCGAGTAGCCACCGATAGCATCCTGATTGTCCCCTCTCATGCCATCCCTGATAGCACTACCCTGTTCCACACCACGACAGTTGGTGCCCACCATGGGGCACAACACTTCGGCTGGGGTCATCTTTCGCATGGGACTTCCGCTTGTCGCCGGCGAGAGAGTAGCCTCCGGCCTCGTCCTCACTCTTGGCTCCTTCGACTGCGTCATCGACAATGCATCATGCTTCATCGGGGAGAACTTCCCCAGTGGTAGATCCGTCATGCACTTCGGTGAGCACCGCGTCTACGTCGCCACCATCATTGAGGCCTTCCCTCGCGAGGTAATCATCATCTCTGGTGCGCCACCCAGCTTCTCTGCTCCGCGAATCGCCAGCGACAGCGTGGAGGTCGTGATGGCCGGCTCAGGCGAGGGCCGCCGCCCGCCTCTGGAGCGCAACGTGGGAGGAAACAACTCTGCTTCACGCGAGCAAGACCAAGATCCGTTGGTCACCTCCATCCAGCACCTCCGCAACCCCATCAACCCCGATGCGGATCCGGCAGCAGTTGTGGCCGTGCTGGAGGCCACACGCCAAAACCTCCAGGAGGAAGCCAACAAGTTCACCGTCCAGTAGTGCCGGCTAAACACGTACATGTGTGAGTACAACACCACAACCCGCTTGCCCGGTGCCAACCGGCAGATTCCGCCTTAGGGTCGTAACCTTGGTTCGGATCTAGACCGTGCTGCTGATCCGCGTACTCCCGTGGTTCAGCCGGTTTACAGTACTCCAGCCAAGAACATGAGGGCTACAGAAGTAGCCGCCGCTGAACTAAGACGAGCTACGCCGCCAGCAAGCGCGCGTCCAGCTCCTCGTGGCCACGGCCAACAAGCAGCAGGCTGAGGCAGGTCTCAGCCTCGGAGGAAATAGCAAGAGCCAGCCACCTCGCCGGATGGCGGATCCGGCGGCTGGCCGCAGCAAGGCCTCTTCTCCAAACGGAGCAAGGCAGAACAGCCATCCACGCGGCAGATCGGCTGGCCGCGGACACCACCCGCAAGATGCCGCTGCGGTCACAAGCAGAAACCACGCTCCGGCTGACGGAGCCGGGCAAGGGCAACATCACCATCCGGCCGACGAAGCCTCGCACCACCCAAGTCCTGCCTGACGGGGCGACTCGCCCCACGCGAGCCAGAAACGCGCGACTTTTGCACACATGTGTTTAGCTTACCGATTATAAGAATAAAAATATTAATCTAGTAAAATATTTTACTAGGAAACAAATGATATGCAACTCAAATAAATTCCCGCGCACATCTAAGGATAGTATGCCTGTGAGCGCCAAAGCCATATGGTAATCTGCTAGTAGCTAATACTTATGACGACAATCCAATCTATACTCATAGCGTCTCTTCTCAAATCGATCTTGCACTACTTCCTTTGTGTCATGGAGTAGGGGCTGGATCCAGAGCAGTTGCAGCATGTGGCTTTACTTTGTCAATAACTCTATCAAGAATTTCAAGCATGACAACCTGTTGGTTTCTAATTAACTGCTCGAACCCATCCGTCTTTTTTATGGTCCGATCGAAACCTCTCGCCGTCTTTTTTTTGTTCTTCTCAGCCGTGGCCGGCGATGCGGGATCCTGCAGTAAGCAGAAGGAGAAAGATGCCGTGAGGTCGCTCTCGGTGGCGCTCACCAGCTGGAGGAACAAAGACATGAATTGGCCGTCAGCAATAGTGGTTTTGCCGTTCGGGTACTAGAGGATTGCCCAGTCGTGGCCGCCGGCGCGGAAGGTCTCGGACGTGAGGCAGGTGTCGGCGCCTATTACTCATCAGGGAGTGGCCGACGACCTTGAAGAGGTGCTCGCCGGTGTCGACGACCACCACCGTCCAAGAGGTCTTGCAGGTTTCCATTGGCACCGCCAGTTATGACCTGATTAACAGGTTTCGAGATCCCAAACAGCAGGTTCTCGATCGCCACTTCTTTTTCAGAAATAAAAAACTATTCAAATCGTTCGCCACTTTTATTTTGGCATTTGTTGGAGATTTACCCGGAGGCTGGACGTACTCAAATCTATCGGTCCATACACACATGTGCCGTGCCGGCCGGTCTAAAAAATATGAATCGGTGGTCGATCTCCTGCTCTATTTTTTCCCCATGCTAATCTCGACCGACCTCATAACAAACCATATCTTGAAACGGCCCCTTAAAAAAAATCTGTATATTGAAACGTGACACGATTGAGCATTCGAGCTTGGATCCATGTCCGTATGTACGATACTCCCTCCGTTTTCAAAATATAACATGTTTTATTTTTGTTACAACCAATGTTTCCCATGGTTTGCACACATCGGTGCTCTAGTGAAAATCATATCCATGGTTTGGAAAGTAACATCCCTGTAAAACACTTTATCCATGCTCTAAAAGTTACATATGTGTCCTATGAAACTGTATCAATGGCCTGAAGTAACATCCTTGAAAAAACTTCATCCATGCTCTAGTAGTTACATATGTGTCCTATGAAACTATATCAATGGTCTGAAAAGTAATATCCCTGTAAAAAACTTCATCCATGCTCTAAAAGTTACATATGTGCCCTATGAAAATGTATCAATGGTCTGAAAGTAACATCTTTAAAAAAAACTTCATCCATGCTCTAATAGTTACATATGTGTCATATGAAACTATATCAATGGTCTGAAAAGTAACATCCCTGAAAAAACTTCATCCATGCTCTAAAAGTTACATTTGGGCACTATGAAACTATATCCAAGGATTGAAAACTAAATCTCTAACACAATGAAACCTGAATCCATGATTTTAAAATTACATTTGTAATCTAATGAAAAATACAACCACGGTTTTGAAGTTACATTTGGAACACGATAATAAACTACATACCACCGCAGATATAACTAGTACATCAGAAAAGATACAAAACTACATCCCCCGGAAGCCTGGGTGCGTGAAAAACAAGTAACATCACATATATATAGTGGCGCGCGCGCGCGCACACACACACACACACATATATATATATAGTGGCGCTATTTGACACCCAGGGTGTAGAATAGTTATTCTCCATCCACCCCCTATCTTTTAAACCGTACATGATTTTTACGTCACGTAAATTTCCTCTTATCCCGGAAGTCAAGAAGAACATAAAAAAATTTAGACATATCATAAAAAAATTATTTACATGCCATAAAAAAATATGGCGTAAAATGCGAATTTTCTATGTTTTTTATACTATGATGACTCATAAATCTTATTTTTATGTCGTTTTTTTGCGTTTCTGATGAATATGAACATAATTATTACCATACAAATATATATATATATATATAGAGAGAGAGAAACCCTATTCAACATCCAGGGTGCAGAATAGTTATTTTGCATCCCACATATTTTTATGTTCTCACATACATAAATTTATGTTTTGTATACTAATAATTATGTTCTTATTTATTAGAAATGCAAAAAAAATCGACATAAAAATACAATTTTTGAGTCATTATAGTGTAAAATACATAGAAAATATGCATTTTATGTCGTATTTTTATACGATATGTAAACAAATTTTTTTACGACATGTCTAAATTTTCTTATGTTCTTCTTGACTTCTGAATATGTCGTATTGTATACTAAATATGCATTTTATGTCGTATTAAAATGATGAAATTACTTCCAAGTGTACATGTTGGCAATTTTTACTTACAATCAGTAGTACAAAATTCACACTGAAATCGACCTGCGAAACATGAATGTGCAGTGTCTTTATTACAGGAATTGCAAAAAGAAAAACAAAATAACCTAGGGCACACAAGTTTCACCGATGAACCACTAGGTCACACACTTTCCTGATCGAAACCTACCAATCCTAGCAAACCACAATTTTAACTCATGCAATCCAGCATGTTGTATGCCTATAAAAATGCTATGCAGGAAAAAATCAGTCCAATATAACAGGAAGAGACAGTACAAATATCAAATATACATGGCACATGATGCCGTAAACAAATACATGTCAACAATTTAACATATACACATGATAACTAGATCATTTGCTCAGATACTCGGCCAACCAAAATATAGTGGCATTTTCTAAGCATGGAACATCATTGGAAGCTGGGACCAATTCAAATAGAAAAAAGATAGATCGAGCTGATGGCACCTTACATGATGAGGAGTATGTCCTCGTTTTTCTAACTGGTGGTGACCATGAACTTGTCCAACTGAAGAATAGGGGAGAACATGGCATTGGTTGTGACCTCCTCCAACCGAACAGAGGTCGACACCTCCTTCTGGATAGCAGTAGTAGATCGTAGAGCCCGCTCAGCAGCTGCACAATCCTCCAGCCGCTACCAAAAATCCCCCATGTTGGTCTTCCTCCCGCCGGCGGTCAGGTATCCCAAGCTCTTGTGTGCAGCCCCAGCAAAGCTAACCCCTACATTATCAGTGTAACTCTTTCATCCCAATCACCAGATATCCCTTCCAGCTCCTTCCCCATCTCTTGCCCCTACAAACCGCGAGATCCACGTCGGTTCTGGTGTAGATGAGCGTCGATGAAGCCTCCTTCTAAAGAAATGGATCAACAGAGGTCTCCACCTCTTGGCTATGCTGCTATGGTCAAGGGAAGAGGTCAGGAGAGGAGGACGCCAAAGTAGGGGCGGCAGCGCAGTCCTCGTTGGGAACATGGTAGTGGGAGGCTGTGAGCGGTGGGGAATAGATGGAGAGATGTGGCGAGGCACCGTCTGTCCGAGTGGATAAGGGATTTCATGACATGGAAACGATACGGTATGTTGGATCAGATCAGACGGAGTAGCAAAGTAAGCACGCTGTAAGGCGGAAGGGAGCGCGCACAGGAATTAGATTATGCCTTAGCTTTATCCTGAGTTAAATTTAGTAAAACTTGACTAATTTTATAGGGAAACGTAGCAATATTGATGACACAAAATTGATAGCACTAGATCTCTTTCTAAATTTAGTTTCATAATATGTTAATTTGATATAATATATGTTGCTATATTTATCTATAAAGTTGATCAGATTTGATTAAGTTTGACTTAGCAAAAACTAGAAGTACACTTATTACCGACGAAGGGAGTACATGTGACTCTCTCATTGTACGTTACTTAGGAAGTGGTCATTTCCTCGATAGGGTACGTTTCGGAAACTTCTAATCTACGAAAGAGTCGGCGGCTATTGCAACTAACAACGTTTCGTCATCCATTCAACACCTCATGTGTTCATGTTCGCCAACGGCGACCCTTCAACACCTTATTTTTTTTGCAAAACTTTATCAATCTATTAATGATGATTAATCATTATAAAGAGGGCCAAAAGTAATGAAAATTATAAATAGGTCACTGAACCACCTAGCATCGACTACAAACACTAACGTCAGCCAAAGGCACGCCGCCGTCCTCGCCCCTCCATCACCGGAGAAAATGATATGCCCAAGAAAGGAACCGGTCGAGAGAGAGAGAGAGAGATAAGTGGGAGCGGAGGCTTTAGTAGTTGGTACTTGTCAATCGTAATGCTCTTGATCCGTCAGCGAATGAGCACGTAACACAAACATCCATGAGGATCCACGCGAACTAGCGGCTGCTGCTGGTCTGGGCACTGCCGCTCCTCGCAGATGGCGACGTCGCCGCGCTCTGCTCGTGTGGCGTGAGGATCCACGCTAGGATCGTCAAGGTGGTGGTGATGAATATCACGGTTGTTTGTTGGTATATCAGTTTTGCGTTGGAACTAAAACAATTGAATCCCACGCGTCGGCGTGGAGTATTGAGAGAGAATCACGGAATAATAGGATAATAAATCTCTTGTAATTGCTGCTCTCCTATAGAAACCACGGTTAGCGAGTAAAACAAGGAAATATTTCAAGAGCTCTACGAGGACGTCGACGAGGGCCTTGTACTTATAGAGGAAAGGCAAGAGGTTTTTGGACCATTTGAATTTTGAGGGAGGGAAGAGATCGAGGCGGCGGGAAGGGAGGCTGGCGGGAGCAACATAAATTTTTTGGTGCTTCCTATTCATTATCCCATCTCCCGTTAAATACTCCCTGTTTTCTAGGATTGATTGTTATATCCCGTGAATCATGGTTCTGCTGTTTTAACGCGTCTCCAAATCAATCCCACTGATTGCCCGGATCTCCAGGTTTTCCGACTAGTACAGGTATACATATATGGGACTGCCTAGTGGTCAGGCGACTAGTTCTCAATCGATGGCTGGATCGATTGGTTCGTTCCTGTTTTTCCTGGACTGGCGATCCTGCCTTTGCCTTTGATGCTTGAAAGCTGTACATACTCCTTCGCATCGCCCATATGGCCCCTTGTTTTTGGGCTAACTAGTGATGCCTCTTTATTATATTTTAACTTGTGGCTCGTCCAATAACAAATCAATAATCACGTGGAGAAGTTTCACGTGTTTCTTTGAAAAACAGAAAAAATTAATTGAAAAATTATAATCGCATGCACATTTAATTGTAGAGATACAATTTTACCACAAATATAGGCATCTTATGACATCATATCGTCGATTTTTTTCAAACATGACACATTAAATACTCTGGAAGACTTCAAACGGAGTTTTGTTGAGAGTAGAATGAAGTGCTGTGTTATACCAAAACTCCGCTAGCGGGATCCGCTGGACCCATTTAGTACGGTCATACTGTATCTTGAACACTACATTCTTTGTCGCGGGAATGAGGCCTGAGCTCGACCCGGAGAATTACGAACGGTTTCCCGGCCGAACTCTTATCGCATCCGTCTTCTTCCTATCCGCTAGGTTTCCCGATAGTTGACCGAGTGCCCCCACACCCTCGTATCCCCATTTTTTTCGGTCGTATTCCCTCCACCTTATACCGCGGGTGGGCCTAAGCCTAGCAAGGACGCGGCTACCTGGCATCTCGGCTTTATCCAGAGCCCTCCATAGTAACCAGAATCTATCTTATTTTGCTCATCTTCTTCCTGCCTGGTCTCCACCTCTCAGATTCATGCGGATTTAGCTATACTTTGGTGCTGGGCTGGTATTTTTCGGTTGATCATGTCTCCATGGACCGGGTTCAAAGATTCCGACGGAAGAGACCCATCACTCGAACCAGATCCATATCTCTCCGTCCATGGCGACATAGCATCTCAGGTATGCTCAGTAAATCATTATCGCGCAAGGCTCTGCACTAATTTTGCTGATAGATGTTGCATCACATCAATTATTGGGTTCATCCTAACGATTTAATGCGTCGGATCCGGTGCCACGTGGGACTCCCCCTTTCTAATTGCTTCACGGTGTTCAAGATCTCATACAGTAGATATATCTTCTGGATACCATCAGTTTTATTTGGGGTCAAATTATTTCTGCCAGCCGTAGTTGGTCCTCACGCACATATTTGTCGTTAGCTGTTCTGTAGATTAGGCCCGAATTGATGCAAAAAATGTCCTTTTTAGTCACAAATACTGCCGGAACCGGCGAACCTAAAGCATTCAGTAATGGAAAACACTCACTCTACAGATCATCAAAGTCGCTACGATATACTGAAGTCGGATATCAAGTTTTTAGGTTTAGTCCAGTCATTATATTTAGTAGAGCACATATCGTTTACATCTTTCAAATTCACACACAGGCGTTAGCTCCATATAAAAAATAGTTAAACAATGCAAACCGTCCGGCTTAACTTTACACATTCATATATACCTATGTCTATATGACATACATTCAATACAAAAACCTCACCGTTGACAGAATGATTCGATTGCATTTTTCTATCACCGACATCTAGAGCAGACGCTAAACACTGACGTCATCGCTTGATATAGCATAATGCACAACATACAGTTTCGTCATAACTTTCGCGAGATAGTTGATGCATCTATTCTATCTACCATACAGTATCAACGAGCTTATTAAGATTTTGCTTATTGACATCCTCCCGATATATTAAGATTTTGCTGCCTTGAGCACATTACGCTGCGGTAATTATCGTTGGCGATCTTCGGCAGTTCACAACTATTTTTCCACTGGACAACTTTGAAGTTATTCATATTTTGTGTCGACACTTCATGGGTGACAATTATTATGATGCTTATATTTTCATATTAAAAAATGAGTTTTTCCTTTTTACGAAATGTAAGATAATAGGCTGTCCGAAACATCCACTGAAACGATGCAAATTTATCCGACCATCTAGCTACTAAATAGCGCGTTTTCCATGCACATGCATACACGGGCAGAATCACACGGGTTATCTCTATATTATTGCTTAAGTAAACTTCTTTGATACATCTGTCTCTTATGTCACCAACATGCACATGCATCCCATGTTGCTGCTAATGCATCTACCTGATCCATGTAAGAAAGTGGTTTCTTAGGAGGTTATAATTGTAAACTGAAAACATTTTATTCACAGATTTGTACAGGTTTCCAAGCCGGCCTTGACACACCTCAGGAGGTGGAAGACCCACATTTCTTTGGCCCAGAGTTTAACACTTACCACTGTTGTTTTCATGGTCATATACCGGAGAGGAAGGTGGTGTTTGACATGGCTGCAACCGGCCGTAGATTCATCGGTTGCCCCCGCAATGTTAGTCTCCTAGATCTCTCTTGTGGTGGTATAAGTGAATAATCTGATTAAATAATGTGACAGTACTAACCGGTGATTCCTCCTCGATAGGGGAGACGGAGATGCCAGTTTGTCATATGGATCGACGAACCATGGAATCCAGTACTTACCAGGGCTCTGATCAATCTGTGGATCATGGTTGGACAGCAATCCACCGATCGTCCCCGTATGGATGGAGGATGCACCTATAACGACATATCTCTCCATGACTCATCCGCAGAGAGGATCACCCCAGAATACGCTAGCCAGTAGCATGTTATGGAAACACGGAATAGATCGAGCGCCGCACGTATTATGTCCTCACGAACAATTGGTTTTGAATCAAATCTTGTTGTGGACGCATTTAGCGCTCTACTGACCGCTTGTGCTGCTCTCCTAGTAGTTGTTCTATGTAGGTAGCGTTTCATTCCTTCGTAGGTTCTGGCCAAAACTGCTGTCCCTTCGACGTTTCAGACAATATGTAATTTTTGTCATGCCGAGGGTAAAATCTGAATGTGTCCTTCATTTTGTGACCTCTGCCCTTTCATTATCTTCCAATTACGTTCCATTGTTCATTACGAGGGTAAAATTTCCTCACAAAACGCCGTTGAGGAGTTGTATAGGACAGGGAACAACACTAGCTATCAAAGGAACATATTGCAGAACTGTCTCAGCGGCTCTACGTACATGACTCATGTTCACACACATGAAGTGCAGACATAGTTTCAGTGCAAATGTGAGAGCGATATCACTGACACGAAGGATTATGTAGAGTTCCACTTCGGATAATTCACGGTACCACTAGATGCTCATTCGGTTCTCGCATGTTACAATATATATGGAGGCACATAGGCGCGCGCCAACCAATCCACGTCTCCAAAAACAAGGCCTGGGAGAGTCACGCAGCATGTCATCATGCATAATAGGCAGAATGACATGTGAATAAACACATACATTATTACCCGATGATCACTCCTCATATCATCAACTGTATGCACACCCGGTGGTTTCCGATTACGTGTAGGAACATCCAGGATGATCATGTCACAAGATGCAAAGAAACAGACTAGCAATGCACGTCTTCATACCACACAGTTCAACATTGGGAGCATAGATCTTAGTATCTTAATATTAACTATAGACTTAAGTTTGGTAAAAAGGAAGCATTCTCAAGCTATGTGGAAGTATGTGTCTATGGCTAGTGGGTCCGAGAAGAAAAAGATTAAACAGGGCCAGCTTAAAGAAAATAAGTAATTAGCCAAGGTCTGACTGGGAAAAAACCAAACGACCGTAGTTAGAGCATCTTCAATTTGTTGGACGCACAAAAATCTGTTAGTGCATAAAAATGGCTAATATTGAGCGCGCCCAGGCAAATTCGTGCTCCAGCAGACGTCTAAAAATAGGCTGTGCACAAAACAATTTAGGGCACGCACACAAAAGGCCTAATCCTTCGCTGTAAATTTGGTGTGCTGGCTCGCTCAGCCCAACCACCAACTGAACTTCCGCGTGCGGCCTCTTTCATCCCGCCGCCAGTGAAATCCCGGCCATGGAGGGATATTCCGCCACTCCCCAACCCCTTCTCCTCCGTCCCACATCTGTCGACGCAGCAGTTTCATCGCCACTCGTAGCATCCCCCATCGCCCCTGCTGCACCCAGACCTAACGCCAGCACTGTCTGCGGTTAGATGTTTGCGCCACCACGACCGACGAATCCGCATGTTGTCGTCCACCGCCCGCCTTGAAGCCAAGGAATGTCGTGCCCAAGTGGATGACATATATTGCGATTCATGGCCAAAAGAAGGGCAAGATCGGCATGGATCCACACGACAAACCTGTAGCAAGGCATGGGGCCAGCCAATTCTAGCCACCGCAACCTCTATTGCAGCCACCCCAGCACGAGCAACTGTGGAGGAGGTAGCGTCGTCTGTTGCGCCCAACATGTTCAACCCAATGACGACAAGGCAAATAATTGCTTTTTTATTGTTTTGAATTATATAGATGAATATAAATGATGAAATTTAATGTAGTTTGATGTGTGTTAACTTTCATGCATATAATATGGATGATGAAACTATATATGTCAACTATGAATGTTGGGTCATCACATTCACAAGATTATTGGTCTCAAGAATATGAAACTGAACAACATGGTGATGAAGTTGACATGGAGAATGATGGTGAGGGTGAGGGTCTCGGTGATGCAGTAAAGGGGCGGGCGGCCAAAACACCATGGAGTAAGGCATTTTACTATGCAACACATGGTGTAATATGGCCATGGATTCGGTCATAAGCACGGAGCAAACAAGAGACACTTATTGGGTTAGGAAAAAGGATTACTTTAGTACATACGACCAAAGTGGAATTGGACGGACGGATATATATTTTCGTTCCCGTTGGTTTGCAGTTTCATTGAATTGTTAAAGGTGGGTGGTGACATTGGCAAATGTTGGAGAAACTATCAAAGAAACTATATGTCTCGTGGAGCATGAGAAAAATATCTTCTTCATGGACACAACCAACCTCGATGAAAGGAAAAAGGAATACATCAACCTTTGTCGTGATTAAGTCATGGCTCAAAAAAGAATGATGGGAAGTTACATAAATGGATACATGGGAGGTGCTAACATGTGAGGATACATGGGAGGCATGGGAGCGCCTAAGGGAGACATGAGTGGAAGGAGTGCACCTATAGGAGGCAATGACGGCATGGGACCACCTACATGTGGCATTGGGTGGCATGGGTGTACCTATTTGGGAGGCATTGGTGGTATGGATGCACCTATGGAAGGCATTCGAGGCATAGGTGCACCCATGGAAGCTACAATGGGTGGCATTAACGACATGGGAGCACCTTCAGGTAGCATTGGAGGCATGGGATCTACAATGGGTGACATGGGAGCTAGAATGGATGCATTCATGACTATCATGATATCTCCCATGCCTCCCATGAGTGGTTGTTTTGGAGTTTACATGGGTGATGGCACGTGCTACTAGAATACATCAACACCGTTCAAGTTTTCAATGATGATGAAGCACAAGATGGAGATGCACATGCAAAGGACGAGGCATGATGGTTGTGGGCATTGATGTTAATGTTTTATGTATTTATTTGAACTTCAATTGTGATGAACTTGGTTGTGTTGAATTATGCTATAATTTTAAACTATGCCATGGATTTAATCTATGCTATGATGATCAAGTCATGTTCTAGAATTTATATGTGTGTTGGGAATTAGATTTATATGTTTATCACTTTTGTTTGATCTTGGCAAGTTGAGACGCGTTTAATCTTGGCAAGTGGAAGCCAATTGCGGCTTATTTTAGTGCGGCTGGAAAGCTGCTGCCTGCATAGCGTTGCATTTTAGTGCGCCTAGAAATGTTGTAGCCTGCCGCACCCACTAAAACAGCCAAAATGGCGCCTAAAAACCAAAAAGTCATGCACTCGCAAAATGTTGGATATGATCTTAAGATTGGTAGTACGCATCCTCCACTCGTCCTGCATCACAAGGCAGCTAATCTCATGTCAAACTATAGCCAAGCTCTCATCTTTCTACTGATTGTCCAGTTTAATTCAGCTAGTTTAGGTTTGCAAATCTATTCCCGCAGATGTGCATGTGTAAATTTTGTGAGCGATTAATACATGCTTATCTATGTGTTATTGTGTATCACTTGTGTATAATTTTGCTGAAGTACAATTGTTCTGAAATTTACTCATGTAATCTGAAGTGTGCAACAGATGGAATCTGAGAGCTCTAGCGGTTGGCATGAATAAATATGAAGAGATATATTATTTTATTGTCAGTGTAGAATTTGGCATCGGAACATATTGCTGCTCAGGTTCCTAGTTTTGGTTGTTTTGGAACTACGTCCACAACGTGTGGAACTAGTTCTAAAAGACAAATAGCAGTTTTGGAACCAGTTTTGGCCACACTCTGTGGCTGCCCTAATGTTTCACCAACGAGGATCGGGCTGATAAAGCCGGTTCCGAGCTCATCGGTGTTTGAAGTTATATCTACGCGCGTGGTGCGGGAGATGCCACGATGAAGTTGGTTTGTGGATCAAGCAGCTTAACCTTAACCGACGGACAACCGGGGTGTGCACGATCCTACAATGATCAGACATTGCATATCATTCTTTAGACTGACCTTTGGTGTTATTAGCAAAGGTATTTAGTAATCGAACGCTAATGTTGTCCTGGTATGATTTGGGTAACCACACCGTAAGGATCTAAACTTTCATGAGCATCTTTCTTTTGATGTCTTCGTTCTTTTTACCACAAGAAAGATGAACTTTACCAACATGAGACCATTTTTCTCTTCATCAAAGCTGTAAAAGGCAAACATAAAACCACGTGTAAATAGAAAGGAGGACATAAACTAATAAGGATTTAAAAAGTAACAGTGTTGGGCGCATATGCTCTCGCCAATCGGGGCAGTCTTGCCAATCTCTCTGCCCATCCACTGTATTCGTATGGCCTCGGTTACCGAGACATGCACTGCGGTACAGGCTCATCACATGGCTCTAGCGCAAGGAAATTATCGCCTGCTCCACCGGGCCCCTGCCCTAGTTACATAATTATGTCTTAATGGACCGGGCGATGTACGTCATGCCCTCAACAAGGTACTCAGATTAATAGCCACAAAATGCAGTTTTTAGAGACGACCGCTTAACCATCAGTCCCAGGATGCTGAAGTAACATGCGGAAAGCATTCATTTGCCTATTGGCGCAAGGAATTTCCTATACTTCTCAGGAATATGGCCAATGTTCTCGTCTATAGAAAGCATATCCACCAGCAGTATCCTTCTAGAATCTAGCAGTCCCTCACTGTTCTGCAGGTCACATGTATTTCGTTCGAGTTAATGATAAAAAAAATCCCTTATGTAGTATGGATTATTACCATTCTAAAAAACACAGGTTACAAGAGTTTGACTCACCGATGACAGAATCTTCTTCAGGCGTGTACCGGTCCAGTTCCTTGCAAAGTGCAGCGCGTAGATCCCGCTGTCGTTGCTGTTAGACAATAAAGAAATATAACGATGTTTGTTTCAGAACGAATAGCATCATACGACACGAGATAGACACATGTAAAAATTACGAATACAAATTAAAATACCTATCGCACGGAGAAAGTGTCAATCCTTTAGGAAAATATACTGGCCACTCCTTCATGTCTGGATACCATCCTTTGAAGAAAACAACTATACACTGACCTAGAGCCTTGTGCAATTCTGAAGCGATGGTCCTGTGCCTTGCCTGTTTTTCCTTGTCCGACGATTCACCATTGTTCATGGTTGGGTCGAGAACTGCTATCTGCTCCTCGTGGAAATCCCATATATACGTAGACCAGCTAGCTTCGAACCTAACTGGTAGGATGATCTGTATAGCAGAATTCATTTTATCATATGTTGAGTTGAATTTAACAATGTGGATATGTACGCATAATGCATCTCGAATGAATAACAATGTAAGATGTTGTATATTTAAAGTGCGTTTTATCTAGTTTCAAATAAAAAACGGTGCACGCGATTTGCCAGAATATTAAGTACTTTATGTTGCTAAAAAAAGTGTACCTCATGATACTAACAGTCTTACATGGTGGGGTGGGTAACTGATTTATGTTGCAAGTCCATGTGGAGTATTGCCAGATGTGCTGCCGTACGTATGATGTGATACAGCGACCCATGACGCTTCAATAGTTCAGATGGGAATCGATTCCACGACTTTTGTGGCACCGCGCGGGACAGGAACGAGCTGCTACTGTGTAGATTCAACAAACCTACCTTCTAGACGGCTAGCTATGTGTAGACGTGACGATGGGCGTGCGGGTGTGCTGTGCAGACCCACGCGCGTTCGTTTGCTTTGTGCTACCGCCTGGCTAGAGCCATTTAATTCGAATCTAGTGTAGTACCGTGGATTGGACTAGTCAGCCCGTGCTGCTTGCAGTGACGGTGTGCACGAGGGGCGTAAGCTCGCAGACTCCTGATGCTTTTTCATCACATGCGGTACCGCACGCTATCAGGGATGGGTGAATTTTATTCGGTACGTGAGAGATGGTTTGAAAATTCTAGGCACGGTCGTTGGGGCGTTACAAATTAGCACTTACTCATGTGCCATCACTACGCACCTTCCCTCTCCCGTGTTGCTATAATACGCTCCTACCACTACACAACACTTCCCACACCTTCATCGGAGCCTGCTGCTAAACTGCCCTTCACTAGAATACACCACTCCCCCTGCTTGAGATGTCGACCGCTACCAACGGCAATGTGCACGCCAGGCTCAGGTGCCACTGTGGGAGGGCTTGCGCTAGGAGGACGTCGACGTCCGTCCAGAACATGGGCAAGTTCTACTTCAACTGCGCCAACGCAGAGGTACTACGTGCTACAGTCGCTTTTTTATCATTGGTAAATTGTACTCTATCGGTTTGTCCTCATAGCAACTAATATGTGTCTCTTTACACGTTTGCAGATTCCTGGCGCTAGGTACTGCGACGTGAAGGTGTGGGAGCTGGAGCTGGAGGAGTACGTTCGTAGGAGGCACGTGACGGCTGTGGAGCAAGCAGAGCACCACCAGAAGCGTCACGACGAGGTGCGCAGCGACTACTTCGAGACCGTGGACGAGCTGGATGAGGCTGAGATGAAGATTCGCAAGCTGAGGAAAATGAACAAGGTGCTGTAGTACTCCCTTGCTGCTACAACCCCTGTGGCCGCAACCATAGCTGTTTCGTCTACATGGATAGCCAAGTGACTTGTCGTGTAATGTTTGTTATGCGTGTCCGGCTACCTAGGTCATGTTGGGAAGGGTTAGGAACTATGTGTCGCTCTGAGAGAGTTGTATCCTTTTGCTTAATTATCCGTTCTGCTTTTAATTTCAATTAGTGGCGTCTAGGCGCATGGGACCGACGTGTTGTGGAATCAGGTGATCTTTTCTATCATGAAGCAATGGAGTGCCAAGTTTCGTCTTTCAATCATGGTAGAGTTTGGAATGCATTTCTCAAAGTAACATGCACGAACCAATTGACCACCGATGAGCGTAAACACGAGTAGTTCACGTTATATTCCTTTCCTGTTATAGTACTATGTATATATTCTAACGGCACTGCATAAATTAAACACGGGAACTCGATGACTGAGTAATAGTGCCACCCGCTGTGTAGCAGTGATGGCTGGGCGATCCTCCGCACCTCGTTCGGTAAACACAGGGCGGTAATGATATGCCTGTATGCGTAACATTATTGCTTGGGTGTAACATGTCATAAATCGGAAAAAAGATCTGGAGGACGTCCTCCATGGAGGACTTATTTAATTTTTTAAAAAAGCATTAACTATTTATGGAACAACTATATTCTATAGCCCACCATGTATAATACACGTAAGCCAAAATATCAAAGGAATACATTTTTTTGTGCGTCCTAATAAAGACAAATATGACAAATTATTGGAAAAAGGAGAGCCCATTCACAATTTGCTCTATTTATTTTCAGATCTAACATGTTCTCAATTTGTCTGAGGCCAGGATAAAAATTAAAGTCGCACGATTTTTTCTCGACCGAGTTTATTAAAAATGATTATCTATGCCTCTATATTTTTTTCGGATTTTTTCAAGACTTCAAATTTGATTTTTTTTAGACAGAACATGTCCTCCCTAACGCCCATCAGCCAGAACGGCCCTCTCGTCATAAATCCACATGCATTAATTTATTGGCGTATATCGGATTTATCGATCGATAGGCATGAATAACCAAGATCGAGATAATATAGCATAACTTTTTATTCAACATTAAAAAACACATTCCCTTGACAAACACATGATATCTAGGATGAGCGGACACAGACTGCTGACGCAGATCATTGATACGCTATCTCGACCTAATCAAGCGATGAAAAAACGAATTAACCGCATCCTCAGTGACCTGCTCTTGCCTTGTGGTCCTCGAGGGCGTAGCAGGCATACATCTGTCTGCATCCAGGGTAGGTACACTGCAGTTTGAACCCATCTAGTTGAGGCATCACGAGCAGGAGGGAAAAGTGGGATTCCCTGTTGCATGGTTCGCAGTGCCTGGTGCCACCACCCTGACCGCATGCGACGCACAGTGCGTGACCTTCGGTGCGCTGAAATAAAAAAGTGACGACTTAGACGATGCATGCAGACTAGTGCAATATACATGGAAGATCACTACGAAAGTTACCGAGAAAAATGGTGCGTGCAGATAAACATTGCACGCACGGCAGCTGATCAACGCGGGATCCATCGTAAAATCAACAACACGAGGTAGCACCGTAGTGCTACCGGGAGGCTTGAACTCGCATCGCGACGCGTGCGAATCCTGCGAGAGGAACGACACACTGGCGTTGCACCCCAAGCTCTCTGTAGTGGCATGGAACAAACACGCCTCCCATCAGCCTGTCGACGAAAGGGCAGCTCTCGTAGCGCGGGACAGTGGTGATGCGAATTCCCGACATTGGAGGAGATGCTAGGGAGAGTAGAGTGGCCGAAATCTAGCCGAGAGAGGAAAATATTCTAAAGGTATGTTGTTCGGTGTGGTGCAGCACGTAAGGGGGGCGAGGGTGGTTTTATAGCCACCTACCACGAAAATAACTATAAAGATATCCGCCGAGGCATGATGACGGGTATACCGTGCATATAACAAACAAAAAAATATGACACACATACCCTAACTGCTATCCGACCGCCTAACACGCGATTTTATTACCATTATAATATTTGTCGAGCATGCCTATAAGCACATTATCGGCTACGGCGAACCCGATTGGCTTTGATTCGGCTTGTGCCAAACCGAATGGGCTGTCGGTTGGCGACCAGCATGCAAACGGCCATGACTAGGCTGACGGCTCGAATCGGTCGGGCCGAGACCGGTTGCTTTATTCGGTTTGGGCTTAACCGAATGGTTATACCGTGTTAATTCATCCCAGCGTGCATGAAATGGAATGGGCGGTAAAGTCTGGCCATGGTCGAGTGGGGCATTCGGTAAGCGCGACCCCCGCATCACCACGTCGCCACATGCACTGCGCCGGCTCTTGGTAAAGTGTGATACATTTATAAATCGATGAATTCGTTATATACATTCCAGGATCAATAAAGAAAGTGTGATATTTATAGCAAAACATATCTGTTTTAGAACCATACCACTGCTACATACCTTGAAACAGTCGTATTATATATGGTGTAAGATCTATCTAAAAAAATTAAAGTAGAATAATTTTTATTGTTATGCTAAAAAACATAAGTGGCATATGTGAACATTACAATGGACTAAAAGGGCAAAATCCGACTACACCGTATTAATGTTAAATTCGCCCATGTCACGCGTTCATCCTGTACTTGTGAGGGTGGTATCAGGCTGCAAATCTACTTGTAAAGCGATCCGGAAGAATATTGAACAGCTAACTGGGTGTCACGTCAATGGCCATACATATTTTATTAACTATGTATTCGTGATATATTCTAAAGAATAATGCATGTAACGGCCAAGATTTTTTTAGCATTGACTTCATATACTCTATGACATTCTAAAGGTTTATACCATTCTTTAGAAATAATCACGTCGATTAAATGTATGTGCGGTATATAATAGTCGAGCCCGGATATCAACGCCAGTGTCGACCATCTTGATAATTAAGATGTATAAAGGACAATAACGTCATCATATCCAATTCGTGTATCAGCTTCACCGGTTGAAAACATGAATTGGTAATGTATAACCGCTATTAGATAAGGGTACCATAATCCATCATAAAGCCATGACTTATTCGGAGGAGGCGCGACCCCGTAATACAAGACAATTTTTGGTACTTGACGTCTTTTATCTAAGTACCGCATGATTTTTCCATGGAGGACTGTATGGCCGCGTATCCGTTTAGTGATGTGATGCGTGACTCGGTATAATTAGCGCCTATCATCTAGCTTACGCAGGGATTCGGGGAACACATTGATACAACAAACGGTGAAACCATCTACCTTGCTGGATAGATGGGACGGATTCTTGTTCTCATCGCATGTCTTGGCGAGGGGCGACTCACGCGTTCGATCATCGCGGTTTGAACTGGGAAGCAAAAATGATTTTTATCGCCTTACATGATTATATGGCCGTGTTCACGACGACAACACTGACTGAATCGTCATGTATGAATTGTGATAACAATTGTTGTTTTAACATTGTCAAGTTGAGAATTAGGTTGATCAAGTCTTATTAACACCATGACAAAGATAGATATAAATTTTTGCTTATTACTTATGAGAGAAAAAAGATTTAAGTCACCTCACAAAAGATTGGAATAGTTCCAACCATATTTTTATTTTGATTATTTGGTTTTGTTGGAGGGATAGGAGCTCACATTTCCCACAATAATAGTTCTGGGATCAACGTAATTAGTACCCTGTTTTTGGTAGCAGAGTATAATTATTTTTAGGGAAATAAATAGTATGTTCTTTTACTTTCACATTATATGTTACCTTACTTTCGGTGAAATTGATAACAACCACTGCAGTATTTAGTAAAGGTCTACCAAGAATAATGGATAAGTTGCCGTATTTGGGGATTTTTTGAAAATCACAAGGTCTGTATGGATCTGTACATTAGCATTCATAACATGAACATTCTCATATATACCAATAGGAATAGCAGTAGATTTACCAGCAATTTGATGTGAAACTGTAATGGGAACTAACTTATTTAAATTGAGTGTCTTACAAAGTTAGAAAGGAGTGACACTTAATAAAGCTCCAAGAACACATAAAGCATATTTCATGTCAGTATTGTTAATGGTGCGTGGAATAGTCGGGATGCCTGGCTCTCGACGTTTTGTCAAGGTAACTTTCCCTTAAAAGAATAATCGACAAGCATATCAGTAAATAGCTTCATTGGTTTTTTTTCCTTGTTAACAAGATCTTTCATAGATTTAGAGTACGGAGGTACTTTAATAGCATCAACCAAAACAATTTGCAGTATAAATTCTTTATCTCTTCCATAAACTTTTCAAACCTTGCATCATCCAAAGTTTTCATTACCTCTTGTGGATAGGGTATAGGTTTTTGAACTCGTGGGCCCCTTTTTTACCTTTTGGCTGAGTTTGAGGCTTCTTAATCTCATTCTCATCATTTGTAGATTGAGGGTCATCCCTCACAATGGGTCTGGACTACTCATTATTCTCCGCTTTATGTGATTCCCATTAGTTCCTTGGGGGGGGGGGGGGATTCTAGTAATAAATTGTCTTTTTTCATAGCTATTTGCACTTTCCTTTTTGGATGCCCCTCAGGTTAATCCGGCTCTTGATTACTAGAGCCTCCCGTCGTGTTGACACCATAAATTTGCTTCTTCTCATTAAGAAGCTCTTCATACAACTTATTTTGCCGAGATATCATTTGTTCAACTTGATTGCTCATCGTTATACAATGCTTAATAGTCATCTTACGAGAATCAACACAAGAACAAAGTTTTTATGAAGATCATTAACTTTATGAAATTTCTCTAGAATCTTTTTCAATATCGTGCTCCTGATGACAATCGAAACTGATAGGATGTTCAACATAAGATATTTCAGTAGAGGGTGATACCTTTCCATTACTTTCAGAAGAGCATATGGCATGGACTTGAATAGGGAAACATGGCTCATTAGTAGGAAGTTTATTATCCGTCTCAAATATTTCCATCAAATGAGAAGTTTTAATACCCTTTTCTTCCAGAGTTTTATGAGCTTCGTTCATATCATCATTATATAACTTATGAACACCCCTCATATAGTGAATCTTACCATTCTCTTCTGCCTCCTCAATATGCCAATCAGAGTAATTTTGATTACTTGTGAAAATAATACATTGTCTTCCTCACTAGTCCTGTTCTTGGAAATACTTCCTGCAACACTATCTAGATATATACTAGAACTTTTAGTTAGTACATTATAAAATGCATCATAAAACTCATTATCCTTCACACCATGCGTTGGACATCTTTGTTAATAGCCTTGAGTCTACCACAAGCTCGGGTGAAGCTTTCTTCTTTGTATTGTGAAAAGTTGCTTATTTCAATTTGCATATAATGTAATATGAGTTTTTGCCTCTCCTCCTAGGGAGAAATGAAACAACTTCAAGAAAATAATAACGTTGTTGTATCTCAGATTTACCAAACAATCATGCAATCACATTAAGGTTCATTAAATGATCATATGGACATTCTTTATTTTTTGCCATAGAAACTAATGCTTCAACTCTTTCTATTATTTCAGATTCCACTTCAGATTCATAATCATTATCCCTAATGAATATGGCAGATTCTTTGCTTCTGCTAGAAACAGCTAATAAATATCCTAGATAAGAAGTGTTTAAGCTAGTTTCAAATTTATCCATTTCATCAAAAAAAAATATCAAGATTCATAAAAGCTTTGGCAAAAAGCAATATCTTCCTCACTAGGCGCCTCTTTAGAACTAGTAGTTGTACCATTTTCATTGTCAAGTTCCTTATCACATCCTTTTTCATTGTTGGAGATTGACTCAGATAAACTAGGCGTCCACTCTTTATCCTGATCTTTTTCCACCAAATCATTTTCAGTACTAGTAGACATCAGAGATAATGGTGAGCTCGCTAAAACAGTAGTTTTCTATTTAGGAGCATGAGTAGCAGCATCATTTGGTAAAAAACGTGGCCTAGAAGGCGAATCTGTACCTCTCATTGCAGTAGAAAGCACAATATCTTTCTTGGCAGCTTCCTATCTCTTTCCCATGGTGAAAGACAAGTAAGTAAATCAAGTAAATGGTAACAGGTGGTCTTACCAAAAAATCTAGGCTCCCCTGCGACGGTCCCGAAAAATGTCTTGATGTCCACAAGTATAGGGGATCGCTAAAATCTCCGATCGGAAGTATTACCCTAATTTATACTTCGACTAGAGATGAAACACAATAATATCAATAAGACTTTAGCAATCGATAAGTCAATCTCAACCACACCTGCATATCAATAAACTCACAAAGGATGTGATGATTTGTAGCAATTGATCCAGAATAGTAAAATAAGGCAATCAAATTTCGGTGGCTAGAAGCGTAGGTATGAGACGATACCGGGGTGTTGCAAGTGCAATATTCATCATATAATATATCCTAATTAACATGTCTTTCTTCTCTAATCCAGTTATGGGTAGATGTATGCTCCATATATAATTATGCATGACAACTTACATAATATCTTTTGTTCTGCCTGCCCAGTTTACCGAGGCCAACTTGGAACTACAGGAAATCAATATCTACCTTTTCAAATGGACCGGATGATGCATAATCACATAATGAACACAAATAAACCTCAAACTATCATATATTCTGAAAGAACATTTCATGTTTTTCTGTGTTTTGCATGTTAGATAACAATACTGTGAAGATTATTCATGTGCGCTAAGTGTGCATCAAGCTTTGAGGGGGGCCGGATTATCCGCCCCACCAAGGGCCAGATAATCCGGCCTACCTCATTGCTCAAAGACTGCCAAGGCGCGTCACCCAGAGAGGGGACGGATTATCGCCGGAAAATCCGGACTGGGGGTGATTTTTCTTCCCTAGGCCGGATAATCCAGCTGTCGCATGGGGCGGATAATCCAGCCCCCAGTTTTTGAGCAAACCAGGCCAAGGCGCGTCGCTCGGAGTCCTGTCGGATTTTCTCCCAAAATCCGAACTGGGGTGGTTTTTCCTCCCCAGGCCGGATAATCCGGCCTTCACATGGGGCCGAATAACCCGGCCCCCAGAAGATGATCAAGTGCAAGCTCTGCGCGACACTCGGAGAGGGTGCGGACTTTCTGCTGGATATTCCGAGTCTGGGGCAGAGTTTTCCCCAGGCTGGATAATCCGACCCTCACTTGGGCCGGATAATCCGGCCCCCAAAGTTTCCAACGGCTGGTTTTGGAAGGGGGTATAAGTACCCCTTCTTCCCCAATGTTCAGAACTCTTGATTCATTCGAAATTGTCCAGACATTGTGCAAGAGCTCCCATTCTAGATCTCCTACTTCAACCACCCGAAGGCTTCAATCTTTGGGGGAATTGAAGGAGGAGAGAATCGTCATCGTCATCACGAATCAAGCGCATCAACTCCTCTCCATTCATTTGGAGAAATCCCTGATCTAGTATTCTTGTCAATATCTATATCTTGTTCGTTGTATTTGATAACTTTTTTCTTGTGGTAGCTTGGTGTCATTTCGGGAGCCTCCAAGTTGATTATGGAGTTGTGACCCGCTAGTTGTGTAAAGGCGTCGGTACCCGCCTCGAAGGGTCCCTTTAGTAGAAAGGTGGATCATGCCTTTGGTGGCGGGATCCATCGGAGAACAGGGTGAGGCCTATTGTGGCATAGTGGTCTTAGTACCGCCCACCCCTCCAACGCAGACGTACTTCCCTTAACAAGGAAGGAACTGCGGTCAAACAAATCCCGTGTCTCCGCATGCTTCACTAGGGTTTACCCGTTCCTGCTCTACTCGCTCTTTACTTGCTAGTAGATAGGTTTGCATATAGGGAAATTCTACCTAATAGTTTATCTAGAGAATTTACCCTTTGTGCTAAGCCTAAAATTGAAAAAGTATTAAAATTTGGTGTAGCACCTATTCACCCCCCCCCTCTAGGTGCCCATATGATCCATTTCAATTGGTATCAGAGCCCTGGCTCTTAATTCGGGCTTAACCGCCTAAGAGTAGTATGGGTACCAAGGATGATGGAAATGAGGTTGTGGATAAGGTCACAATGGATGATCTCAAGTCGTTGGAAACAACCTTGTTGAAATCCTTTGAGGCCAAGATGGAGGAGATGAATCAAATGATTGCTCGTCTCACATCATCCATAGCCCCATCTCCATCCTCCTCTGAGGCAGCCACACCATCATCTAAGGAAAAGGGTAGCACCGGATCCAAGGATGATGATGTGGAGGGTGAAAAACTTAATGGTTCCACATCCAAGAAGGGAAGTGGTAAGGAGGAATATAGTGAGGTTCGCCACGTATATTCCCCCGACCCACCTATCCTTCATCCTCATATAAACAATAGGGGTGATCCACCCAAGCTCACTGCATCCTCTTTCAATCAATGGCAATTCTTAATGAAGTCTCATGTTTGTAGCTCCTCTATTGAACTTTGGAGGATTATTGAAGAGGGTCTTCATATTGGAGATCAAACCAACCTGACAAGAAGAGAAGTCGTGGACAGCCAATTGAATGCCACTGCTCTCCACATGATACAGCTCGGTGTGGGTCCCAAGGACATGCCCCACATTGAACATCTCAACACAGCTAAAGAAGCTTGGGATGCCCTCACTAATCTCTTTATTGGGAATGAAAGAATGAGAAGGAATAGGTATGATGCCCTTAGTAATGAAGCTGAGGGATTCTACATGTTGGATGGTGAAAACCATGAAGACATGTACAGAAGACTCAAGGGCATCGCAACAACATTTAGAAAGCATGGAGCCACTCACATTGATGATGTGTGGATAAAAAGGAAATATGTGAGTGCCTTAATGCCTTTCGAGCCAACGGACTTGAAGAGCCTGCAAGGTAGACATAACTACCATCAAATGACATCCAATGAGGTCATGCAAGAAATGGCGTCATTCAAAGTGGTGGCAAAGAATGCTGAAGATGCCCGTGCTCGGGCCATTGGAATGCAAAAGGGTGTCAATGTTGCTCTAAAAGCCAATGTTGTTGAGCAAGAGGAGGATGAAAGAGTGTTTGATGGGGCCTCCATGGACTGCCCCGATGAAGTCAAACGTGCTCATGGTGAGTACATGGCGTTTTATGCAAGGAACTTTTGGAAGGATCCTGCCAAGGCCAAGTCGGAACTCGAGCGCAAGAATGGGTCAAGTGGAAGAAGAGAAAGTGGCCCAAAACTGAGAACTTGCTACAACTGTGGAGATAGGATGCACTTTGTTGCTGATTGTCCGTATCAAAATAGAGAAGACAATGGTGGAAGGCTCATTCTTAAAGAAAAATCCAAAGAACCCAAGAAGAAGCCATTTACTAAGAAGAATGGCCCCTACAAGAAGCAACCCAAGATCGTCTTAGTGGCACAAGAAGAATACTCCTCTGCAAGTGAAGATGAAAAGGATGAAGATAGTTCTCGCGAGGTGGCTGCTATAGCCACCACATCGACTCCATCATCTCTCTTCGATTTGCCAAACAAGAACGTCATCAACAACAACGCTACTTGTCTAATGGCAAGAGGTTCCGAGGTATCAAGTTCTAGCTCTTCATTTCCTAAGACTAACATAATTTTGTATATGGATGATCATGACAGTCTTAAAATGAAAGAAGAAGTTATTGCTTTGGACGCCTTCTTCACTAACCTGCAAGGTGAGCACAAACTCCATTTTGATGCTCTTATGAGTCAACTTTCTCAAGCCGAAGATCTTCTTGAAGAAAAGGGCAGAATCGAAAGAGAAGATGCCTTGGAGATAGCTTCTTTGAAGAATGCCTTGGAAGAAGAAGAGGAAGCTCGAGTATCTTTGGAAGAGAGACTCGAATCCATTGAGGAGTCACATGAAGAAGCTATGGCTCAACTCATCAAAGAACGTGACCATGCTCTTGCCAAGGTAAAGAAACTAAAGAAAGAAAAGATTGAATTTGGGCCTGTTCATGCTAGACTCTTGGAGAAGTTTGATAATCTTGAAAGTGCTCACAAGGCATTGAAGAGTGATCATTCTACCTTAAATGAGTCTCATGACTAGCTCCAAACTCAATTGAAGGGGTATGATGTGCCAAGTACCTCCACATCATCTTATGGAAAAGAAGATCTTGCAAGAGGTTCTCAACACAAAGGAAAAGAGGTTATTGATGAGATACTGAGCAAGCAAAGGACAAAAAATAGAAAAGAAGGTCTTAGTTACATTCCCAAGACAAAGAGCAAGAAAAACAACAACAAGAAGAAGAAGAGCAAGACTGCTCAACCAAAGACTAGCAACATTACCAATGACAAGTCTAATCATAATGGTTTTGCAGGGGCTAACAATCCTAACTTTGAATTATATTGCAATTATTATGGTGATGTTTATGCTAGTTATGTAGGCTCTTATGATTGTTACATCCCTTGGTCTATTTGGGTCCCCAAGACCCTTGTCACTAACATGAGAGGACCCATTGAAAAATGGGTACCTAAAACCAAGAAGTAACTTTCTTGCAGGGCTATGCTTCCGGTGGTTCTAAATGGGTACTCGATAGCGGATGCACGAGTCATATGACCGGAAGCAAGGAGATCATCACGGAGATGCGACCAAATCATGATCATATAACCGTCTCCTATGGTGACAATTCAAAATCTGAGGTATTGGGTCTCGGCAAAGTTGTGGTGGCTCACGATATCTCTCTCGTGGACGTCATGCTTGTTGAGACCCTCGAGTACAACTTACTTTCAGTTCGCGCCCTTGGTAAGATGGGCTTTGCAGTTTATATTGATGATGATTTGGTGGTACTCTTGTGGAGCAAGTCTCTAAAAGTCACTTTCGTGGGATATGTCGAAAATGACCTGTACGTGGTGGACTTTTTAGGGAAAACCACTACAGGCCCGATGTGTCTTTTCAGAAAGGCTGACGTGGGTTGGCTATGGCATCGCTGACTAGCCCACATCAATATGAGAACTTTGCAAAATCTCCACAAGGGTGGCCACATCCTTGGACTAAAAGAAAATGTCTCCTTTACCAAAGATCGTGTTATAGGGCGTGTGTTGAAGGGAAAATCCATGACTCTCCTCATCGAAGGAAGACTATTATCTCGTCAAAAAGGATCTTAGAGCTCCTTCATGTGGACCTCTTCGGACCTCCATCTCATGCAAGCCTCGGTGGGAAGAAGTATTGTCTAGTGATTTTTGATGATTACTCAAGATACACTTGGGTTTATTTCTTCAAGTTGAAAAGTGAAACTCAACAAACGGTCATCGACTTCACCAACGAAGTTCAACGTCAACGCAACGTCCCTATACTGGCTATAAGAAGTGATAACGGCTCTGAGTTCAAGAACTACACCTTAAATGAGTTTCTAAGTGAAGAGGGGATAAGACATCAATATTCCGCTACGTACACCCCTCAACAAAATGGCGCAGTCGAGAGGAAGAATAGGACTCTAATGGATATGGCAAGATCAATGCTAGCCGAATTCAAGTCTCCATATAACTTCTGGGCTGAAGCTATCTCTACCGCTTGTCACTCATCCAACCGGTTATACCTCCGTAAGATCTTGGACAAGACTCTGTATGAAATACTTACCAGTAACAAGCCAAACATCTCATACTTTCGGGTATTCGGGTGTAAGTGTTTCTTTCTCATCAAGGGAGTTCGTTTATCTAAGTTTGAGTCTAAGGCTCTAGAAGGTATTTTTGTTGGTTATGGTGCCGAATCCCACACTTATATAGTCTACAATAACCTCTCCGGAACTGTTGTAGAATCTTGTAGTGTGGTGTTCGAGGAAAATGATGGTTCCCGTGCGGAGCAAGTTGGTGTTTGTGATGCAGATGTTGAAATACCCCAAGATGCCATAAGAAGAATGGGCGTGGGATTTTTCTGCCCCATTGAGGAACCCCTTGTGGCGGATCGGAAAGGACAATGCTCTACTCATGAAGAGCCCTCATCTACACATACCCAACATGTTCCCACAACGAGAACAACTTCTACACCATCTCCATCAACTGCTGAAGGTCAAGTTGTTCCAGAAAGCTCCAGGCTGGATTATCCGGTGGACACCAGATTATCCGGCCACCCCGCTCTGCTGACCATATTGCTACTGGTGCTGAAGATATCAATGCAAGCTCCAGGCCGGATTTTCTGGCCAGCCCCGGATTATCCGGCCCCTCGCCAGTTCAAGCAAGCCCCAGGCATCCTGCTGAAGCTGCTACAAGTACTCCCAGGCCGGATTATCCGGCCTCTCCATCGGTCGGATTATCCGGTGATGTCTACGCACTTCTATTCTTGTAGACAGTTGTTAGGTCTCCAAGTGCAGAGGTTTGTAGAACAGCAGGAAGTTTTCCCTTAAGTGGATCACCCAAGGTTTATCGAACTCAGAGAGGAAGTGGTCAAAGGTATCCCCTCTCAAGCAACCCTGCAATCAAGATACAAGAAGTCTCTTGTGTCTCCAACACAATTAATACACTTGTCAGGTGTATAGGTGCACTAGTTCGGCGAAGAGATAGTGAAATACAAGTGGTATAGATAATTATAAGTGGTAACGGTGCTAGAAAATAGCTTGATGGCGTGGGAAAAGACTAAAAGCAAACTGAAATAAAGATGATAGCAAGCAAACATGTAACAGAACTAGTAGTAAACGGTGTTTCAGTGCTTAGAAACAAGGCCTAGGGATCATACTTTCACTAGTGAACACTCTCATATAAATATATTCTCTTCATGATACTACTCTTAACTACTCTCCGGTTGAACACTCTAATCGATGGTAGGGCTATAACATCACACCTCAAAGTAAGCCATTCCCATCTAGATAACCCCACAATGTCAACTTGAGCTCTAGATGGTTCCAACAAACACCACAATTTCATAGAGACATCCAACTCCAAATATAACTCATAACAAGTATTTGTAATCTCTAGCCTAAGTGCCACCATGGTGTGCACACTGTCAACTTCACACACATGGGGAGAGCAGAGATCTATTAAAGCACTTGAGTAGCAAAGTAGATCTATAGATTACAAGCTCATGATCACAATATGATCATGCATAGAGAGAGAGATGAACACATAGCTACCGGTAGAACCCTTAGCCTCGAGAGAGAACTACTCCCTCCTCATCATGGGAATCAGCAATGGTGATGGAGATGGCAGTGGAGATCGATGGAGATGGCTCCGGGGGCACTTCCCGTCGGCAGGTACCGAAACGAGACTTTGTCCCCGAATCCCCTTGATAGTGGCGCTGTGGAACTTTTCGTGGATTTCTGATTGACGATTTAGGGTTTTGGTATCGGGAGGCTCTTATAGGCGAAGGAGGCAAGGTCGGTGGCCGGGCAGGGGGCCCACACCATGCCCTGGCGCGGCCTGGGCTGGCCCGCGCCAAGGGGTGGTGTGGCCACCCTGTGGCCCCCCTTCGTGTCTCCTTCTGGCTCCGTGAATCTTCCGAGAAAATATCAACTTTGGCTTTTGTCCGGTCCAATTCCGAGAATATTGATTTTCTGACTTTCCTGGAACCAAAAACAGCAGAAAACAGGCAACTAGCACTGTGGCATCTTGTTAATATGTTAGTCCAAGAAATCATATGAAAAATACTCCAAAGTTGGAACAAAACACAAGAAAGTAGATAAAACCAAACATGGAACATCAAAAATTATAGATACATTTGCAATGTATCAACATCCCCAAGCTTAACTCCTGCTCGTCCTCGAGTAGGTAAGTGATAAAAAGAAAGAATAATTTTTGAGGTGACATGCACCATCATGAACTTGATCAAAGTATTTGTAAAACATTGGAAGCTCGGATCATAGTACTTCAATCATAACTTGAAAGATAAAGTTCTAACAATAAGACAAAGCAACTATGTTGCAACATGAAAAGGCACAAACAAAAGATTCATGAATAACAATGCTTTGCAAGACGTTTGTTTGTTTCACACAAAGAAAACATAGCATAATAGTTTTCAGCTTGTCCCTCATAGAGTAGCAAATATAAATGCATAGGACACCTTCAAAGTTCATAAGAGTGACTAGATACAATAGTTTAAAACAAGCAATATCAAGTTATGCATCAATCAACTAGTCTTGGGACAATGCACATAGAACTAAGAATGGCCACTATACTCTCAAAGTAGGTGCATAAAGATAGAAGGTGGAGACTCAATATAATGGTGGAAGAAAGGCCTTCATAGAAGGAAGCAAAGATTCAAGTTTCATAAAGAGCTTCCAAAAATTATGGTACTTATAGCTTTCAGCTCTCATTGCCCCTATCATAAGCATCTTGAAGTGATTAAGGTTAAAGTGAATAAACTATGGTGTACATGCTTGACGAAGTATAAGTCAGAAATCTCATGTCCCTTGTATACGAGGGGCGCTCCTCATGCTACTCAAGTTTAGTCACCGGTAAGTTCTTGTCATCATAAGTACATGTGTATCATAGAGAACCGTAACGGGTACCCTTGCCCGATGATACGGAAGAATCCCCATATCAAAATGACAAGGCAAGCAGACAACGAGCATCTCAGCAATCTTCTTATTTACCATGGGAATATGGTGCTTTTTTCTCTCTTTCCTCTTTTCATAATCTCTTTTTTTCTCTTTTTTCTCAATATAGGACTCTTTTTTTATAAGAAGAATGCTTCATAGACAGCTCATTATGGTTACGCTACAGGTTTCCACCATGTCAGCATGGATTAGACCAGCGGCCTAGGTGTTTCTCTAAAACATATACATAACTCCATGGACTTACAAGCTCCCCTTTCATTTCACACCGACGATATCCATATATAAAAGAGCATGATATCAACTAGGTACAAGTACCAAGTGCAATGTTGAAAGCGTTCCCCATGACAGCATGGTTTTGCTAATTCCCAATAAATAAGTGCAAGCATATACAACATAGACGACACAATGGTTCAAGTTTATTAAGGGCAAGAAAAGTAAAGTGTGCCATCAAGTTCGTGAGAGATTTAATCACTAGTTTTCTCATAACAAGTGGAAGGTAAACAAAAGCATGGATATACTTGGAATAGCATAAGCTAGTAGGTAGGTATGGTGGACTCTTTGGAATAACTTGGTTTAGGGAGTTGGATGCATGAGTGGAACTCATACTTGGTTGTGGAGGCTAGCAAAAGACTGGGAGCGACAAACTAAGAGAGCAATAATGGCCATAATCATGCAGAGCGACAAAACATCATTGATCAAAGCATAAAGTGATACTACAAGTTGAAAACTAAAGGATCATAAAGGCTTATGGTAACTTGGGATAGTCATAACATGGTGTGAGCATGCGCCAAGTCAACCCAAATAAAGCATCAAAGGAGAATACCACAATACTATGCTTTAATATGCTAAAACAATGCATGATTCTTCCAAGGCACATTAAGCAATCTCAATTGTTTATAACAAGTCATGCTACAGCAAAGAATACTAAGCATAAAGCCAAAACAATATCGAGCATGGCATGACAAACCATAGGCCACAATCAAAAACAAGCTCTCTTTACCACTTAAGTATGAACTTTCCTACTCTTTTTCCAATCCAAACCAAACTATTTGAAAACCAATGTATGAAAGAGGGGGTCCAACCAATTTATTCAGCAAACTAAGAAAACAAAGCAAACGAAAAACAAAAATGAAAACAAAAAAGAAGACGCTCCAAGAACAACACAATTGTGCATGAAACAATAAAAATGAAATGTTTGGAAGAAACCTAGGATTTTTATTGATGGAGAAGGGGATGCCTTGGGCATCCCAAGCTTTGACGCTTGTACTTCTTGGATATTTCTTGGGGTGACACGCGTGGCATCCCCAAGCTTGAGATTTAGTCCATCCTTCATCTCATTACTCATTCCTTCCATACACCTGAAATTTTTCCTTCATACAAAACTTCACACAATCTTTATTAGCAACATTAGTGCACTCAAGATAATAAGTCTTTAGGTTCAGTGCTAACATAAATAAAACTTCCATTAAAACACAAGCTACTGTAGCACTTCCCTCAAAAATCTCAATTCCCCAAAAGAACCCGAAAAGGAACCAACAAGAAGCAAATGCAAATAATGCCGGAAATCTGTCAAAACAGACCAGCAGGTAAAGACGAATTGTTTCAAAGACATTATGTTGCTCAAATCAAAACATGTTGAACTAACGAAAGTTAGATAACAACCTGGGGCAGAAGCACAAAAATTCACGCCTCAAAAGGACATTAAGAGATTTTACACGAATGTTTACAGTGAAGCACATAAATCTGTTTCGGGACAGCAACTTTCCCAATCATTACTTCTCTCTCATTAGAGGTTACTCTTGGCACAAAAAGCAAATAAAAAGGATAAGGAGCGGTTATTACTGAGGTCATAACTTCTAAGACTCATCTAAAACTTTTGGGTTATCTCCCAATAAGTACTTTTATTTAATGCCTTTAAGTTAGGCATGATAGTTTGAGAAGATGCTCACATAGGAAATATGAATTGGAGTAAAAGAGAGCATCAAGAAGCAAATTCAAAACACATTTAATTCTAACCCACTTCCTATGCATAGGAATCTTGTAAAGGAACAAGTCATGAAAGCACAAAGAAACAATCATAGGAAAGCAAAACAAGTGCAACTTCAAGACTTTCAACATAAAGAGGGGAAACTTAATATTATGGAGATGCATAAAACCATGTTTCCCTCTCTCATAATAACTTTCAGTAGCATCATGAATAAAATTAACAATATAACTATCACATGAAACATTCTTATCATGAGCCACATGCATATAATCATTATTACTCTCCACATAAGCATAGTTATTCTTATTAATCATAGTTGGAGCAAATTCAACAAAATAGCTATCATTATTATTCTCATCACCATAATCATCAAATACAGGAGGCATATTGTAATCATAATTAATTTTCTCCTCAATAGTAGGTGGACTGAAAATATCATATTTATCATTGTAATCATCATATATTGGAGGTTTGGTATCATCATAAGCAATAGAATAGCTATCTTCCAAAGCTAGGGAACTAAAAAGATCATTTTCATAAAAACTAGCTTCCCCAAGCTTAGACTTTTCCATAGAATTAGCAATAATGGTGTCCAAAGAATTCATACTAACAAAATTGCTATTAGCATGCAAATAAAGTTCCATAGGTTTTTTAATTTTCTCTTCAAACACTTCATGTCCTAACTCAAGATAAATACTATAAAGCTCTCTAATTTTGTTGTTGTTTTCCATTAAGCCTAACTAGTGAAAACAAGAAACAAAAAGACAAAATTGTAGAATCTAAAGGAAATAACTTCGAGCACTCACACCGGAAGATGTGAGTACCTTTTACCTTACCTCCCCGGCAACGGCGCCAGAAAAATAGGCGTTTGCCGTGGGAGGTTCTTCTTCTTCAATCCTTCGGTGTGAATACATTTTACCTTACCTCCCCGGCAACGGCGCCAGAAAATAGCTTGATGTCTACGCACTTCTATTCTTCTAGACAGTTGTTGGGCCTCCAAGTGCAGAGGTTTGTAGAACAGCAGCAAGTTTTCCCTTAAGTGGATCACCCAAGGTTTATCGAACTCAGGGAGGAAGTGGTCGAAGGTATCCCCTCTCAAGCAACCCTGCAATCAAGATACAAGAAGTCTCTTGTGTCCCCAACACACCTAATACACTTGTCAGGTGTATAGGTGCACTAGTTCGGCGAAGAGATAGTGAAATACAAGCGGTATAGATAATTATAAGTGGTAACGGTGCTAGAAAATATCTTGATGGCATGGGAAAAGACTAAAAGAAAACTGAAATAAAGATGGTAGCAAGCAAACATGTAACAGATCTAGTAGTAAATGGTGTTTCAGTGCTTAGAAACAAGGCCTAGGGATCATACTTTCACTAGTGAACACTCTCATATAAATATATTCTCTTCATGATACTACTCTTAACTACTCTCCAGTTGAACACTCTAATCGATGGTAGGGCTATAACAGCACACCTCAAAGTAAGCCTTTCCCATCTAGATAACCCCACACTGTCACCTTCAGCTCTAGATGGTTCCAACAAACACCACAATTTCATAGAGACATCCAACTCCAAATATAACTCATAACAAGTATTTGTAATCTCTAGCCTAAGTACCACCATGGTGTGCACACTGTCAACTTCACACACATGGGGAGAGCAGATATCTATTAAAGCACTTGAGTAGCAAAGTAGATCTATAGATTACAAGCTCATGATCATAATATGATCATGCATAGAGAGAGAGATGAACACATAGCTACCGGTAGAACCCTTAGCCTCGAGAGAGAACTACTCCCTCCTCATCATGGGAATCAGCAATGGTGATGGAGATGGCGGTGGAGATCGATGGAGATGGCTCCGGGGGCACTTCCCCGTCCTGGCAGGGTACCGAAACGGAGACTTTCTGTCCCCCGAATCCCCCCTTTGGTGGCGGCGGCACTGTGGAACTTTTCGTGGATTTCTGATTGACGAGTTAGGGTTTTGGTATCGGGAGGCTCTTATAGGCGAAGGAGGCAAGGTCGATGGTCGGCCAGGGGGCCCACACCATGCCCTGGCGCGGCCTGGGCTGGCCCGCGCCAAGGGGTGGTGTGGCCACCCTGTGGCCCCCCTTCGTGTCTCCTTCTGGCTCCGTGAATCTTCCGGGAAAATATCAACTTTGGCTTTTGTCCGGTCCAATTCCAAGAATATTGATTTTCTGACTTTCCTGGAACCAAAAACAGCAGAAAACAGGCAACTGGCACTGTGGCATCTTGTTAATGGGTTAGTCTAAGAAATCATATGAAAAGTACTCCAAAGTTGGAACAAAACACAAGAAAGTAGATAAAACCAAGCATGGAACATCAAAAATTATAGATACATCTGCAATGTATCATCCGGCCCTGACTCACCTGTTGTTCAGCAGCCTCCTATTACGGCTACTGACTCATCTCAAGGGCACGCTTCATCACCACCTACTGCTGTTATCCCAGTTTCTAATCAAGGTCGAGCAAATGATTCCAATGAAGATTCAAGTGATGAAACTACTCCACCAAGAGACAACAATCTTATTGAACTTCGTCGCAAGGCTCGGGCTGATCGGAACCTTGAGTTAAGGGGTCACACCCTCGACAAGGTTGTTGGTGACCTTCGACGAAGGGTTTCTACAAGAAGGGAATTGGCCAGTTTTGGTGAGCATCAAGCTCACATCTCAATGGTGGAACCCAAGAAGGTCTTTGAAGCTCTTGAAGATCTAGACTAGGTTGTTGCTATGCATGAAGAATTGAATAATTTCAAGCGCAACAAAGTCTGGAAACTCGTGGAGAAACCCAAAGATTGCCACAATGTTATCGGCACCAAATGGATATTTAAAAACAAGCAAGATGAGAATGGCATTGTTGTGAGGAACAAGGCAAGACTTGTGGCACAAGGTTACTCTCAAGTTGAGGGCATTGACTTCGGCGAGACCTATGGTCCAGTGGCTCGCCTTGAGTCCATCTGTATCCTTCTTGCTTATGTTGCCCATAACAATTTTAAATTGCAGCAAATGGACGTCAAGAGTGCTTTCCTTAATGGTCCTCTACATGAGTTGGTATATGTAAAGCAACCCCCGGGCTTTGAGGATCCTAACTTCCCGAACAATGTCTACAAACTCGATAAGGCACTCTATGGCCTTAAACAAGCCCCACGTGCGTGGTATGAGCACCTTAAAGAGCTTTTGCTAGACCGTGGGTTCGAAGTTGGGCAAATCGATCCCACTTTTTTTACTAAGAAGGTTAAGGGGGAGCTCTTTGTATGCCAACTATATGTAGACGATATCATCTTTGGTTCTACTAATAAAGCTTTTAATGATGAATTTTCAAAGCTTATGACTGACAGGTTTGAGATGTCTATGATGGGGGAATTACGGTTCTTTCTTGGATTCGAGATCAAGCAACTTAGAGAAGGAACCTTCATCAATCAAGCAAAATACATCCAAGACATGCTCAAGAGATTCAATATGACAGATCTTAATGGTGTCGCCACTCCGATGCAAACAAAATGTCATCTTGAACTTAACCCACATGGTAAAGATGTGGACCAAAAGGTATACCGGTCCATGATCGGCTCTCTTCTTTACCTCTACGCATCTAGACCCGATATTGTGTTGAGTGTGGGTGTGTGTGCAAGGTATCAAGCAGCTCCTAAAGAAAGTCACTTAGTGGCGGTCAAGAGAATCTTTTGATATTTGGTTCATTCCCCTAACTTTGGTCTATGGTATCCCAAGGGCTCCAATTTCTCTCTATGTGGTTATACTGATTCAGATTGGGCTGGTGATAAGGATGACCGGAAATCCACTTCTAGAGCTTGTCAATTCTTGGGAAGATATGTTGTGTGTTGGTCATCTAAAAAGCAAAATTGTATATCTCTTTCCACTGCCGAAACTGAATATGTTGCTGCTGCTAGTGCTTGCACTCAGTTATTATGGATGAGGCAAACTTTAAAGGAATGCGGTGTCAATTGTGACAAAGTGCCTCTTTTATGTGATAATGAAAGTGCAATCAAAATTGCGTACAATCCGGTCCAGCACACAAGGACAAAGCATATTGAGATTCGGAATCATTTTATTCGAGACCATGTTGCTCGAGGCGATATTGATCTATCTTTTGTGAGCACGAAGAACCAACTTGTGGACATATTTACGAAGCCACTTGATGAAGCAAGATTCTGCTACTTGAGGAATGAGCTAAATATCATTGATTCCAGGAGTTTGTCTTGATTACCCATGCACTCACTTGTACATCTCAGTCTTATTTGGTCTAGGTGTGGGCATGGATATAGGGGGAGTGTGGTCCTAACTCATTGGACTAACCCTCCCCCCATAATGCCAAAAGCAAGATAAATCATTTCTCTTAATATCATTTTGTGATATGTGAGCTTATTGATGAGTATTGGTCGTGAACCCAAGATATATCTTCGCGGTGTCACACCATACACTCCAACAAGGTGGCTCCGGCCACCGCCCTCTCCCTTGAGGAGAATTGGATCTTTTTGGATGTTTTTGCTCTCTCATGTTCTTATGGGAATCACACTCAATCTTGGCTTTTATTTGATTTGGATCTTGCAATTTTGAGTGTCTAGTACCATCTCAGTTTGGTTCTCTTAATCCTAAGCCTTTCCCTACCCCTAAGCCATCTATTCTTGCACACAAGTCCCTTGTACACCTTGTGGGGGTGTTGTTTGGGGATGCGCGGGCCTGAATCTGTGTACAAAAGAATTTCAGATTTGAGGCCGGATAATCCGGCCCAAGTGTAGGTCGGATAATCCGGCCCCCTGGTGGATTTCGTCTTAAAGGGCAGGGATCGGGGGGATGGGCTCATAACGAGCAGCATTTCTCCCCCAACCCTCTCCTCCTCCTCAGCCGCCGCCTGCCGTCCCCCACCCTCCCCGGAGCCTCTCTGGCCACCGGATTTTCTGGGCCTCCCCGGAACTTCTTCTCCACGCCTCCGGGTACCTTCTCCTCCGTGTTCTTCCTCCAATGAGTGAGGGTAACTCCCTCTCTCCCCATCTTTAACTAGATGTGTTACTTGTTGGGTGGAACGTTGTCTAGAAGGATGTTATTTCGCATAGAAATCGTAGTCTTGCAGTTTCTAGACCCGATCTACTTTTTTTGCATTCAATCTAGGTGAAATCAAAATTTTCTGCCAGGGCCGGAATATCCACCCCTGGCCAGGCCGGATTATCCGGCCTGACAGATTTAACTTTGGTTCAGTTTCACCATGGAGTGTGCATTGAGTAGATTTGTCTTATGAACTTTTTGACTACTTTTTCCATGCTCTCTCCTGGACTTTTGTGTATGCTTATCCCCTTGCTATCACTCTTGTTCTCCTCACAGGTGGTTCCAGTGTTCCCAAGACCTACAAGCGCCGCCCTTGAGGTAAATACTTCCAGGACGACGGACAGGGTAACTTAGTGGACGAGGTTGAGTTGAGGAGGAGAAAGAACGAAGAGAACAGAATGGCCGAACAGGCAAAGAGAACTAGGAAGGGAGTGTCCAAAAGGAAGGGCAAGGAGCCCAAGATCAACTACAAGGTATTGGATGCAGTCACCTATTCCTCCATTCGTCACCGTGATTTGTTTGCTGAGTTGCCTCGTGATGATGAGTTGGGGGATGCTCGTTTTTGGTGTGCTGAACAGAAAGGTATTTATGAAGATGTGTATGCCAGGATGAACATTAGGCCTATGGACCCACTGGTTCTTGCTGAGGCTTTGGAGAAGGCCCACCTTGTGGATGCAATGTTTGTGGCTGAGCGGATGGGGCTGCACCATCTCATGTCTCTCCAGTGCTCTTATGACTCTGAGGTGGTGAAGCAGTTCTTTTCCACTTTGGTTATTTGTGGAGATGAGCGTCGCACTATGAAGTGGATGACTCACTACAGGCCTATGTCTGCTGATTTCCATGTGTTTGCTGAGGTTCTTGGGTACTCTTTCCGCAGCAGGGATAGAGCCAGTGGCCACTGCATCATCACCCAGCTGAAGCCCAACAAAGATGCAGCTCTCTCTCCTTGCACAATGGACAATGGAATTGTGGGCACTCTGGCTGGTCTTGCTCCTATCTATGCTTCCTTAGTGGGCCTCTTCCGTGACTCCATCACTCCGAGTGGGGGCAACAATGACAGCATCCGTGGTCACCTTGTCCAGCTCCTTCAGTTTTCTCATGAGGTTGCCTTGTGCGAGGACGAGTCTGTGCAGTACAGGCTAGATGTCATGGACTTCATCTACCATGAATTGACTGATACTATGTTCAACCGTTTGTCCATCCCCTATGCACCCTACATTATGATGCACATAAGGCACCTTCTCCCTTCTGAAGAGTTCCACATTGATTCTATGCATAAGGCCAAGAAGATCTACACCAAGGTTCGGAATACCTCTCACCCCTCCTCTGCTCCTGAGGGTCTCATGAGAGATGCTCGCAGGCCCCCAGTGCCTCCCGTTACCCGTGAGATCAAGCAGCTGAACTGGTTCCAGCGGCACATCCTTTGCATGGGAGTGGACACGCGCAAGGGTCAGTAGGAGGCATCCAAGCAGCGCCATGAGTTGGCTCACTCCCAGCAGCTCATCCTTCACCATGTGTCCGGTGCTTCTGGTGACCCCCCGGCTCCTACACCTCCCACTCCATATGCTCGGTAGAAATCTTCTTCCGGGTTGAACTATGGAGAGCTGGAGCGTCACTTGTTCCCCTCTGCGGCCGCTGCTGATGATGAGGATGGTGACACCGAGGAGCTTGAAGATGAGGACGAGGACGAGAATGAAGATGAGGATGAGGACGAGGATGAGGACTACGAGTGATCCCTTGGGGCGCTAGCATCACTCTTCTTCCTTTCTGGTGTCTCGATGCCAAAGGGGGATAAGTAGTTCTATTAGGATCTTCGAGGATTTGCATGGGTCGGGCATAAGCACTTGCATTTTTTTCTATTCGTCATTTTCTCGCTTATGTCCATTTAACGTTGAACTTTAAATTTGTGATTTGTGGTTTGTTTGAGACTCTATGTCAGTGGTTGTCTGGATTTATCTCATAGATTATGCTTATGGATTCATCTATTCATATCCTATTATGCTGGAAATCTTGATCAAGGAAGGCGCTTATATTGGTTATCACGTTGATAAGTGAGGCTATTTCAAGGATGCCTCTCTTCTACCTCGGTGGTATGATTATATTGCTCATATGTCTATGGAATAGATTCATCTATTTGTGTACATTTGTATTCAAATGTAAATTTCTAATATGCACACATTGAGGGGGAGTCTCTTCCATGTTTATTGCTGGTTGTCTAGTAATCCTTTCCTGCAAATCCTAGTATTGTCATCTAACACCAAAAAGGGGGAGATTGAAAGAACATTTCATGTTTTCCTGTGTTTTTCGTGTTAGATAACAATACTGTGGAGATTATTCATGTGCGCTAAGTGTGCAGGAAGCTTTGAGGGGGGACGGATTATCCGCCCCACCAAGGGCCGGATAATCCAGCCTACCTCATTACTCAAAGACTGCCAAGGCGCGTCACCTAGAGAGGGGGCGGATTATCGCCCGGAAAATCCGGACTGGGGGCGGTTTTTCTTCCCCAGGCCGAATAATCCGGCTATCGCATGGGGTGGATAATCCGGCCCCCAGTTTTTGAGCAAAGCAGGCCAAGGCGCGTCGCTCAGAGTCCGGTCAGATTTTCTCCTGGAAAATCCGAACTAGGGCGGTTTTTCCTCCCCAGGCCGGATAATCTGGCCTTCACATGGGGCCGGATAATCCGGCCCCCAGAAGATGATCAAGTGAAAGCTCTGCGCGACACTCAGAGAGGGGGCGGACTTTCTGCCGGATATTCCGAGTCTGGGGCGGAGTTTTCCCTAGGCCGAATAATCCGGCCCTCACTTGGGCCGGATAATCCGGCCCCCAAAGTCTCCAACGGCTGGTTTTGGAAGGGGGTATAAGTACCCCTTCTTCCCCAACGTTCAGAACTCTTGATTCATTCGAAATTGTCCAGACATTGTGCAAGAGCTCCCATTCTAGATCTCCTACTTCAACCACCCGAAGGCTTCGATCTTTGGGGGAATTGAAGGAGGAGAGAATCATCGTCATCATCACAAATCAAGCGCATCAACTCCTCTCCATTCATTTGGAGAAATCCCTGATCTAGTATTCTTGTCAATATCTAGATCTTGTTCGTTGTATTTGATAACTTTGTTCCATTGGCAGCTTGGTGTCATTTTGGGAGCCTCCAAGTTGATTGTGGAGTTGTGCCCCGCTAGTTGTGTAAAGATGCCGGTACCCGCCTCGAAGGGTCCCTTTAGTGGAAAGGTGGATCAGGCCTTTGGTGGCGGGATCCATCGGAGAACATGGTGATGCCTATTATGGCATGGTGGTCTTAGTACCGCCCACCCCTCCAACGCAGACGTACTTCCCTTAACAAGGAAGGAACTACGGTCAAACAAATCCTATGTCTCCGCGTGCTTCACTACGGTTTACCCGTTCCTCTTCCACTCGCTCTTTACTCGCTAGTAGATAGGTTTGCATATAGGGAAATTCCACCTAATAGTTTATCTAGAGAATTTACCCTTTGTGCTAAGCCTAAAATTGAAAAAGCATTAAAATTTGAAGTAGCACCTATTCACCCCCCCTCTAGGTGCCCATACGATCCATTTCATATTCCCATTGTTATCCCCAACTATCAATTTAGGGTTCGCTGGTTCATCTTAATAATACGTAATACACTATGCAGATACATACCTAACTCAAATATATGATGGGTCACTAAAAGATCATTACTGAAGTCATGTCACTCGGGGCATAACAATAAGAATTAACCATGGAAAAAGTGCTCTAACACTCGTACATGAGCGTCCATAAGATAAACACCTCAAATATCGATACATATGGATGATTACATGATGGATCTCGTCCAATCCCCATCCACCTCACATGCCCATAGGGGAATTGCTCATGCATGATGATGGGGGATGAGGGCGTTGTGGTTATTTATGGTGTTGGAGATCCCTCCGGGGGCGACTACGGCGGAGTATCCCCCTACGATCTTGGATGAATCCGAATCTATTTGGTGTTGTTTTCTTATTTGGTGTACTCCCTGTCGAGGATGCCCTGGGGGGTGTCCTTAATATCGGACATAAGAAAAGAATGGATTCTCACCCAAGCCATTGTAATAGGTCGCACAGAGGCCGCTCTCTCGGGTGGCTTGAACCTTTCCGCATCCAACTACCTGCACTAGAAGTCTGCTACGATGACAAAACTTAGGCTAACCCAAGATCTCCACACAATCGATCCGGTGATAAACGAGCACTATGGAAATAACGCCCGCCCGGAAATGGCGAGAAAACAAGACCATTACCGTTCCATGTTAGCTGAGGGCTTCCAGGATAGGGGTAACTGATCGAGGAAGGAAACAGGGGAGTCACCAGACAAAGTCCTAGAGGAAATGGAAACCATAGTCGTCTTTGTCAAGAAAACCTTGACGCCTGTGTCTCCCGAGATATGTGTCTAAGCAAGCAAACCTCTTAATTTGGTCTTTTTAGTCATGTTTGGGATCGCAGCTTCTACCATCATAATTGTGTTTTATCCTTTTCAGTACCAGCAAGTCTTAGCCTAATGAAACTAGTTAATGTACATAAGTCATGCTCTAAACGGATTTTCCTATTATCGTTTTTTGATGCACATATATGCCCGTGCACCCGACCAGATGCGGTCCTCAACTGGCCTATGTGTCGGGTATCGGGAGGTAATGGGGCGCACATCGTGAGTATAAACTATTGAGAAAGCCCCTTCGTTAATTCCGAAAAGTGATTCTGTCTCTTACCTTTCGAGGGGACCTCTTGACGGGCGGCTTTCCTCCACACCACATATCTCTTTCTCCGTCTACTCTAACCTTCTCCTTCAGATCCGACAGGCGGAGCAGATGATATTCAATGAAGGTCAACTACTCGATTTGGGCTTGTTCTGCCTGATATTCTAGGTGAGTTGCCGGCCATGTATTATTATCCTTCGTATCAGTCATAGCATATCCCCCGTTCCGTCATCTAGTGGGATCCTCTAGCGTCAGATCCGGATCTGTCCGCATGCGACCACTAATTCTATTGAATGTTAGAGAGCGATATGTCACCTATAGTTTGTGGTTGCGTTTAACTGCTTGCTCATCTAATCTTAATTATGTCCTTGCCTAGATCGGTTCATAGCTATGGATCCGGATGAATCATTGTCTGAATCAGGAGCAGAGACGGAAGAACTGGCAGACGAAGGAGAACTCGAGGATGCTTCAGAGCAAATTAACTCTAGGTGAAGTGTGAAGAAGATATACTGGATGATTCATAAGTTCGGCGATGAGAAACGCGGGTTGGTTATAGAAATGGGATTCAAGGGGTTCCTGGATATGCAATTGGTCACAAGGTCAAATAGGGGTTTCTCGATGTGGATCTTGGAGCATGTAGATGAGCAAGCTTCTGCAATTGTCAATGGACATTTAGGACACATACCATTCTACCCAGAAGATTTCGGTAAAGCCTTGGGGATACCGTTTGGCGGATCACCTATAGGGATTGAACCAGGTAGTGATATAGTATCTGCCATCAGGAAAATGCTTCGTATAGGAGAATCTGTAAAACAGATCAAAGCTATTGAAGAAATTGTTAAGGAAGAATTTCCAAACGGTATGAATCAGCGGCAGAAGAACAGGTTCAAAGTAGCATTTTCCATATGCGCTGTCACATACATGTTGTCTCCAATGCTCAAAGGAAATTACTTCCAAACTTACCCTTGTATGACTGGTTCGACACGGAATCCTAACTTCTACGAGGTTGGTAAAGGCTGAACTTCAAGGAATGGTAAAGAAGAACAAAAAGACAAACATATCCGGATGTACCCATGGCTTGAAGGTTTGCGTATCCTGAAAAGGGCATGATGTATTTGTATTATAATATTCAGTGCGATAACAGAACTCTCGTTGCATACTGCTCATGCTCATGTGTGTTTCGTCTTGTGACAGGTGTTCTACATCGACAACCTGGATATAGGATCAGACAATCTACCCCATAAGGTTCTTCTCAGGATGAAGGTTTATAGCGAGAAGGTGATTAACAAGATAATAAGTGCCGACCAGGTCAGTGGTAGACATGTAGAGGTCAATGTATTCGGTAGATTGCTGGTAAGTATGCTGCGATTAAGATGGCACCCAATAGATATTTATATAATGCATTACAAAAAAATGAGATACTGAAATGACCATCATGTGCATGAACAGCCTAGGCCTGATGCGACTGTTTGCTATGCAAGGAGCAAGACCTCCCGTTTGGGACACAAGGGTGTGTCGTTTTCGACAGAGGAAATAGGTGCATCGGATCCATTGATTGAAAAGGTAATTGCTAACTTTTCTTGTTGTGTCTATTCTCTCATCTATATATTGATAACATATGATTGGAAATTATGGTTCCGATATCGTCTATGCTTCTGGAGAAGGTTGCGAGATATTCAGCTACATGCCAGGACGCAGTCTCAAGGGCTTCGATAAGGGTCAAGGAGATGAACCATTTTCATGCGAAAGAATGGGCTTCGCTTCTTGAAGACACAAACTTCATAATATCTTTAGAAACTGTTGAGATGATAGACGACATCAACAAAGTGAAGAATGTTCTTGGGAGACGCCGCAAAGGTCGGTACGATGCAAACAGTTGTGTTCCAAATATATGTTCCTGCGACTAGCATAGAACAAGATGACATAATTTTTTCTGACGTTGCAGACGATCGCGGGGACGATGGTGGACCATCTATGCAAGATCCTAGGAACTAATTTAGGACAGATAAAGGATTCGGTTCAGAGAAAGATATATGTCATCCATTCTCTCACCGTGCTATGTTGTGTGATCGTCCATGCTGGTGGGGTCAGACACTGTCTCCAAGAGGCAATCCTGAAGTTATTTATTGTTAAATATGTGATCAGATGCAGATGGTAGGACGGGCAGACCATGAGGATATGACTTGCATAATATGACATCATGTGGCGGGAACCGTACGAGAGATCCAGGCAGCACGAAAGGTTAGTGAGTGTAGCTTGTTAAGCGGTTGCTGCATATGATGTAGAGTATAGCATTATACTGTTGATCGGACGCATGTCTGTGTAGTTACTAACATCAGCTTTGCTTATATTCAGAACATGAAATGGAAGGAAGATGCGGATCGGATGAAGATATCCCAGATGAATTACCTGACACGATGGGGGGGCAGAACACGTCGCGAGGTAAAATATGTTATACAGAATTGCGAAATTATATATATATATACGCTATGCATCCAGAAACTAATTATTAGCCGGTTATTTATGACCAGCTGTAGATGCGACAAGTGGCCTGTATGCTTCTATATATGCTGCTAAGGGTGCGCCCAACTCTTCAGTCAGTGCAGAGATAGTCAGAGGTATACTGGTCTGCGTATGATGATACAAAAATCTCAGGATATGCACGGCGCATGCTTTCGAGGTTTGCTCATATGTAAATACTAATATCGTGCGTGTTTTGTCAAACAGGTGGGACGGTGTAGACCGTTGTCGGCCATGATGACCGGGTATTAGGTAAATGTAGAAGAGTGAAGCGGGGTGCTTCATGCGGTAGGACGCCTTAGAGGTCGAACTTGAGTCCTTAAAAGGTAAATCCAGATAATGAAGATCCAGACAGAGCTGACGAAAATCTCAATAGTCTGATTGATGCGATCGTGGAGGAGCATGGTCAAGATCATAAAGCATCCTGCACACCAGATATTAAGCGTACTGTTACCCTCCAGAAGGACCCTGAGGCAAAGCGAAGGAGGATGCATATCAACACCCTCGAAGTGTCATCTATGGAGTTGTTCAGTGAAGACGATCGTTCTCCACCCGTTATGGGACACAAGGGTAGTGGTAAGGCCGTCGTGGAGTATGGTGGTATTGTTCGGAAAGACGACAACAATAACAGATCATCCATTCTAGGAGTGTTGGTGAAGGATGATACCCATGTGAAGTCTTCCAAGGGTTTTGTGACGAGAGGATCTTCACCAGAACATAGGGAGACTCCCCTGTCGATAGTTCCACATGGTTCAGCTCATACAACTGGGAGAGGTACAGTGCGCAATCAGTACCATGTGTCGGATAGTGCATTTTGGAAGAAGGACCTGATGGCTGAGTTTTGCGACGCATCGTCTTCTCGAGGCAAGTGTCTGGCTTTACAGTTTGTTATTAATCTGATAGAAAATTTATTCTTTGTCTGATTGTGATATGTGTTGGCCTAAAATGACAGCTTAAGAAATGTTGTGTCTATCTCAGGAATGAAGCAGGCGGTCAACGAGGGAGAAAGATATGTCATAGATATACCGGACGACCAGGTACTATTGTAGCCTGAAGATCTCTAGTTCATGCATGCCAAGTTGTAGACAGTTGTTGTCGGATATCAAGGCTATTATTCAATTGAATGTTTATTGGCTGATGGACTACCTTTTGTTTTGACTCCATTACATAACATGTGTTTTATTTTTTGGAAGCTACTTTCGGCAATTTGTTTTCTGATCTAGGTACTTCCAACCTATGATGGCAGGACCGCTGACCGGTTTAGAGATAGTCTTCACGCAAACGCCGCCTCCCATTGGATCCAGTGGAGTGGCAGACAAGTCTCCCATCAGCCGCAACCGTGAGGTTGCCGCTTTAGAACTGGCATATAGCGAAGAAATGGAGACCACGACTTTGAACCTTAACCTAACGGATTGTGATGAGAATCTAAGCGCACAGCCGATTACCTGGAGGAGAGTGAAGCCAGGACCTTGTGCCAAGTCACCTTTTGTCCTTGGGTATGATCCGCCACTAAGAGCGCATTCCGGTGTTGTCAGGTTCTACGATGCATTCTTCAAGGAGAAAGCAGAAAGCCTAAGAAAGGAAGTGTAATGCGTCTTGCGTATAGAACACCTGACGATAACAAGCGTCTTGTTGTGCAAATGTAAACATTTTTGTCATCCTCATTAATGTTCGTGTGTCGCAGCAACTGGATAATCAACTCACAACCCAAGTATATAGAGATAAATGGTGACCTGCTAAAGAGCATGCTGCGCGAGAAGGGGTCGTTGGAGACTGAATTTGTTAACCTAGCTATGAGACGATACCAGCATCTAGACGTCGCGTTTGCTGCTGAGAAAAATGAGGGTTGCTGGAGGCTTTTTCTGGAGGCAGACTTTGCGGTAAGGATGCATGCTTCGGGTCGTCGTGCACGGTCTTGATTCCTCAGTAAATTCAGTAAATGTCATCCACTGCTGCTGTATAACTTATTGTCACTTGTCTAACAACGTGTGAATTTTTCTAGAACCACGTGTTCAGGGGGGGATATAGTTACGAGCGTCAGGTACATATATGATCTCTTTAGAGGACCTCTAGTAACATTCGATGTCCACCTTTGCACAGAATTATGTCCACCCTAGAATGGGACTAAATTACGTAGTACAAGGCTTGTATGGCAAATAAGAGATATAATAAAAAACGTCCTACGTACAACAGTAGGCATGGGGTGTACTGAATAGCCTGCCCCCTTCCTCGATATAAGGGTGCACCCATCGCGCCATACACCCATCAACTCAGGCCACACTGCATTCACTCCCCACGTCAAGGTCCATATCTTTGAAGGATCTTTCAGCTGACCGGCACATCCTCTGTAGCCGTGTCATGAAGACTGAGCCCGACGAGCCGTTGGAGTCCGTATGCGCCGGTGTATCTATTTTCCCAGCGGCTCCAGTGCCCCAGTTCGTATCGAACTTGCCGGTAATCTCTACTCTTAAACCGTTGATAACGTATCGGTTCACACCTTTTGACCCTGTCCGAACCATTTTCCTCAGGCGGACACGCACACGCTTAGGCCGATGATGGCGAAGATGCTGACAGATGGCTTCCGCGTAGCCTCGGACGAGTGGAGTATAACTGTAGACGGACAGCCAGTGTCATCTGTAAGCCGTCGTTTAATTTTTAATATCTATTACCATCAGTTTACACCACATGGGCTAACTAAGTCAAACGGATATGTCCTATTCACATGTCAGGATGATAGGGCACAAGATTGGGAGCAAATGGAGCGATGACGCCCTAACGTTCAACCTGTCAGATGGCACAGGTGGCGTGGACGTGATATACTGGTGAGCTAGATGTAGTTACCGTTGTGCACACGGACGAAATTCGTCGCAAAAAATTATTCTGACAAAAAAACCCCGTATGACATGTAAACTATAGGTTCGAGGACAACATGGACTATGGTCTCTTGCGGCAGATAAGGTTATCGGACGAAAACATGTTTAATTTTGAAGATGTGCGTCTTACATATAATTGTCAGAATAAGCATAGTTGTTTGTTAGCGATGGTGACTACGTTATGGTCACCGGGAGACCAACTTTCAGAGACAACCGTATGCGCGTCAAAGCATACGTCGTCAGGTAAATAAATTGCTACACATTTATAGTGTCGAATACATATGTATAATTATCTTTCACGTATTCCCATTTTCCAAATATTTCGGTTGCCATAATGTAGGGCAATAACAAACTATAATGACGTGACCCACCATTTCCTGCTATGCATCTACACACACTTTGACACTCTGAAGACTAACACAAAGAAGGTACCGATTACCCGCCGATTTACCACCGCGCGTTAATAGATCATGACTGATTGTTGATCATAATACGGTTTAAAAAATCACCTCCACGACTAGGCACAGGAGGGGGCAGCCGCCGGGGCATCATCATCCACTGTTAGATCCCAACCATGTATCACCCCTACCCGTGTCGTAGAGTACGGGAGCACGGTGGAGAAGATTATGGGGATACTAAGGGACCCCGCATACAGGTTTCTCGACGATCTTTACTACCCATACATTAGCGGTGGCATACTGTTTTTTATACTCTAGATGGATGCTGTTAATCTACTTATCACATTGTCTTAGTCACTAAGATGGCCCATATCATGCAAGAAACGCGTTTTATCCACTAAAACCATCTCGGGCTCTATCGGAATACTGCGTCGTATCTTCTAGCGCATCTTAGAAATAGTTGTTAGGTGCCGTCAACGTAATATAAAGTACATGTTAAATGCTATATATGGCGACGTATCCACATTTGCCTCGCGTGTAACGTGCTTATTTGTACTAGTTGTATCCGGTACAACAGACGTCGATCGGTATGGTATCAACGCATGGCAATCTAAGATATGACGCTCAAGTGGTCGTTAATTAGAATTACGTCTTAAGATACAAGTCTAATACATCTATGATACACCGTACATGTGATGTTATCGTGAGTACGGCGCAATCCAACCGAAGCTTACCATGGGGCACGCTAGTAGTCTCTTATGTCGTACTTCCATAAAGTCTTATATACCGAACGACGTTTACCAGGGTCGCGTTAGTCAGACTGTTAGGTTGTAAACCCATAAAGTACTATAGACCAAAACATATAGTACCGAGTCAACATTCAACATGTACACCACGAACATCCACACGCAATGTAACAAGACATCGCGAGTAGCATGATAATATATGGTAGATATCGGTACGACGCTCGTGTCATTGTTTAAACGCGGAAAGGCATATGTTCCATTCATAAGTGATATACGCGTCGCCGTTCAGCGCCAGCCAAACTTCATACTTATAATTCATGGTGACGTTATCCACATTGGCCGTTCGGGTAACGTGATTATTGATATAGTACATTAGAAATACGTCGTATGATATGAACGAATAGTGAACTACAATACGACGATCAATTAATCGTTAATCAACATGACATCGCACGATGTCATGCTGATACGTATACATCATAACGTAGAAATGAAACTTATCGTGTTATATGGACATCGGTTGTATGGTATTACTTCGAAAGCATCGATACGGTTTGACGCATCTACGATGACATCCATACATGAACGTGACATATGAAGGATCGAAATACATGTTCTGTCGTTCCATGCATCGCCTTATGCAAAGTCCAAACTGCGTATTGTAATCGCTGAGAACATGTTCCGACGTGATATTACCTGCATAATGTCATATGATACAACGTCTAATATACATACGACACAACACATTAATGACACCTATCGCGAGATATAGACGTCAGTCATACGAAACCAGTTCGAAAGTATCAAAACGATACGACGAAGATACGCTCACATGCGTTTATGAACCAACCATATAACATCACGGAATTGATATGTTGTCGCTTCGTGCATTCTTATATCAATGTTCGATCTATGTCGTGTGATTGTCGTGCGAATGGGCTGGTGTTATAGTAACGCGTTCGCCATTGACTTAATTCACGTGACGCACCGATCTACGTCACCCATAGTAGATCCGTATCGATCGTCCACTACGACGAAGGATGATACAACGTGTTAACGCGTCGAAACACATCACTACCGGTAAATGGTGATGATATAGTGAGATCAACGTAAGCCAAATGATGTTTCACATGGGGCGTGCCAGTCGGATTGCATGTCTCACCCGGAAAGTACTATATACCGTGACACGCGGGGGCCGAATCAACATTTGAACTGTACCACCATGTACAATAACATGGAGATGACATGAAATATAGCGAGTAGCATGATAGAATATGGCGAACAATGATAAGACATTCGCGTCACTGTCAAAACATGGAGAGGCGTACGATCCGATCACAAATGATGTACGTGTCACTGATCAGCAACAACAGATGGTCTAAGATATAATTTGGAGCATCGTATCCAAATTTGGCCACGCGTATGACTTTCTTACCAATACAATAGACGTCAGTCGCTATGTTATCAATAACAGACAAACTATGATACGACGCTCGAGGCGAACTATGTTAACACGTGACATACGGTACCGGGTCAACATACGACGGTATCACCACAAACATTACCGCGCAGCATTACAAGATGCCGCGGGTACTATGAGAATATATGGTGGATAGTGGTACGACGCTCGTGTCGTTCTTTAAATACGGAATGGCGTACGAACCAATGATAAGTGATCTACGCGTCATCGTTCGTGTAATGTGATTATTGATATAGTACATTAGAAATAGGTCGTATGATATGAACGAATGGTGAACTACAGTACGATGCTCCATTAATCGTTAGTCAGCATGACATCGTATGATACAAGTCTGATACGTATAGAACATAACGTAGGAATGAAACTTATCGCGTTATATGGACGTCGGTTGTATGGTATTACCTCGAAAGCACCGATACGGTTTGACGCATCTACGATGACATCTATACATGAACGTGACATATGAAGTATCGGAATACATGTTCTGCCATTCCGTGCATCGCCTTATGCAAATTCCGAACTGCGTATTGTTATCGCTGAGAACATGTTCCGGCGTGATATTACCTGCATAATTCTGTACGATACAAAGTCTAATATACATATGACATAGCGCATTAGTGACTCCTATCGCAAGATATAGACGTCAGCCATACAAAAATAGTTCGAAAGTATCAAAACGATACGACGAAGATACAATCACATGCGTTTATGAACCAACCATATAACATCACAGGTGATATACACGTCACCGATCAGCGCCAGCAGAGATTCGCAGATACAATTCACGCGATGTATCCACATTTGCCTCGCGTGTAACGTGCTTATTTATACTAGTTGTATCCGGTATGATAGACGTCGGTCGGTATGGTATCAACGCGTGGTGATCTAAGTTATGACGCTCAAGTGATTGTTAATTAGAATTACGTCTTAAGATACAAGTCTAATACATGTATGATATATCGTACATGTGATGTTATCGCGAGTACGATGCAATCCAACCGAAGCTTACCATGAGGCACGCTAGTAGTCTCTTATGTCGTACTTACATAAAGTGTTATATACCAAACGACGTTTACCAGGGGCGCGTTAGTTAGACTGTTAAGTCGTAAACCCATAAAGTACTATAGACCAAAACATACGGTACCGAGTCAACATTCAACATGTACACCACGAACATTAACACGTAGTGTAACAAGACATCGCGAGTAGCACGATAATATAGCCTATGGTACGACACTCGTGTCATTGTTTAAACGCGGAAAGGCGTATGTTCCATTCATAAGTGATATACGCGTCACCATTTAGCGTCAGCCAAACTTCATAGATATAATTCCGGGCGACATTATCCATATTGGTCATTTTTAACGTGATTACTGATACTAGCTATAGGTAGTACATTAGAATTAGGTTGTATGGTATGAATGAATGGCGAACTATAATATGACGCTCAATGTATCGTTAATAAGCATAACATCATACGATACAAGACTGATACATATACGACATAACGTAGGAATGAACCTTATTGTGATATATGGACGTCGGTTGTATGGTATTACTTCGAAAGCACCGATACAGTTTGATGCATGCCCGATGACATCCATACATGAACGTGACATATGAAGAATCGGAATACATGTTCTATTGAAGGGGGCTTCACTAGATTCACACACATCGCCCATCCAACACCTCAATGTCTTGACCCAGGGCATCTGCGGCGACCGCCTGACATCGCAGAGATGCCGCGCTCCGAGCTTACTCCGCGTCGCCAATCTTTCCACCAAAGGAGAGCGTTGAGGCCGCGAAGCAGTGGACGCACCAGACTTGGCCGATGGAGCCCGGCGACCTACTCCCAGTCGGCACTATGGCACGAGAACTACAACAACTAAACCTACAATCTACTCTACCTAGCCCGGCTCCTCTCCTCCGCCTCTACCGGCAGGTGGAATATAAGAGGAAAGTTAGGTCATGAATTTTATATTTATTTACACGTCTGATGAAGTAGCCACAAAATGTTGATTTCATTTAATTTAACACCTCATGACGAATCTAGGCCAATGTGTTCCACCTCTGGGACTAATACGTAACTGTCAGCTGCATTCTGGCCACAAAGGTCCAAATAATGTTCACTGAACACCGCTCCACGGTGCGTTCAGAAACTGCACAATGTTTTAATTCTGGAAAAAACGAATACATCACAGTCAATCTTTATTCCTGGAATTTACTATCTACTAAAACACGTACTCCCAAGTGAGGTTGACAATCCGTAACTTTAGCTGCTGAAGACAAAACCCGTAATCGACACAATACAGATGCACCGAATGTCTCTTACAACATAGTCTTTATAGGGACAGTATGAACACGAGTAGTGTTCAGCATCCTAACGTAAACAATAAATTCATGACACTAATTTCCTACAAAACCAGGTCGCGCACGACGATTTATTGTGTCCTACAATTCTACAGTTAGAACAACGAGGATACTTCCTAGGCTTCTTTGTCTTCCTTTCAATTGTAGGGCAAGAAGCGGAGTTGTGACCCTGTTGCGGCATACGCTGCAGAAATGTGTCCGCTTTACGCCAATCTCGTACCTTGGTCTTGATCTTGCTCTCATGGGCCGCCCTAAGTCCTTCCTCTTCAATGGCGCTATCATGTCAGGTCGTAGGCTTGTCCCCAACACAGCATCAAGAGACGATGGTGGAGTATTGTTCACTAATACTTCTAGAGTCATTGAGTGGTGCATTCTTTGTTCAATCCCTAACCCATCTTTTATAATACTAGTCTCTGCAAGCTTAGGCATTGCATCCAACATCATACCCCTTGCTACCTCATAGGATTCAGCGTTTGAATTAGCTAACTGAACGACCTCCAGTGCAGCCTGTATAGAGCAGTGTGTCGGAAACTTGTTGACATCATAGCTGGACTTTCCTTCTGATACATCCTTAGGTGTTCAGGTATAACACGGCATGCTCCTCTTGTCCACCTTGACAGAATGTGATTCTCCGGGATCTCCCGTATACCCAGATGTGATATCACCTGCATGAAATTGAAAGGAAATTAACCTCATTGTAAGGCATTATAGAGATACGTGTACTGATTTTACATTATATAAGGCCAGTGACGTTGCCGCTACTCACCCTTATTGCGTGGCTACAGAGTATGCCCATATGCTCAAACTTCTTGCATTCGCAGACTAGCAGATTGTTTTCTGCATTGAACTGAACCTCATAGACGACACGTGACCACCTGGACCTCTTTTCAGCGTTGTAGTGGACAGCAAGATACCTCGAACCTTGGATAATTACTTCCACCCTATAGGAAGCTGACTGGAAAATCTCGGCCTCAATAAGAGTGTACATGGAGGGTGTGTATATTCTGCTTGAGTGCTTCTCGATAGGTCCACCACTGCTCAGTAAAACACACCCCTGCAACAGCGTACAGAACAAAGAGGTAAACCTCATATTATGTCATCATAATTAAAGGCATTTTGCCGCATAGATGAGCAGAAAAGTGTATTACCAGGCGCATCCTCTGTTTGAGAAAATCCTCGTCCTCGGTCCTCATACGTTGAAGCTTCATGTAACCTTTTACAAACATATTCATAGAGGACCCAGGTGGAACATATTGCTTGAGCATGTGGTTGGCACTTTCTGACCGTTGTGTGCTAGTCATCCTCGCACAAAAAATTTCAGCGAAGTATGGCTTCGCCCACTTCATTCGAACTTCATAAATCTGGGTTAGGAAGGGATGATCTTGTAAACAATACTTACAAACCAACTCCTCCCAAGCAGCCTCGAACTCGTCTATCGTGAGCATGTGCTCAACTATCTTGTGAAACTCTTCCTGAAAGGTGCTGTTCTTGCCGTAGACCGTACCCAAGCTTTCCTTCACCCTTTTTAGCACATGCCACTTGCACCACCGATGTTTAGTCCCAGGAAGAACGTTTTTTATGGCAACCTCCATGGCACGAGCTTGATCTGCAAGTTCAGATAAATGTTAACACAATGTGGTTCGTAAAACGTGTCACATCACTTATGACATTCATGTCCCACAACAAATTGTTTCTGTTATGCCGACAACGGGTATAAATTTTAGTGAGATTTTGATATAAATCGTACCGACGGAGTATGCGTGCAATACAACCAGTATGGTGAAATAAGCAATTTTGTGGTAGCATGTCAATATACCTGTTAATATTGTGGCTGGTGCTTTTCCTCCCATCAGATTGACAAACTCTTTGAACAACCACTCAAAAGATTCTATTGTTTCGTTAGTCATCAGAACTCCAGATAATATGATGCTTTGGAAGTGGTTGTTTACGCTGACGAACATTCCAAAAGGCATGTCATACTGATTACACCTATAGGTTGTATCAAAGGTGATGGCGTCTCCAAAATGTTTGTACTGCATGCGGCTCTTTCCATTGGTCCACATGATGGCTCTTATCTTGCCATCCTTGTCGGGCATGCAACTGTCGACAAAGTTGGGGTCCTCTGCCTTTAGCTCGGACAAGAGCTGGTGAGTTTTCCTAACGTCATCGTCCTTATGGTCCTTGCTGATGCTTGCACAAAGTGATCTTAGGGCCCTCTTGTTGAAAGGCACGTTGTCCGTCGAGCCAAAGAAGCTTCCGATGACAGAATATGCCTTTCCTAGTCCAACGTTATTATCACGGAGGTTTGTGATTAGTGCCTTAGTGTGATGGTCAATGTTTCTATGGGATTTCCAATTCAGCTTCTCCCCATAAGTTATTGACATGATGTGGTTGTGTCCATCTCTGAACTCATGGACGTACCAGCCATTGTCGTCAGTCCTGCGCAGGCTTATCATGGTTGGATACTCACTGGACATCGATTTCGCCTTGTTGTGCCTGGGCTTCCCTGCAACAACCCGCTACTTCGTGAGAATAGCTCAATTTGATTCTGCATCCTTAACTAAATAAAGATACAGTCAACTTAGCACACTTACCGCACAGGCACATATGATGTACTAAACTGTTTTCGAATTTGATATATCCTTTCTTGATTGACCGTATCTGATCCCGAACCCAAATTCCCACGAGTACAGGTTGTAGAAGTCGTAGGCCTCCGGTAGAGAGCCAAATTCCATGCCCCGTTCTGGAGCAACGATAGCCTTCGTCTTCCTTTCGCCAAACCTCCTTAGCGTAGATTCCAGAGATGATCTCCTCCTACTTGTTGGCGCCCTGAAGTCGGGTATAGGGCCATGGCGTCGAACCCTGCGTATGATCACGTAAATGATTTCAGCAATGGATACAATAAACATTGGGGGTCGGCTGCCCCGCCTATATATTCCGAGATGAACTCTGCGATAGTATTTTTTAAGGAGTTCCTACAAGTCAACTCTCAGCCTAGAATACTAATATAAATGATTCTAATAACACGAATGGCGTGTGGTTCAATTTATGAGTACATTGTGTGGTAAACAGCACTGCATGTAGCAATTAATCAACTTTCATTTATCTGAAAAATTGTCAGGGATCTAAAACACACTCCCATAACGGCTGCAAATTTCCTCCTGGAAAACCATATGTAGAAAACCTACACTATTATACATAGTGGTACTATTAAGCAGTATATACTGGTACTGATCCCAACATAGATGAGTACAGCACACCGTTTCTCCTTGTTCTGTAGATTACCCACACACAGAGAGACCTCGGTTGTAATCACATCGTGTATGAAAACCATCTAACACAAAGTACCTAAATAGCAAACAGGGCCGATTCTGTCTCTCATCTATCCTCACGCGCAGTAGAAATTTACAAAGATTTTTGCATTACCTCCTTTTCCACGACGGAGCAGGATTGGCCTCCGGTTCCACCTCTTCTGTGTCGCGCTCCACGGCACCGCCGGCATCGGACCCGTCGGATGCTGCTCTCCATTCCGGAGTTCCATCTGGTATGCTCTCTGGATCACCATTAGAATCGGACGAGCCTCCCGAACCAGAGATATCGCTGTCCATATCGAAAAGTCCTTTGATAGATGCCTCCGTGTGACTGGTAGGGGATAAATCCCCTGTAGCAGGAAGGCTGGTCCCTTCCGACGGGGCCAGATCCGTTTCATTGGAGGGGAATTCCATGCTGCGGAGAGCACAAGGAGATCATTTGTCCGGGAGCAACGACTACCGGCTCCAAAAATTAAGGCGATAAACTCCAGAAATTGATGAATATACCTGAAGAGCAGCTCGGTGAAACTTCCATGGTGGCCATTCCCGAGCATCGGCGGTCTTCTTCGTGCCCTGAAACTTCGGATCTGGGCGAGTAGCCGCTCGTGTGGGAGGAAGGGGAAGAACGGGGTGGACCGAAGATTCAAATTCAAAACGGGGCCTATGAAGTGGTGGTTGCTGGTACCAAGCCGCATGTGAAGTGGAGGGTCCGGCCGGGTCCCAGGTTGCGGGTATTGTATGGCCGAACAGTGCCTCGTATTTTCATCCAAGTGCCGGTCAAACATGCAAGGAGGTGGGACCGGAGTCCGAATCGGGAAGGAAGCGCGTGCGGTCAGGATAAGAGTTCGGCGGGGAAACAGTCCGTAAACGGCATTTTCGACCCAATATGAAGAAACCTTCTTTGTTGTTGAAGAGGTGTGTAAGTGAGACCTATCTCAACATGAGGAAAACTGTTGTCGAGTCTCTATGCTTGTTCTACTGACTCTATGCATGGTGTCGTAAGTGGTCCTTATTTTTCTGGTGAATCAGTCTAGATTTCCAGCAATTTGCAGTGCTCAGCTGCTCACGTGCTGAAAACCGATGCTTGCCGGTTAATTTGATGTTTTCCAACATTTACTTTTAAAAGTAAGACCAAATAAACTGGAACCAATGACCGGCTTAGGAAAGCAATGACCGGCTTGACTACGTTTCAAGATACAACTAAATTGCCGATCTGCTTAGGCTCTGTAATACCTGAATGCATACAAATTTCTTGGAGACTTCAAACAACCATCACTTGGGCAACAATTAATCAAGGATTTAGTTCTAATACATCAAAAAATTTAGGGAGATATTCTGTAAGAAAGGTTGTCACGTTTCCATACCATACATACACACATGCCTGACAATACCATTTTCTTTTCCTACCCAACAACACCCAACTACGACAGCAAGGTCAGCAAGTCTTCTTGCAGACTGCCAGCTTTCCCTAGCTCTGGTACACTAATACTCAAGTGGGACGATAGGATTGTCCAAACCTCAAACATATTCATTGGAACGTTCTCCATCTCGGCTAATGTTCATATCAACGGCTCAGATATATCCTACAAGCTAACAACGGTTTATGAACCAACGCGAAGCAACCTAAAGGAGGCCTTCTATGAGGAGCTTATCGCCGCAAAGTCTCCTCTTGGAACAAGATGGCTTGTCTCCGGAGATTTCAACCAAATTCATAGGGCCCAAGACAAGAACCGTGGCAATGTCAACCGTCGAAGGATTGTTAGATTTCGCAACACGCTCAATTCTTGCGACCTCAGAGGAATCCATCTACAAAATCGCAAGTTCACTTGGAGCAACGAGCAACAAGAGCCATCCTTTGCAAGCTTGACGGCTTCTTTTGTAATGAAGATTGGGACCTCACCTTCTCGAAGCACCTTCTCCACGCGCTCTCCTCTTCATTGTCTGACCACTGCCCTCTCTTGCTTGCAAATGATAGCGGCCCCAAGAAGCCCAAATCCTTTCGCTTCGAAAATTTCTGGGTCAAGATGCCAAACTTTATGGGCGAAGTGAACACCGCTTGGAGTGAAGATACCTCCCATACCGAGCCTTGCCAACGCCTTTTTCACAAGCTTAAGAGAACCGGACAGCGGTTGCGCAAGTGGAGCAAAACACTCTTCTCCCAAGCAAAGGTTGAGCTACACATGGCCTTGGAGGTCATACTACGTCTTGATGTTGCGCAAGAAACCCGAAGCCTTAGTGTGGAGGAAAGGGACCTTCGGGCTAGACTCAAAAGAAGAGTCATTGGACTCGCGGTGCTCGACAAGGCTCGAAAGCGACAAAGCTCAAGAGTGACGAACTTAAAAGAGGGAGATGCAAACACTAGATACTTCCACCTACACATCAATGCTAGAAGAAGAAAGAACCACATCCATCGGCTTAAACACAACAATGGATGGGTCACAGAGCACAATCAAAAGAAGGAAATAATACAAAACCACTTCCGCAAGATCATCAAAAGAGGATCCCCGCGCACAAAGGATTTTAATTGGAATGTTATTCCACACCCCCAATGTGATCTTTTCGAGCTCGATGCCCCTTTTTTGGAGGAGGAAGTGAAAGCCGCGGTGGATGATACCGCTAGTGACAAAGCCCCGGGGCCGGACGGCTTCACGGGAGCCTTCTTAAAAGCTTGTTGGTCCACCATTAAAGTGGATATTATGGCGGTGACCAATCAATTCTCAAGCCTACACTCAAGCAATCTCCATTGGCTCAACTCCGCAAATATTGCCCTCATTCCTAAGAAGGAAGAAGCCGAAGATGTGGCCGACTTTAGACCCATTAGTCTCATTCATGCTATTTCAAAGCTCATCTCCAAGATGATGGCCAAACGCCCAAAGCGCCTTCATTAAAAAAAGAAGCATTCATGACAACTTCCTCTATGTGAAGAACCTTGCAAGGAAACTCCACAAGGCTAAATGCACGACGCTCCTATTCAAGCTCGATATCAAGAAAGCGTTTGATTCAGTTAGATAGGACTACTTGATGGACATGCTTCAACACCTAGGCTTCTCAAGAAAATTTCGTGAGTGGATTACGGCGCTCCTATCCACCTCAACCTCTAGAGTCCTCCTTAATGGCGTGGCCGGTAACCCAATAAATCATGGGAGGGGTCTTAGGCAAGGAGACCCCCTCTCACCACTCCTTTTTGTGTTGGCAATAGACCCGCTACATCATATTCTTTGCAAAGCCACCGATCAATGACGTCTTCACAAGCTTCGTGGTCGTGCCCCCACGGTTAGGACTTCTCTATATGCCGATGATGCCACCATCTTTGTGAAGCCCATCAAAGAAGACATTACCTTCTTGGCTTCCACGCTTGAGCTTTTTGGTGAGGTCACCGGACTTGTCACAAATTGCACAAAAAGTCAAGTGGCGCCTATCCGTTGTGAGAACATCGATCTTGAGGACATCCTACAAGCTTTTCCGGCCGTGCGTACCTCCTTCCCAATGAAGTATCTTGGGATTCCCTTATCAGTGAACCGTCTCAAAAGAATCCATTTCCAACCTTTGGAAGACAAGGTGGCGGCAAAGCTTGTGCCATGGATTGGAAAGCACGTTACTATTGCTGGGAGATCTAGTCTTGTGAAGTCGGTGCTTACAAGTGTGGTCATCTACTTCATCACCGTTCTTGATGTTCCTATTGAGGTGCGAAGATTGATAGCTTGAGAAGAGCATACCTATGGGCGGCTAGTGATAAGGTTACCGGTGGCAAATGCAAAGTTAATTGGGACCTTGTTTGCAAGCCTAAGGATAAAGGAGGCCTTGGAATCCTCAACCTCAAAAAGTTTGCGACGGCCCTAAGATTAAGGTGGATTTGGCAAGAATGGAAAGATGAGAACAAGCCATGGGTCGGCCTTGGAAATCCTTGCAACTCAAAGGACCATGACCTCTTTGCGGCGGCCACAACGGTCATCATCGGAGATGGAAAAAAGGCTCTCTTTTGGGAGGCGAGTTGGCTAGATGGAATGAGACCCAAGGACATCGCCCCTCTAATTTTTGAGATATCTAGGAAGAAGAAATGTTTGGTGCAAAATGCTTTGCATAATGACCTTTGGGTTTCCCAAATCAACACCCAAAATGGATTATCCTTGGAGCATATTGACCAATTCTACAAGCTTTGGGAGAAGCTTGCCAATGTAACTCTACAACCCCAAAGGCCGGACACTATCTCTTGGAAGCTCACAAATGATGGACACTACTCGGCTAAATCGGCGTACAATATGCAATTCTTGGGTTTAACCACCTCATCGCTGCCCCCCCTTGTATGGAAGCCTTGGGCAACTCCTAAATGCAAGTTCTTTGCTTGGTTGATCCTACAAAATAGAGTGTGGACGACGGATAGGCTTTCCCGAAGAGGATGGCCAAATTGTGGACCATGTAAGCTATGCAATCAAAGACAAGAGTCGGCCCCCCACCTCCTTTTCAAGTGTCGATTTTCCATGAGGATTTGGAACAAGTTAAAGACTTGGCTCGGTCTCCACCAAATCAACACGTCTACTTGGCACCAATTCCACTTCGTCAAAGAGTGGTGGAAGAAGGCGATTCACAAGAAAGGACCGCAAAGAAAGGCTTTGGCTTCACTCACAATGTTGGTCTCATGGGAAATATGGAAGAAAAGGAACGCAAGAGTTTTTCGAGGCCACGCCGTCACCGTTGATATGATGGTAACAAAAATCAAGGAGGAAGCACACTTGTGGTGCTTTGCGGGGGCAAAAGCTCTTAGTAGTTTAATCTTGCGCGAGTAGTCATTTTCTTGTTGTTGTTTGGTCTTGGCTTTGACCAAGATGTGGTTTGTAAGCACTTTCTAAAAACCTTCTCCTTAATCAATGAAAATGGCAAGCCTTTTGCCTTGTTTCAAAAAAAAAAGACTAATACTCAAGTACAGACACCGAAAGAATCAAACCTGACTAAGCCACCTTTCTATTTTAACATGCACAAATTACATCCATCCAATCATTATAACTAACCAATTTCTTCTTGTAGAGAACAATCCCAGATGAAGTTTAGGCTGCGGCACCCAATCTTGTGGTGAGCAGAAGCTCCACTATTTGGTCGCCATCACCTTATCTCCAGGCCTCCGTAAGTTTCCCCCATGCACCAACAGGTGGTCCTAATAGAGAGAAAACTATGCTTACTATCAGCACATAACAAGAGAACTCGTGTCATCTAGTACTATATAACCATTGAGATAAGAGAAACGACAACACTCTCTACTACTACCTCCATCAGCCGTTTGAGGAAATGTGAATGCCTCCTTTAGTAGGGGGTGTGCCTGATATGTAGGTCCAATGGCAGGACAAAGTCAGCCGTCCACGCAATCATTTACTGTACAGGATGTTGTCAAGGTTTCAAAGTTTGATTTGCATATATTTGATTTACTAAGGGCCGGTGATCAAGATCATAGTAACAATAGATTGTGCCAATATAGAAGTCAGAAATTAAACAGTTTCTAAAGTATTTTACTAGCTACAAGTCGGTACTTGCATTACGCAGAACTTAGATGCCCGGAAGCTTGCTTCTTCTTTCACATCTGATAATCAAAAAGATCATACATCCATATATATGCAGTATGTGGTTCTCGCTCGCAACTTTTGTACTCACTAGTCTTTTTTCTGCAAGTAAATCATCTTGCTAGAAACTATGCAACCTAAAATTTCATGACCCAGAGTCGGAGTATTTTGTCTAGTATTTGCACAAGTGAAAGTTACAGCACAACCGAAATGTCATCCAAGTCCAGAGCAACTAGTGGGCAATACCAATTGGAATCAAAGATATCACACGGGCATAAGCAGATGAATGATATTAATGTCATCACCATCATGCTGATAAAGAATTGCTCCTATAGCTTCACAAAACAGCTCAAAAGGTTTCTTCAATTAGGTGGTTTTATAATGGGAGCTTTAAGAAGGACTTGTTTTAATATGTTGAAAGAAGTAAGATATTTTTCATCAAAATTAAAACGAACATCCTTTTGAAGAAGGTTAGTTAATGGTCTAGCAGTTTTTAAAAAATTCTTAACTAATCTTCTATAAAATCCCACATGACATAAGAAGCTTCTTATGACTTTTACATCTCGACGAGGGGGTAACCTTTCTATTGCTTTAATCTTTGCCTTATCGACTTCTATGCCCTTACCTGTTGTGACCAAGTACTATACCTTCTTGAACCATAAAATGATATTTCTCCCAGTTCAAGACTAAGTTAGTGTCTTCACATCTCTGCAAAAACTTTATGAAGATTATGGAAACAATGATTAAAAGAAGTTTCATAAACAGAGAAATCGTCCATGAATACTTCAATAATACTTTCAACGTAATCGGCAAAAATAACAGTCATGCATCTTCGAAAAGTTGCAGGAGCATGGGTAGACAGAGGCGGGATAAGGCAGCGATGCAGGGGAGGGCAACGGTCGAAGAAATCCGATGGGACCGAGGCGGTGGGGGAAACACCATGGCGACGAGGGGAGCGAGCGAGGTCTGTCTTGCGGCAGCGCGTGCGGTGGGGGATCGATGACGATAAGCTAGCTTCTCTAGGAAGAAGATGTGGCTTTTTTTTTCTGGGTCTCTGATGTGGTCAGGTGGGCCTGCCTCGGCCTTGCTTCGGAGCGCCAGGAGAGGCCTCCATGAGGGGGCCACATGACAGCTTGAGGAAGTGTCATGTCTGAATTTGCATGTTCCGCAGTGTCTCTTTAAGTTGACATGATTTTTGAAGTAAATTTACAAGTTCTTTACTTCTAAGTTTGGACACCAGCAACCATGCACGTCATGTGTCAGACCGTAGAATTACAATCCTCTCTTTTATTTCCTTCCCATTGCAAGAAAAAGATCTACATGAACCCTCCTCATTAGACGTCAAGTGAATATCATATACAGAAAAAGTCCAACTTGAGGCAGCTGTCATGAGACAAGGCCAAAAAAATCTCCGTACGAATTGGATAGATCTTTTTGGTGTAAAGCACGGACACGTTTGCTAGTATTATACACATATTTCAATTAGCATAACGGCTTGAGTCCAACACGTCCGGTTACTTCTGTTTTATCTCTGGGTTTCATCGTGGCGAGAGTCGCCGCTGGGTGCATAGAAGTGTGGGGCCACGCGACAGGAATTGAGGATTGGGCCAGCTCGGGACATGTCATCTTACCAATCAAATTGCCACAAAATTCCTTGGCCAACAGACTAGATACCTATATCCATCAATCCATGTTACCACCGTATGCTGTTTTTTCCTGCGGGAAAGGTTCAAGATTTTATGGGTAAATTCACTCAACATAAGACCGAAATCTCTGTAATTGGACGGGCATGTTTACTCCATTGCTTACTAGTAAGAGTTAATTTGTTTTGTTTATAAATATTTTATACAGCCCTCCGTTCGGAAATAAGTGTCACTTATATTTCAAAAAACGCATGTATAATAACGCATTTTAGATAGATATATGAGGCACAGTCAGGGCATTGAGTAATCCCTCTGCATCGTCGTCAGCATCTGCATACTTGCTCGCTGTTTCTATCATTTCTCCCAGATCAGTAACCTTGTCACACTTCAAGCGATGGCGCAGTAAACCAATTGGGAGACCTGCGATGAAAGCTTCAATCGCAGTTTGATCGTTTACTCCTTCGCAGGAGTTCTTGATGTCAATCCATCGTCCGAGGTAATTCCGGCAAGTTTCTCCGGCTTTCTGGATACAACGCTGTAGGTCTCCAACCGTACAGGGCCTTCGATATGTGCCTTCGAAATTCCGAAAGAACGCACTTTGTAAATCATACCAGTTGTGGATGGTGTTCGCCGGAAGCTCATTGAGCCATGATCGTGCCGTCTTCCTCAGCATGAGTGGGAGATATCGAGTTGCGACCAGGCTGTTTCCGCCTTTGGCGATGCAGCAAGCTTGGAAGAAATCCTGTAACCAGGTGTCTGGCCGAGCAATGCCGTCGTAGGCTTGAATATGTCTTGAGATAGCAAATCCTTCCGGGAACTTTGTAGCTCTGATGCGTGGTCCGAAGCACTTTGGGCCCATGTACACGTCATCGTTTTCGTAGCGCCGAGCCTCTATGTTGGAGTTGATCCTATGCCTTGCGTCGTTCGGGGATAGGGATCGTCCCGAATGCCGGCTGTGGCTGCGGTGCCTTGGAGCCGGACTTCGGCTTCTGCCACCACCTCCTCCGCCATGTCCTCCTTGACCTCTGTGGGGGCCATTGTGATAACTGTGTGGTGGAGAGGGTGGTGCAGCGGGGTAGTTTCCGGCTGATCGTCGGCCTCCATCCGGAGCGTCATTATTCCGGTTCCAGGGAGGTTCTTGACTATGACGAGCCCCCTGCCGGCTTGTGCCAGCATGGTTTCCGTCATTCCTTCTTCCGTCGTTCCCACCATGGTGAGGCTCAGTCGGATGGTTATCATGTCTAGGAGGTGGCATCCTTTGACGATCCTCCTCTCGACGTTTCTCTTTATCTTCTCCCCTTCGAGGAGGATTCTTCGGATTCAGTGCAGCGATCGCGTCTTTCTCGGCTACTGGAGCGACATTGCTCCAGTTATGTGTAGTTCTGCGATGCTGTCCCGACGATCCGGTTCTTAAATAATTGTCTTCCCTGCGTTCGGGGCGATAATACTGCTCCAGAACGTAATGGGGTCTTACGCCAGCCCATGCCGGATCCGTGCGACATTGGTCAGCATCTGAGACCAGTTTTTGACTTCCGGACAGGGCGACCTTTTGCTGCTCCAGTCCCTTGTTGAGTAGCTTGATACCCAAACGGATCTCCTCTGGTCCTGGATTAGCCGATAGAATTTCTCGGGCTGTCACGGTATTTTGTACTGGTGTCGGGTATACCCAATCTCCGTTGCTATCTTTCCGTGGCTTCCCCATCTCATCTCCAAAAAGGACGGTACGGACACGTGGGAATTGGTTGTCATCTATGTGACGCTTCCATGTCTTCTGATGCAGACGAGACATGTACTCCTTGTTTGACATGCGCTTCTTCTCCACCTCGATGTTTTTGGCTTCATCAAGGAGTTGTTGACGACGCGCTTCGAGGGCCTGGGTCCTTTCATCCAGCTCATCTGCAGTAAGTTCTGCAGCTATAGGGATAGGTGTGGTTAATGCGGTATCGATGAGTTTACGTGCACCTTCAGTGATCACGTGTCCATCCACCGATGCTTCTTTTTTCAGCTCGTCTGGGATAAGTGCTCCATCCGAGTCTTCTTCGTATTCCTCGGCAATCACCTCCTCTATTAGAGGGTCTTTTGCCGGGGTCTTGTTCTTCTTGTTCTTCTTATTTGCCTTCTTGGCAGCTCCGGTAGCAAAGACGGCTTTGGGTCCGTTTCCCGGAGTCAAGCTCTGATCGGTACTTTCGGACATTTGGACTTCGGGATTATCTCCGACGTCCATGTCATCCCGCGCTTTGGAAGAGTGTTCCCCGGATCCTTCATCCATGGCTTCTCCTTCTTCTGCAGCTTTGGAGTTGTACTCCTCTTCATATTCCGTGGAGAACTTTCGGAAATCTGCTAACGTCACCGACTCATCCGAGGATGCGGGTACGTCGGCGTTTGTTCCAATTGCCTCCAGCATCGAGTCGGTGTTTTCTCCAGCATCGGCAGAGCCGGATCCGGATCCCACGTATCCGACAAAGTGCGACGCGTGCTTCCTGAGGTACCTGCGGCTTTCACGGTCAGCCATATCGAAACTTTTGATGTCTCGAGGATTGCATCTGCGCTTTCGCCTTGCAGTATCATATTTTTTAGTGTGTACCTTAGGAAAGGCCTGTCTGTTCCGGCATCATCAGAGCCGGAATCAGTGTCGTTGATATGCTCCTCCTGGATTTCGACTTCCACGGGTGGGTCGATCTGGGATTCGGCTCCTCCGGGGAGATCCACTCCAGATTCGACGTTGACCGCTAGGTCTTCTTCAGGTTCGGGTTTCTCCACTATCTCTGCAACTGGTGCGGGCTGGGTGGGATTAGGGTTTTCTGAGATCCGGAACTCTGCCGCCTCCGCGGACAAAGGGGACCCAAAAAATTCTTCTGCCTCTATCATCACCGCTGGGGTGGGTTGGGCAGGTTCAGCGAAACCGATGTAAACATCGATCTCGCCAAAAGACATGACTGTGTAGGCCATCATGATCTCCTTTGCCGGAATCCAAGTCTCGTCGAGAACGATGAGAGGGACGTCGCTGGCGTAGAGGATGCGACCGACGGCGATGGTCTCGCCGATTCCGATTCTTACAGATTCCGCTCGGAACACAGATCCGTAGCTCACTTGCCCCACGGTGGGCGCCAACTGTCATCGGATTGATGACAAGTACGCCATGAGGGGGTCCTCGAGGCGTGCGGAAGAGAGGGGTGTGAGACGTACGGTATTCCGGGACGGTGAGCACACAAGTTTACCCAGGTTCGAATCCGCCGGCTTTGGACGAATCCTACTCCTGCTAGCAATCGATGTCTGGCGAGCCGGAATATGGGTTACAAGGGTATTTCCTGTGCGAGTTGAGGGTCTAAAGTATTGGGTGTTATCTAGTGCCCTAAAGGCTCTCCCTAGGACGGCTTATATAGATATCCGGCCTAGGGTTTACAGGAGAGATCTATCCGGCTACGACTAAGAGTCTGTTATAGAGTACATCTTGAACTACAAGTAACATTATGGGCCTAAGTCGGTAAGTCTTCTGGGCCTTCCCATAGCCGGATTGGACTCCGTCTTCTCTCCCTGACTGGGCCGCCCGTGAAGCAAAGCTCTAACCCGAAGTGGGCCACCCTGGTCAGTGAGGAACTGTGAGGATACCCGGAAAGTATATCCCCAACAACTCTTATTTCTCAATGAAGAAAATATTACTGAAAGAGGAAGTACTATATTTTCTTGAGAATTCACTATGTGCAAACGTAATTCCATGTATATACTTCACCCACATGAGTTACATGCATAAATTATTTTATTTTCTTCAAATAAACTTCTGGATACAATCATGCTTTCCAATCAAGAGCGGTTTAAAATTCTTCACACTAGTAGGCCATTTGCACCGGTTTTTAAGTCCCATTTGCACCGGTTGTGCAACCGGTGCAAAGGAATCGGGGCTAAAGGTCCAACCCTTTAGCACCGGTTGTGCTGCGAACCGGTGCTAAAGGGGCTCCACGTGGGCGCCTCTGGCTCGGCTGGCCTGGGGACTTTTGACCACGTGGCGAGCCGTGGGCATGGCTGCGGGTTCTGCCGCGGTAGAGATTTGGGGCATTTTCCTGCCGCGGCCACGCCCATGACTCGCCATTTGGAACACGTTGACGCACACACATGCAGCAAACTATTATATTACACAAAATTATCATCCAAAGGTATAATAGGGGCACTCCCTGGGTGGATCCTCAGAGTTTAGCTATTTTCGGCCGTTCGATTGACCTCCGGGAGCGGATCCTGACCATTGATTTGCAGTAATACTCTTTTACCCTCGTCAACTATTTTCCACCACGCACCCAGCGATTATCCCCGCACGTCCGCTTCTCTCAGGCGAGGCTACATTATTTTTTCCCACGTATCCTTTTGGTCCCACCAGTCTGCCTCGATTGTATTAATTTTGCATGGTATTTACCGAGTACAGAATGTCTCGTGAGGGAAGCGGACGCAAAAAAAAAGCCCAATCCCCACCGATGCGGTCTCCACTCAAACCCTTCTCCTCCCCGGTCGCTACCGCTCCGTCTCCTCTAGAAAACCCTAGCCGCCTCTCCTCCTCTCCCTTGCCTCCTGTGTAGTCCGCGACCGCCTCTTCTACTCCTATATGCCGGCCAACAAGCACCGCCCCTCTCTCCCATCACGCACGCCCCCTCCGGCCGAACCTTCTCTTTCTCTCCCATCGCCAGCAGCTGCCACCGTCGCCCTGCCCCCATCCACCCTCCTCCTCTTCCAATCATTACCCCTTTATCCTCCACCATTCTTCCAGCGGCAAGCAACGCCAAGGAGCGACCAAGGCTCTCCTTCCTCGGCGGCCACTAGGAGCAGCGACGGCCGCCGTACTCCATCTCCGCTCTCCCCCTCTCACAGCCACCAGCAGCTATGACGGGGAGACCAGCGGCAAGCAGCGCTAAGGAGCGACCAAGGCTCTCCTTCCTCGGCGGCCACCAGGAGCAGCGACGGCCACTGTACTCCATCTCCGCTCTGCCCCTCTCATAGCCACCAACAGCTATGACGAGGAGACAGCGTGCGAGGAGGGTGTCTCCGATCCACGGCCACATGCAGCAGTAACATTATTACTTATGTTTAGTCTGTTATGAAGAAGATGATGAAGTTCTTATTCTGCAAGTAATAATCTGAGTTTTGGTTCTGATTTCTCATGACGTTGCAGCACCAATGGTCTGGATTTTTTTAGCCATGCTTTTACCTCATGAAGGCTAAACTGTATGTGTTTTTTTTGGATGTTTCAGGGATATGGTTCTATGCTAAGGAGGAAATATGACGAGGCATGTTTTTTAGTTTTTCAAAGAAAATATCAGAACTGAACCGTGACATGTATACCAGGCCAGGCATGTTTCTTTGGCCAATTCTTTTTTATCTATTTGAAAATTTGTTCATATTTATATGATGCATTTTTTTTATATAGGATATTATGCTTATGCAAGGAAACAACGAATTCCAGAGGCCTTGATGTTTCAAATTATAGGTATATGTAGTCTAACTTGCGACAAAGAAGTTTACACTATTATTATGCTTGTGTGAGTAGGCTGATATTTTGTTTCGATTTGTTGGCGTTGGTCATGGTGCCTAGGCCCTGGGGATCGATGGCGATGAGGACCAGATGCTGGTCGTCGTTGCGGCACTTGCGCTGGTCTGGCAGTGAGGTATGTTCGTCCGGCACGATCCAGGTTTCCTCCTCACAGTTTCTTCAATTTTTATGGCAGGGATCATCTCTCCCAAGTGTGCTCTAACTCGTGGTTGTCCACCAGATCGATCGCCTGACCAGAGCAGGGTGTCAATGACGTCGAGATCCTCGCCCGCATCTGTGATTTTGTGCCATTCACAAGTATACCAGATCCTTAACTTGGCTTCCCACACGCAAACCTGAACATCACCTTTATGGTGCTTGCTGCAAGAAAAAGAGTGTGTAGGTGTACTTTGTTATGCTGTAATCAATCTTAGCTACTTTGATGTGTCTTGGATGATTGCATACTTAGGAGTACTCTTCTTTTGATGGGTCGCACTACATGGGATAAATAGATAGTGAGTTGTTGGTATAGCTATAGTCAGTTGCATCATCATGGAATTGATATGGAAATCTACCTTTTGTTAGCTCATGTAGCCCAGCCGTATTCTTTCATTTCTTGTTTCTGTTGTTGAGCTTGTTTCCTTGCATAAGAAAATCGCACTATGCCAGATAATTTATGCAGAAAATCTGTGTAAATAGTAGTTGGGTGTACTTGTTACCCTTGCTAAGTCTGAATGAGTTGTCTCCTTGCATATGATGGTTCAGTATGTACTGATTATTGGTCTGTAACTGCTTTCATAATGTGAAAAACTAGTCAATAGTAACATAGCAACATCTTTCTTAGTTCTCATTCAGATATATTTTATTATGTAACTAGCTCTTTCTTAAGTAGGCCGGATAATAATTTGTTACACGTGTTCAAGAATTCAGATTGTTTTATTAAAATAATCTGGGATTTTCTCCTGTGGTGAATCGGAATTTTAGTGGATTGTATTAAACAGTGGTGGTGGTGTGTTTTTTCTAACGAGTGTACACAACATTCTTGCCGAGGGCCGATAGCTAGTGTGTTAGAGTAACCCCAAATCTTTCGTAATGCAGTGAGTGGATTGATTGCTGCTCAGACCTTGGTAACAAATTTTATACTCTCCAGGTTGTCGCGGTGATGCCACTGTCAGCATACCAGGTAGAGAAGTTCTTAGAAATGATACATGTTCGGAAGACAGGACTGCACGCCAATTTCCATTGTACAAACGTAATATTTCCATGTACGGTGCTCTTGTGACACTTCCTTTATTACAGTCGTTTCTTGGCGGGTTATGGCATCGTTGCTATTTGTTGCATTCCTTTCTTGGCTGGTTATGTATTATAGTAACTTGCCCACTTCAGTCCCATGCAACAATTCCATATTTTTTGCATGATGCTTCAGTTTAGGCATGATCGTACAAATTTGGGATCCATCGTCAAACTGCAGCTTTGTATTGATGATATTTTGGTTCATTCGCCGTTGTACAAATTTTCTACTTGCAAAGTTAATCCAGTTGTTTGTTATTTATATCTTTAGACCTGAGTATCTTTTCGAGAAAAATCATGTGTCATTTGCTTCTCGGACGAGTGTTATTTAAATTAAGTATAAACTTTTCTTGGAGTTGTAAGGACTTGTGTGATTCATGGCAAAGAGGACAATAGAGGATATTAGACATTAGTTGTATACAATATAAGGTAAATATATTGAAGGAATGAGCACCGTTTGGGTAAATTGCCCTTGAGTTACTTCCTTAAACCGAGATGACAAAAAGGGATTTTTGTTCTCTTTGTTACTTTTTAGTCTCGCAATATTTCTAAAATTCTTTCTCTCGTAATTCTGGTACATGTCGCCCCTCTTAATTAATCCATGTTGTATATGCATGTTACTATGGTAGGTTTACTTGTCAATGTGTTCAACGTGTTGTGATGATTTTTTTTTTTGTAGTTTCCATAAGGTGTGAGGTTTATTTTACCTCCAATCATTATCCTGTCCATGTTGATCTTGATGGGAGGTCTCTTCTTGCACATCAGCTTCGCCTCATCGTCGTTTTATCACATTGGGGATTGCTTGGACGAACTCCCATTTGTGAGGTTTCTTCTAAAGGATCTGTCCGGAGGCCAACTGACTGTTGGAAGAATAGCAGCTCCGCATTGCATTGAGGCACTGTCCAATACTTGGTTTCTAAGTTCAGGTGAGTTTATATGCGGGTGTGATACAAAATTATAGTGATCATTATTCAAAGAGCACACTGTTGCACCGCCGGAGAGAATATGTTCTCACCTAATCAAGAAAGACAGAGAATCAAAACATCAAAAGAACTATTCATAGAAAGTAACTACATGGTTCATTAAAATATAACCTTCTCTCAGAAAAAGTATTTGTATTTAACTGATAATTAAAAGGTTACTTCTTCAAGTTACAATATTGTCCATTGTCCTCTCATTCTGATTCATTAGCAAGAGCAATGCCCCCACCATTTTTTCTACTAATGCTTACATGGTTGCCTCATGTAAACCCTATATTGGGTTTGGTTAAGGTCAGCCCCTGGTTGACCAACGAGGATTCTATGCGTCCATTTCCTTCTCTTCTCTGTCATCCTGGATTCTCGGTGTGGGGGATTTTGGTGGTTGATTTTTCCTGTGTTTCAGTCACGAGGCTCATCTTTTTCTGGCTTGGATTCCTTGTTCTGTTTGCCTATTTTTGTCCTTTCATACTTGGATTTTGGGTGTTTTTTTGTTTCCATCTTGCATTTTCAATTCGCAAGTTTTGGGGGTTCCTTCTGTTAGAGTATATATTTGTATATTGTAGTTTCTCCATATGTTAGGGGGCTTTCTGTATATTTGCACATGTACTTGTACTATATATTCTGACCTTTGGCCCTCTGGTAATACAACAATTTATTACCCTAACATGGTATCAGAGCCGTAAGGCTTTTTTTTCTCCCTCGCAGCCTTGGCCGCGCATCCGCTTCTGACATCCGCCGCCGCTTCCGCCCGTGCCTGCCGCCGCCGCCTCCGTCTCCGGCCGCCGCTCGCCCCGGCCACCCGCCGCCGCGGCCGGTCGCCGCCGCCGCCTCCTCTCCGGCCGCCCGTCCGCTGCCGCCGCCTCCTCTCCGGCCGCCCGTCCGCTGCCGCCGCCGCCTCCGCCTCGGCCGCCGCCGCCGACTCCGCCGCCGCCTACGCCTCCGCCGCCGTCTCCTCCGGTCGCCCGTCCGCCGCCGCCGCCGCCTCCCCGTCCCGACGTCGCTTTCGCCCCGCTCCGCCGCCGCGCCAGCCGCCCGATTTTCGTCCGATCTAGATCGGATCTGAGAAAAAAAAGAGCTATGTCTTCCTCGTCGGGCTATGTTGCGATTTCTCGCTGCCCGGTGATTTTTGATGGCGCGAATTATCCTGATTTCGCTGCCTTCATGCGCGTCCATATGCGCGGTCTTCACCTTTGGGGTGTGCTTTCCGGTGAGGTCTCATGTCCACCGCGCCCCGTTGCGCCTACGACGCTTATTGCACTGACGCCCCTTGCCCTTGCTTCCGATGCCACTCAGGCGGTCAAGGATGCAGCCTAGAGTGCTGATGATAGTGCTCGGGATGATTATGATCGGAAGGTCCAGGAGCATTCTACTGCTGTTGCGACCTACCGGCTGGATCTGGCTGACTACACTCAGTGGATAGATGAGGATGCTCGTGTTGCTGCTCTTCTCACTTCTAGTGTTCTGCCTCAGTATGCTGCTGAGTTCATGGGTCTTCCCACTGCTGCTGCTCAGTGGGCTTTTCTTTGTCAGCGCTATCAGCCGTCTGGAGATGCTCTTTATCTGTCTGTGGTTCGTCAGGAGCATGATCTTAAGCAGGGGGATTCCACTATTGATGAGTTCTATACTTAGAGTGCTGCTATTTGGCGTCAGCTTGACTCTCTTCGTACAGCTATGTGTAACACATGTCCCTGCTGTCTGATTGTGCGCGCGGATCTGGAGTTTTAGCGCGTCTTTGAGTTCTTGTCACGGCTCCGCAAGGAGTTTGAGCCGCGTCGTGCCCAGCTGCTTGCCCGTGGTCGTGTTCCGCTCTCTGAGGTACTGGCTGAGCTTCGTGCTGAGGAGACTCGTCTTCGTGGTGCTGGTCTTCTTGAGGTTCCATCTGTTCTTGCTGCTCGTGGTCCCCCCGTGCCGCCGGCTTCATCACGGTCTCTAGCACCGCCGCTACTCTCTGCTCCGCCGACTCAGGGTCAGAGTCAGCCTCAGCAGCCTCGTGGTTCTCGTCCTCCCTGTGCCCACTGTGGCAAGCCTGGTCACGATATCTCTGGCTGCTGGACGAGGGATCCTCGCTTACGACAGCAGTACCTTGCTCGTCGGCAGGCTGGTTCTTCAGGATCTTCTGCTGTTGCTTCTGGACCTCTTGCTGCTGCACTATTTGATCAGGATATTATCCGTGGTCTTCGTAGTCGCTTTCGCTGCTCTGAGCTCTTCCTCGGGGTACTTGTTGGTTACTGCCTAGCTCTTACGGCACCGCTTGACCACCACCTTCTACCACGGTCGGTCGTCATCCCGTGGTATCTGGATTCTGGAGCTTCTTTTTATATGACTTCTGCGTCTTCTATTCTTTCTGCTCTTCGCTCTCTTATTTCTCCTGTCCGTGTTACCACGGCTGATGGTACCTCTTCCTGTTTCTAGTCGAGGCACTCTCTCTACTTCCTCTTTCTCTGTTCCTGATGTTTCTCATGTTCCCAGTCTTAAGATGAACCTTTTCTCTGCTAGTCAGCTTACTGATTCTGGTTGTCGTGTCATTCTTGACGCTGATTCTTGTGCTGTTCAGGATAAATGCATACGAGGCTCTGGTTGGAGCTGGCCCTCGCAGCATTGAGTCTCCGGGGCTATGGGAGTTAGACTGGCTTCGCGTTCCTTCCGCTGACACTTCCTCTGCCAGTTCTCCTGCGGTTGCTGCTTCTGCCACTGGCTCGTTTCAGCAGTGGCATCATCGGCTGGGTCACCTTTGTGGCTCACGTTTATCGTCATTAGTTCGTCATGGTCTTCTGGGGTCTGTCTCAGGAGATGTGTCTTTACATTCGTGTCAGGGTTGTAGGTTAGGCAAACAGATTCAGCTTCCCTATCTTACTAGTGTGTCTGTATCTCAGCGAACTTTTGATTTAGTTCATTAAGATGTTTGGGGTCCAGCTCCCTTTGCTTCAAAAGGGGGCCATCGATACTATATTTTGTTCATTGATGATTTTTCACGGTACACCTAGTTGTTTTTTATGCGCTCTCGCAGTGAGGTGCTTCCTATTTATCAGCGTTTTGTGGCCATGGTTCGTACTCAGTATTACACTCCTATTCATGTGTTTCATGCTGATTCTGCAGGAGAGTATATCTCCCAGCACCTGCGGGGCACCCTTGCTCAGTTCTCGTGTCTCGGCGCCCATGTTCAAAATGGTGTCGCCGAGCGTAAGCATCGTCATATTCTTGAGACTACCTGTGCTACGATGATTGCTTCCTCTCTTCCGCCGCATTTCTGGGCTGAGGCTGTCGCTACGTCGACTTACCTCATTAACATCTAGCCTTCTGCTGCTCTTTAGGGTGGCATTCCTTTCGAGCGTCTCTCTGGTACCTGTCCAGACTACTCGACTCTTCGTTTATTTGGTTGCGTTTGCTATGTCCTTCTCCCTCCTCGCGAACGCACCAAACTGACCGCTCAGTCTGTTGAGTGTGTTTTCCTCAGCTACAGTGATGAGAATAAGGGCTATCGCTGTTGGGACCCCGTTGGTCGTCGGATGCGCATCTCTCGTGATGTCACGTTCGATGAGACGCGTCCTTTCTATCCTCACCCCACCTCTGGTACTTACCCGGCTGATGATCTCTCTTTTCTTCTTTTTCCTGATACACCTCCCGCTGCCTCTACTCCTCCACCTTCTCCTTATGATGCGCCTCCTTTGTTTTCGGCGCCATCCTCTCCTCCGTCTAGTTCCCCTAGTTCTCCCCGTTCTCTGGCTTCGGACCCTTCCTCTGCTGTTCCTTCGTCCTCCTCTTCTGATGAGTCGTCTTCCGCGGATGAGCTTTCCTCTTCACGGCCTGTTCGTCAGCGTCGTGCTCCAGACCGTTACTCTCCTAGTCAGTATGGTCTCTCTGTCGTCTCCGAGCCGACTTCTTATCGGGATGCCGCGTGTCATCCTGAATGGTAGCTTGCCATGGCTGAGGAGATCGCTGCGCTTGGCGCCGCCTGGGATGGATCTTGTTTCTCCCCTTCGGTGTTCGTCCTATCACGTGTAAGTGGGTCTATAAAATTAAGACCGCTCGATGGATCTCTTGGCGCTATAAAAGCGCGTCTTGTGGCTCGTGGCTTTCAGCGAGAACACGTCCGTGACTATGATGAGACTTTTGCTCCTGTGGCCCATATGACCACTGTCGTACTCTTCTTCTTGTTGCTTCATCGACGCTACGTGTCCCAGCTTGATGTTCAGAACGCTTTTCTTAATGGCGAGTTGAGTGAGGAGGTTTATATGCAGACTCCTCCTAGGTATTCTGTTCCTGATGGGATGGTTTGTCGTCTTCGACGTTCCCTTTATGGCCTAAAACAGGCCCCTCGTGCCTGGTTTGAGCGCTTTGCCTCTGTGGTGACTGCTGCTGGTTTCTCTCTTAGTCTTCATGATCCAGCGCTTTTTGTTCACACTTCTCCTCGAGGACGCACTCTTTTCCTTCTCTATGTTGATGATATGATCATTACTGGTGATGATCCTGAGTATATTGCCTTTGTCAAGGCTCGTCTCCGTGATCAGTTTCTTATGACTGATCTTGGTCCTCTTTGCTACTTTCTTGGGATTGAGGTTTCCTCCACTTCTGATGGCTTTTCTATCTCTCAGGAAAAGTATATTCATGATCTTCTTGCTCGCGCTGCTCTTATGGATGAGCGCACCATTGAGACTCCTATGGAGCTTAATGTTAAGCTTCGTCCTACTGATGGTGATCCTCTTCCCGATCCCACTCGTTATCGCCATCTTGTTGGAAGTCTTGTTTATCTTGCTGTCACTCGTCCTGATATCTCTTATCCTGTTCATATTCTGAGTCAGTTTGTCTCAGCTCCTACCACTGTTCACTACAGTCATCTCCTCCGTGTCCTTCGTTATCTTCGTGGCACAATTACTCGTCGCCTTTTCTTCCCTCGTTCTAGCTCTCTTCAGCTCCAGTGCTACTCGGATGCTACGTGGGCGAATGATCCTACGGATCGTCATTCACTTTCTGCTTACTGTGTTTCTTGGTGGTTCGCTTGTTGCTTGGAAGACGAAGAAACAGGTAGCGGTTTCCCGTTCGAGTGTTGAGGCTGAGCTGCGGGCTATGGCTTTGGTGACTGCTGAGGTGACCTGGTTATGGTGGTTGCTTGTAGATTTTGGGGTCTCTGTTACGACACCCACTCCACTTTTGTCAGACAGTACATGTGCTATCAGTATTGCACGTGATCCGGTCAAGCATGAGCTGACCAAGTATATTGGTGTTGATGCTTTTTATACACGTGCTCAGGTGCAGGATCAGGTTGTTGCGCTTCATTATGTGCCTTCAGACTTGCAGTTGGCAGATTTCTTTACAAAGGCACAAACCCGCGCACATCATGATTTCTTGCTCTCCAAACTCAGTGTTGTGGATCCACCATGAGTTTGAAGGGGGGTGTTAGAGTATATATTTGTATATTGTAGTTTCCCCATATGTTAGGGGGCTTTCTGTATATTTGCACCTGTACTTGTACTATATATTCTGGTCTTTGGCCCTCTGGTAATACAACAATCTATTACCCTAACACCTTCTTCCTATTTGTTCATGTTCCTCTTTTTTATTCTTATTTCCTGGTTGTTCCGTTCTTTGATCAATTTATCTATTTTGGGTCCTCTAGGTCTGCGTTTTGGGGATGTTTTTTGTCAAATACTCGCTATTAATTTGTGTTATTAATTTTTTCTTCCTTATTTTTTACTTAATCACCTATTTTTCTTTGCTATTATACTTCTTTTGCAGGTCATACTGTTGCTGGAGATCACCACGTCAGGTCGCCTCGGTTACTTTCCTGGGTTTAGGGTTCTACCTTGTGTGGTGAGTTTTACCCCTCCCCGTCCCCAGCATCCACCCTCGAGATTTTTAGTTGATGGTTGTCTCTACTTAGGATCATTTTGTTGTTATATGTGCTTTCATAAAAGATTCATGTGTTACCCACCCAAATAATTTGTGGGTAGGTTTTTTAGATTTCGCGTTGAGGAATTTTGTTGGTTCCATTCTGAATATGGTTTGTTGTGAATTCGCACTGGCCACACTCGTCCAATACTGATTGGCTCCTCTAGAATCTTTCATTGCTCATGTAGTAAGAAGAAAAAATTAAAATTTTCATATGTTATACCTGATTTTTGAGCTTGGTTAAGATGTTTGTTGGACGGTAGGAGAAGATAAATGTGTGCTGTCTATTGATACTTGGTTGAAGCTGTTGGCTGTTTAGCTTTCTAAAGGCTTGTCTTGTTGCATTGCAATACTCTATTTTCACCTGTTCTATTTTGATGGTATGCTTGGGTGAGGCCAGCACGACTGGATTTGTTCTGATTTAGTCTATTAGAAAATCTATTTCAGGAACTATATTTCAGTTTAATGAAAGTGGAAAGTCGATTGGCCAATACTGAGATTCTTATGTTTGGATTTTCCAGGAACCATTTCAGGTTATTTTCACGGGTTCATCACATGAATAACTTCTGGGTAGTTTTGTGACTTTTAGCCTAGGATATTCCTCGGTTCTGTACACAGCTTCCCAATGTTTGTGTAGTAGGAAGAAGAATATTTGGGTCCTATTTCTGTTATAGATGAATTTTGAATTTAGATAACATGTCTATTGCACGGTGGCATGAATGTGAAATGTTTATTGATAGTTGTCGTGTCGTCGGATGGTGTATATTTCGTGTAGGTACTGGTAGTCTATCTTTATAAAGGCTTGTCTTGGCATTGCATTGTGGTACCCTGTTCCGGCCTACCATTTGATTCCAGTGGTATGCCTCGGTTAGGCCAGCATGATCGGATTTTTTGGAACCTTCATACCAGCTAGACTTTCATGCCACTGAATGTGCATCATGCTTCAGTAACTGTTGGACCAGTTGTTCTGTAAGGAGGTTCCAAGATCTGCTAGCTTGTGCTCTCTGATATTTGCATAATTAATACACTCATGGTACATTCTGTAATCGCCTTAGCTTATGTGTAATAAGTAACAAATGGCTCTACTGTGAGCCCAAATGGTACTCTCTAGATGTTAAGCTGTTGTAGCATGTTTTACTATATTTGCTACTTTTATGCTATGCTTATCTATTCCAGTTATCAAGTTTACGACTTTCGTTTTGTTACTCGTTTGAAGTGTTGTGCCCGCAAGATAGATAGGTGGTTATCATTTAGAGACTGTTTCAGTGACCTGAGACTATTTAGAGGCCATTTGATTTAGTTTGTTAAGTTGTTAGGCCAGCACGATCAATAAATTGGGGAAAAACCATGTGAAACTAGATGCCTTTTTTTCTTTCTTGAGACCGTAGAGTTGCTAGATGTGAAAAACCTTCTATGCCAGGGCAGTGTTGTATGGACAGGGCAAGTTCTTCTACTCATTAGGTGTGTTTTTCTTTGGACTGGTCAGAATTGTTTTCGGTAGTATAGTTGAGTGTCATTTTGTTTGTGCTTGCTATTTCCCGATACCTATTGTTTTATTTTGTTCATGATTCTTTCTCTTGGTGTAGTTATAGTATTTGGGATAAATTGTAATCCATGGTTTTCTTTGTTTTAGGTTGTGTGCAGCTGCAGGCTATCGCTACGACTGATTCTCCAGTAGGTAGCTTCCTTAGTGCCTTTGTTTGCCATGCATAGTGTGTATTTAGTCTTTCGTATATGTGTTTACATGTTCTATTTCTAACAATAGTGCCCTATTAGTGTGACCTAATGTCATTGGTACAATTAGTACTTAAATTTCCACTACTCTGCATGAAAAAACCATTAGTTTTATGTGAAGCCATATGTATGACCCGCGGAACTGCATGCTACCTATAAAAGATTACTGATTTTGTGTTCAATATCATCACTTACAAGGATGCCCCTGGATTACATTCTTATCCGTACTTGTTTTTTCGGTTCGTTCTGGAGAGGTGATTACCTTCTTGTTAGCCATGTGTACTTATTTTTTTTTAGGTTTCTCAATTCTTTTTGGTTTACATGTCTTCTCACAGGTAGTGAAGTACTTATTCAAGTATGTAATGAAAAGTTCTGATTGGGTTGGGTCTGAATGTATGCTGAAGTGGCCCTCTCGGGTTTGGTCTAGAGAGGTGATTACCTTTGTGTTAGCCATGTGTACTTATTTCGTTCAAGTTTTCACATTTCTTATAGTTTACTTGTCTTCTCTGTCAGTTTCATTCATCTATAGCTGATAATCCAAATCGTACACCTACCCCATCTACTGCGACTATGACAGATAAGAGGTAGCTTCTATTCTTAGTGTTGAAAACAGTCATTGATGTGTAGGTCGGTGTAGTATGTCTACATGTCATATGTTGATTGAAGCCTTCTAAAAAATGTTCATAGGTGCAGGTTGTCGTCGGGAAAAGCTCGGATGCACAGTCCTAGAAGAAGAATACTCACATCAGAAACAGGTATATAATCCTAAAGGATATACATATATCTTCTTACGTGTAAACTTAAATATTCTTCCAACTTTCGATGGGTTTATGTTTCTCACAGTGAGTACAAATTAAGCCTACACATTCCTTATCATTTGTTTGTTTTAACTTTTGCTTCTAGGAGTTTTGGCTTTTGGTGACACTGGTCAGATTATCTACGTACTTTGGGATCTAAAGATTGTGCTTCTCCCTTTTGTAGTAGGCATGTAAATATGAACTAGGTGCCCATTGCGATAGTTCTCATATGTGCCTCATGTGTATGGTAATTCTACCAGCTTAGCTCGCTATATGGAAATGCTTTTGGTTGGTCCTGCTATTGGTTGCTTGTTTATGTAGTTTGTTCTAGCCCATCATGACTTGCTCGGGAAAAAAGAGAGTTGTAAATCCCTGGTTCGATGCAACTATCTTCTTATTAGTATGTAGTTTGTTCTAGCCCGTTGTGGTTTGCTCAGGAAAAAGATGGTTGGACTACTTATTAACTTGGTTTTATCCATGGTTGATATGATAGTACTCTTCTAAAATTGAACCTACTTCCAGTTTTGTTGACATATATCCAGGATCAGTCTATGCTTAGCTACTGCATCCCATTGGACATGTCAGTTGCCATGTCTATTGCTTGTATTCTTATGTACAAAAAGTATAAAAGAATAGTATCACCATCGCGGAATTATAGTCTCTTTCAAATGTTCTATCAAATTTGATTCTTCACACTACAACTAACCATTTGGTAAATATTTTTGGCCACTTATAATTGTCACATCGGCTCAAAACCAACGGGTTCGTGCGCCAAGGCGCACCCCTAAATCTAGTTAATATAGAGATCGAAGTGACCTCTTTCATCGTACTTGGTCGGATATATTTACTTAACGGTACACGTGTTCATGCATATAAACAATATAATTTCTATTATAATTCCTATTGTCCAAAATTGTAGGACTTATGGTATTCTCTGGCTGGGTCTATGACCTGGTCAAGTACAACAATACCGACCCATTCGTTTACTAAATGTTAGTTTTAAAATTTTCACAAAGGTGGGAACTAATCAATAACGGCAATCGCCCACAAGGTTATAAGACCAACACAAACTGCATTTATGCCAGGGAGACACATTCTCGAAGGAGTTGTGGTTCTTCATGAAACTATACATGAGCTTCATAGCAAGAAGCTAGACGGGGTTCTTCTTAAAATAGATTTTGAGAAGGCCTATGATAAAGTGAGTTGGTATTTTCTACAACAAACTTTAAGAATGAAAGGATTTGACCCGCTTTGGTGTCAATGGATCAATGACTTTGTGAGAAGAGGGAGCGTTGAAATTCGTGTTAATGATGAAATCGGACATAATTTTCAAACTAAAAAAGGCTTAAGACAGGGAGATCCACTTTCGCCAATTCTTTTTAATCTAGTTGCGGATATGCTGGCCATCCTAATTTCTAGAGCCAAAGAGGATGGTCAGGTGGAAGGGCTTATTCCCCATCTTGTAGAAGGTGGAGTATCCATACTACAATATGCAGATGATACTATTATTTTCATGGAACATGACCTGCAAAAATCCCTTAACATGAAACTAATCATGTGTATCTTTGAGCAACTATCTGGATTGAAAATTAACTTTCACAAGAGTGAATTGTTTTTCTTTGGAAAAGCTAAAGAAGCAGCAAATGATTACACAGAACTTTTTGGGTGCGAAATGGGATCCCTATCTTTTAGATATCTTGGTATTCCTATCCATTATCGAAAGCTAAAGAATGGAGAATGGAAACCGGTGGAAGATCGCTTTGAAAACAAATTAGTTTGTTGGCTAGGAAAATTATTATCATACGGAGATCGTTTGGTTCTAATTAACTCAGTCTTGACGAGCTTACCAATGTTCATGATGTCCTTTATGGAGATTCCCAAGGGAGTTCGAAAGAGACTAGACTTTTTTCGCTCTCGCTTTTTTTGGCAAAGCGATGAGCATAAGAGAAAATATCGCCTAACCAAATGGAACATTATTTGTAGACCGAGAGATCAGGGTGGACTCGGAGTGGAGGTTCTCGAGGAAAAGAATAAATGTTTACTCAGCAAGTGGTTGTTTAAACTTTTGAATGAGGAAGGGGTGTGGCAAGAACTACTGAAAAACAAGTATCTACATTCTAAAACTTTATCACAAGTAACAACCAAGCCTTCCGATTCTGCGTTTTGGAAAGGTCTCATGAAGGTAAAAGAAGAGTTTTTTACCAGAGGGTCCTTCACGATTAAAAGTGGTCGTAATACGCGGTTTCGGGAAGACGTTTGGTTAGGAGAAACTCCCCTAGCCATTCAATATCCATCATTATATGCCATTATACAACGGAAGGACGTTTTAGTTGCACACGTATTATCCAATAACCCACTAAACATTGGTTTCCGAAGAACTCTAACAGGACCTAGATGGTCATGTTGGCTTCATCTAGTGAATCGCTTGATGGATATTAACTTACAGGAGGGGGAAGATCATTTTATATGGAGGCTAACCACGAATGGGATTTTCTCGGTCAAATCCATGTACCTAGACTTACTAAATGGGAACACTAGGTTCCTACGTAAGTACTTATAGAAACTGAAAGTGCCTCTAAAAATCAAAATTTTCATGTGGTTTCTTAATCGGAAGGTGTTATTAACAAAAGATAATCTTGCCAAAAGAAATTGGCAAGGAAACCAAAAGTGTTGCTTTTGTGATCAAAGTGAGACAATCCAACACTTATTCATTGATTGCATGTTTGCAAAAGTAGTGTGGCGCATTGTCAATATGGCTTTTAATCTAGCTCCCCCCAAAAATATTAAGAATTTGTTTGGCAATTGGCTTAATGGTGTTGATAAGGTTGAGAAAGCTCAAATACGAGTCGATGTTTGTGCTTTACTCTGGGCCATATGGAACATCCGGAATGGCTTCATTTTTAACCAATCCACAAATGCTTCTTTTATGCAGGTTATTCCTTTAGCTACCCACTGAATCCGTACGTGGTCTTTCCTTCAGCCGCAGGTGACGAGGTTTAATCTCGTCAATGCCCATTGTTATGGACTTGGGGTTTTGGAGAAGATGGGGATGCTGGAAATCGTGGTACGGTTAACAGACAAGCAACCAGGGGACACGAGATTTACCCAGGTTCAGGCCTCCGGAGGGAAAACCCTACTCCTGCTTGTCTGCTCTTTTATTATGGCGGAACCGAAGGTTACAGGGTGCGCAGATTCGATCTGGCGTGGATGCGTGAAAGTATGAGTCGAGTTGTTGCCCTAGGACGTGCCCTCCTGGCCTTTATATAGACTTAGGCAGGTCCCGGGCGTAGTCCTAGTCGGTTACAAGTTGTATTCAAACTCTAATCTTGTTCTCCAAGGATCCGAAGGCGTCATGGGCCTTGGCCACCCGGAAATCTTCATGGGCCAGCGTATGTCTGCCGTGGGCCTTCCTTGGGCTGGACTAGGTATGCTGAAGTTACGTGCGTAGGGTATAACCATGTCGATAGCCCGGTGATCGGTTGAATCGTAGATTGGTGAGACTCTTCCATCCTTCGGGAGCAGCTATGTATTAATAGTATATGTGTGTAGGGATTATTGATGCGTGTGCCTGACTCACCCGACGGATCAGGGTCAGTTGACTGTCTTAGGACGAAACAACACGATCTTCTTCAGTTGGGTCCTCAACACGGACTGGAACATATCTTTGGCGTAATTCGACTCAGGCGCGGAGGACTTACGAGTGGAATTCCAGTGATTTTAATTGGTGTACCCAACGCGTCCGTCGGATTTTTCATCATACACTGCTGATTCATACTAGCGAGCCTTGATCGGTGCGTTGCCAGGCCATCAGATGATATCTGTAGGTCTTATCTTTGCATCGCAGACACAGCATCCGAATGTTTGTCACCGCGGAGGTGTTTCGGGTGGCCAAGGAGGATGTTACTCACTTAACATTAATTGGGGCAGAGTTGCCGGAAAGTTTTGCGTGCTGATCCGAAAGATCGCAGTCGAAGATTTCATAGGGTGCGCGACTAAGCTCCCTATGGGAGTAGCCCCCAAGTGTCTGTTCGAGTCGTAGACTCGAACGGAGACTTTTAGTTCAAGCATTGTTCCAATCATAAGTCCGAAGGACTCGAAAATTTTCGGATGCTGAAATCCATCCTCCCTATGGAAGTAGCCCCCGAGTCCGTAGTGGAGTCGTAGACTCGACGTAGGACTCAGAGAAGTAATTTGTCTTCATTTATGCAGCCGGGTGCGCGCCGCCTCCCGATGAGTAGCCCCAAGTATTTAGTCGAATCGTAGATTCGGTGAGTACTGGCTGTGGAGCGAAGTGGTGCTAGTATAGCTTTTGATGGCGTCGATGCTTACGATCGATGACCTCAAGCGTCTTCTCGCGGAGATGACTTGACGGAATGAGCGTGGGTCCCACTTGCTGACTTTGAATTGACCGGTCACGCTTGGCGTGGAGATGATCTGGCGTCTCCTCGATTTCCGCAAGTAGTGGGCGGCGTGATATGACGGTTCGTGTTGGTGTAATGCGTGCCAGATCTACCGTTGGCGTTAGGTCTTCTTGATGGACGGCCAGCGTGCGTCGTCTTCGCTGTAATAATCCCTGGTGAAATCGTGGTTTGTTTTTCACCGCAGCAGTTCTTGTGTTTCAATGCCTCCTTGCGCTCGAGCGATTCTTGCTTCGCGTTGAGAGTTTCCTCCACATTTCCTCTCTCTTTCTTCATTGGCAACGCCACCACCGCCGTAGCGCCATGGGAAAAAAGAAATCCTCATCTGCAGTTGGGACCAGCGCCGCCGGAGGCAAGAAGGGCACCGCCACTGCTCGCGTCACCGACGGTGGCTGGCGGCGATCAGAAACGCGGGAGAGCGATCTCCGCAAACTGCGCGAGCGGAGCCTGATCTCGCAAGACACGACAGCCGTGATACTCCCTGGCAATGAGGTAATCCCCCATCCCCCATCTGGGTATCGGGTTATGTTTGTTGCCTTCATGATTCGCGGGTTTTCTTTTCCGGTCCATGACTTCCTTCGTGGACTGCTCTTTTTCTATGGGGTTCAACTCCATCATCTGTCTCCCAATTCCCTTCTTCACATTGCGTGTTTTATTACGCTTTGCGAGTGTTGGCTTGGCATTGAGCCGCACTTTGGCCTCTTTCGGAAGCTGTACTCCGTGAAGAGGCAGTCTGGTTCGGATGGTGTGTATCCCATTGGGGGTTTCATCATCTCCCTTAGTCCCAATGTGCAATTCTTTTCCTTTTCCATGTCCGAATCTGTCGATCTTGGCGAAGAAATGGTTTTACATCCGTGACTCCGTACTGCCTGGGCAAGATTTTGGTCTCGTTCCTTTTGACCCCTCCCAGTTGATTGAGAAGAAAAGATCCTGGAAAAACCAAATCTTGGATGGTGAGGTGGCGGAGGTAGAGGCCCTGTATCGTCGGGTGGAGGAGCTCCAATTGATTCCTGAGAAGGAGGTGAACGGTGTCGACATCATCCGGACGTTTCTTGAGCGTCGGGTGCAGCCCTTCAAGCGGCGCATCCGATGTTTCTTTACTCTGGGCGTGATCCAACGAGGGTTTGGTGAGAAAATCTCGGCGGAACTTGACAAGGATCTTGGCGCTGTTGAAGTTCAAGGTCGACGAAAAAATCCCGGGGAAGTCGCTGACTCCTCCCTTTTCTTCGACGTTGGTCGTACCGAAGGTGTAGATTTGCGCACGTAGTGCTTCCCTTTTGTTTTTGTTGGGTGTTTATTTGTGTCCTTTGTTTGCTAACAAAGTTTCTTCTCATCTTGTAGAGCTTCAAAGTGCCGGGCATGGCACCACCATTGCCCGAAAGGTATCCGAATGCCCCGGATAATGAAGTGGTGGATTCCGTGTCCGAGCTACCGTCAGCGCGATCTCCAGCGGAGGATGCCGATGAATCGAGTGAGGACCATTCGTGCAAGCGATCACGAACTCGGCGAGTCTTCGGATGCTTCAACTCCTCCGACTCCCAGAAATCCTCTGGGCCTTGAGCGTCATGATGATGTTCATGGGGGTTCTTCCTCTCCCTTTCCTGCCATTCCTGTGCGGGCTGTTGCTCCGCACCCGCCAGCAAAGCGGAAGAAGGAAGAGAAAAAGGAGGAGAAGAAGGAAGAAAAGAAGGAGGAGAAGAGGGCCCGAAGGGCTTCTCCTATCTTTGACCTGAGCGCGTTGGGCTCGTAAGTTTTCTTGTTGCCACTGTTGTCCTTTTCTTTTTATGATGTTTGCACCTGTGCTGATTGGCTTCATATGCAGGCAATCCTCCGACAGCTCCAGTGATGGTGCAGGGGAGATGATGGGGGAGTCGAACATTGCGTCGCCTCCTCCTCAGATGGTGGCGACTTCGGGTGATGCTGCGCCAGTTCCTCCTGTGCAGGAGAGGCTGGTGGTTGTGCCTCAGAATTTCGCAGGCTGCGTGTTGCTTTCGAACGTAAGTTTTCCTGCTTGATGTTACGGGGGGAGCCCCCGAGTGTCTTCGTATGCTGATGTTGTTTATGCTTATTTGTATTGGGCGTAGCCCCCAAGTCTACTCTTACTACTATTGCTGTTGCTGCAGCCTTTTGTCCAGAGGCCAAGCGGTGGTGGAGAAACGCTTGGCTGGAGGCGAAACTGCAGCAGCTTCAATGTATTCGTCTGCCTTGTAGTACTTCTCTTGCTTATCCTGGTCCTGTTCTTTGGCGCTTGCTTGTTGTAAATGCAGAGAGCATATGACTCTCTCCGTGAGGTCGATGCTCTGAAGAAGAGCCTTGGCCAATTGGAGCAGAAGGCCGAAGCTGCCGTTGGTGCGAGAGAGCGCCTTGAGTTGGAGCTGACGAAGGCAGCCGAAGCGAAAGAGCGTCTCCAGCAGGAGGCCGCAGATCGTGAGAAGCGGCTGGCCACCGTTCGGCTGCTCGTGAAAAAGGGGTGGAGAAGCTCATGGCTGCTGCCAAGGCTATTTCGGTGGCGCTAGCTTTTGTACTTGCTTCTTTTCTGCAGATCTTCTTCTATGTTGCCTTTCTTCATGTTTTCTTCTTTTTGTCTCGGATACGCGGGCGCCGAGTTTGTTCGTGGTGCTCTGGAGCACGGAGTGCTCTAGATGATGCCATTTATGGCGGTCGAAGACGCTGCCTCATCGTCAACTCCTTGCCAAAGCGAAGAGGTCCTTGGTCGCTTCTACCGAGCTCTTCGAAGGCGCACCTTGAAGATGTGGGTGCCTGGCGAGGCTCTGTCGGCGAGGCGCCTGCAGCGTACAAGCGCCAAGCGAAGGGCATCGGCACGACCGTGGCTGTGGCGATGGCCATGGCGTTAAAGCGGAGCTGGACCTGACCAGTTACTTCTCGGATGCCGGCTGCAGATGGATCCGGTAGCATTCGCCTACTCCGCTCGCTGCGAGCGATATGGGCCCAAGCTCATTGACTTGCATGCGAAATCGCATTGCAGCGGCGAGGCCAAAAGCTAAGCGATCTGGTTACGAGGTGACTCGGTGCCCTCCTTAGGCGTAGTAGATGTAGGGTAGCTTGTAGTCTATTTTGTTGTGAATATCTTTTGTAGTACCATCCTTGTGCCCGCGTGGTAACTATATAATTTAATGAATTCCGCGAGTTGTGCTTTATCCTTGGCTGAATGTACGTGCCTTCTTTTTACGCTGCTATAGGTTCCTTGGTCTTGACCGGTTGACACTTCATCCGAAGGCCCTTGCGAGCATCATTGGATGATTCCTCGCTCGCGTTTCTTCGAGATCGCGTCGCAGCTTGGAAGAGATTTGCTTGGATTCTGTGATACCGGCGTTTAAATCCAAAGCGGATCGTGGTGCAGCGAAGAGGAGTATTTGATGGCGGAGCTGGGTCGGCTGTCGGCGATTGCAATGTAAGTTGATCCTCCTTCGGGCTGTAGCTCAGTTCTTGGGTGAGCCTGCTGGCCTTACTCTTGTTTTATACGGTTGTCGCAGGTGCGAATCTTGCTCGAGGGAAGAAAAGGGCGTATTGCTGTTCGAGTCAATTGCGACTCAACGGGACATGGAGGCGGTGGCTTCTTACGGATGGATCGTGATCGCGCCATAGTTACGGCGACGGTGCGGGATCGTGTCTACCAGGTTTGCGGGTGCTCCATGGTGCGAACATCACTTTCCTCGGCCTTTGCGTCATGTTTCCGTTGGATGCCGTGCCAGCGACCCTTGCAGGTCTTGGCGAAGTTTTGGAGTGCCGGCAATGTCAAGGAGCTGGTGCGGCAGCAGCTTCGTCGCAGGTGAAGGCTGCCTTGTCTCTTGTGAGGTGCACCGCCTGATGTAGATTTAGCTCTTTGTGGCGTGGGCCACCTCCTCGACCAGATGGTGGCGAGTGGAACATGCGTCCATTCTGCGGCTGTAAGGCGATATGCGAACAGATTGTAGATTTGTTTGAGCAGCGTGCTCGGGTTATTCTTGAGAATAGGTAGGACCTAAAATAAATAGATAGATGTAAAATTTGTATATTGGCTGGGCGTGTATGTGCCCTTTGTTGTAAAGGTTTGCTGTTGGCGAAACGCAGTGCTTTGATTTAATCGTGCCCTTTTCGTTTATGCGGCGTGGTCAGCTACTCAGTGTACCGTTTGTCCTCGGTCGATGAAATCGTGAGGTGGAGCCCAAGTGCGTTTGTAGCATGTGATGAAGTTGCGGAGAAATAGTCAACCCGAAGGTTGAAGAACTTAGCTTTATTTGTATCGTAATAGAGGAGGTACATGGTTCGGCTGAGTAGCCTTGGCTGTAAGCCTTATCGAAAATGGGGTACATTGCTATGGGTAGAATAAATCGCGGTGCGAGATGTTCCATGGGTTGGAGTATCGACTCCAGACTCCACGTGCTTGAGGCGATAAGCGCCACAGGATGACCTCGGTGATGGCATAGGGTCCTTCCACGGTGACTCGAGTTTATTGATCGCTTTTGCTTGAGTCGCAAGGCGAGGTCTCCTTGACGAAGGACCTTGGCGCAACCGGCTGTGATAGTTGCGGAGACTCTGCTGGTACACGCTGATTGAGCTGCTGCTATATCCGTGCCGTCGAGTGTGTCGACGGCGTCTTGAGTGCAGCCGTGGATTCGGCTTGGCTGTAGCGAGGACTCGTGGATCTGGTGGCGTACCGGTGGTAGCACGGCCTCGACTCCGTGCACCATGAAGAACGGTGTGTAGCCGGTGGAGCTATTTGGCATTGTCCGTAAGCTCCACAGGACAGATGGTAGCTCTTTCGTCCAGTTTCCGGCTTTGTGCTCGAGTGAGCTCATGAGGCGCTTCTTGATGCCAGCGTCGATTAGACCGTTGGCCTTTTCCACTTGCCCGTTTGTTTTCGGGTGTGCCTTTGAGGCATACGTGATGTTGATCCGAGGCCTTCGCGAAGTCTGGAATTCTTGAGATGAAGTTCGATCCATTGTCGATGATGATGTCATGCGGTACACCAAATCTGTAGACAATGGATTGAAGAATTTGGCCGGTTTTGCCCTTTGGTTGGTGTTGGCATTGCCTCGATCCACTTGGTGAATTTGTCATTGTGACCAGGAGGAAGGCGTGTCCTCCTTGAAGATTTTGGCGGTTTGCCGATCATGTCGAGGCCCCATTGGGCAAAGGCGAGCTATGGGTATGGGTCGAGATTCGGACCCAGTGCGTCTGATTTGTCGGCGAACCGTTGGCACCGTTGCATCTTCGGACGATGTCCTTGGCGTCGCTCATGGCCGTTGGCGATAGAATCCTGCTCATGAGCTTTGGCGACGAGGCGGCGCACGCATGGTGGCGCGAGATGCCTTTGTGGATATCTTGGGTATGGCTTTGCCGTCATTGATGGTGGCCACCGTTGTAATACGCCTGTAATGCTGCGTTTGTACAGCTTCGCCGTTGATGATGGTGAAGGCTTTGACCGACGAGATATCGCGGGCATCTGTCGGGCTGTCGGCAATTCTCCGTTTATCGAGGCTGGAGGTATGGGCGTGTCAAGTTTAAATCGACTGCCATGACCTGCATCAGGTTGACCATGGCAACCGGTATCCAGCTTTGGTCCTTCATGACCTTCGGGTAGCGTAGCCCCAGTGTTCTTCTTCTTGGTGATCCTTTGGGGAATTTTCGCGATGGATGGCACGCAGATCTGTTCGAGAACACACGGTGGTACCTTTGCACAAGTGGAGCCGATGTTGGCGAGTCTATCGGCCTCCTCATTGCTCTCTCTTCCAACGTGCGAAGTTAGCGGCCGTCGAATTCTCCTTGAGTCGTTGTATAAGCCTTGATGCAGCGATCATGTTTTCAGCGTGTGCGTCACACTCATTCATCGTCTGCATGCGACAAGGTTGGAGTCACCGTAGATGACGGTAGCGTTCGCCACATATTTTTGCCATCTTCATGCCGTGGATGAGGGCTTCGTATTTGTCCTCGTTGTTGGAGGCTCTGAATTTCATCCGAAGGACATACTTCATCTTGTCACCTTGCGGGGAGGTCAGTATGACTCCTGCCCCTGCTCCGGCTTCGCGCTTGGAGCCGTCAAAATGCATTGTCCAGGGCTGCGACATGTCTGGGGTGTCGGTAATTGCAGCTCCATCCGATGCACCAGGAAGTCGGAAGGACTTGAGATTTGATGCGTGTCGCTTCGTAGATGATGTCCGGGGTGATAGTTCAATGCCCCCACAGGCTGGCGTCCTGTGGCCTCTGGGTTATTCGGGATGCTGTTTAGGGGTGCCTCGTTGGCGACAATCACTGATGCTCACGGAAGTAGTGGCTCGGTCGTCGAGCCGTCATGAACACGCCGTAGAATGACCACAGTAGTCGGGTACCGCTGTTTTGTTAGTGAGAACCTCGCTGAGGTAGTAAATTGGGCGTTGTACCCGTGGGTCTTGCCTTCTTGGTCGTTCGACCACGAGTCTTATCTTGACCACCTGGTGTGTGGCTGCTATGTACAACAACAGGGGCTCGCGCTCTTTTGGCGTGACCAAAATGGGCGAGGTGGAGAGGAGCCGTTTGAGGCTTTCGAATGCGTCGTTGGCTTCTGGTGTCCACTCGAATTTGTCTACCTTGCGCAGCAGCTGGTAAAATGGTAGGGCCTTCTCGCCCATGCGGCTGATGAACCTGCTTAGTGCCGCTACTCGCCCTGCGAGCTGCTGAACGCCCTTGAGGTTTTTCGGCTTCTCCATTGTCATGATAGCTTTGATTTTCTTGGGTTCCGATCCCTCGTTGAGAGATGAAGTACCGAGCGGTGACCGAGGGGCCTTGAAGGCGCACTTTTCAGATTGAGCTTGATCTGTAGCGATCAAGGTTCTCGAGCGTCTCGCGGAGATTGTCGATAAGTGTTCTTGCCTCCTTGGTTTTATGACTATGTCGACATAGACTTGGGCGTTCGCGACCGATCTGGTCCTTGAGGCGAGCTGCATGCATCGCTGGTGCGTGGCACCCGCGTTCTTTAGCGAAGGGCATTGTGTTGTAGCGGTATACTCGAGCGGTGTGATGAGCCGTTTTCTCTTGATCTTCAACTTTGAGTGAATCTGGTTATAGCCTGAGTAGGCGTCGAGGAAGGAGAGTTTCTCACAACCGGTCGAATCGATGATCTGATCCGAGGAAGAGGAAGTGGTCTTTAGGGCGGTGTTTATTTAGTGGCGTGAAGTCCACGCACATCCGCAGGATGTCATGTCCTTCTTTGGGACCATCACCGTGTTTGCCACCACTCGCTTTCCTTGATTTCCCGGATGAAGTCTGCTGCGAGTAATCTGTTGATCTCCTTGCCGATAGCTTGGCTCGTGGCTCAACGGTCTTGGATGGACTTCTTGGCGGCTTGGTGTGCAGGAAGACTTTGAGTGCGTGCTCGGCGAATTCCACAGGAACTCTGGCATGTCCGCGGACACCGGTAATTTCCAGCACTCACGGAGGAATTCGACGAGTGCGCCTTCCTATGCGGTGCTGAGGTCGTTGGCGATCAGCGCCGTCTTGGAGGCATCCGTTGGATGGACAAGCTCTTCTTGCATGCCGAAAGACTGGGAGATTTTGTTGAAATCCCTGTCGCATTGGTCCGATCGGGTGAAGCTCCCATGGACTGTGATGACTCCCCTTGGTCCTGGCATCTTGAGTAGTAGATATGCGTAGTGTGGGACGGCCTGGAACCTTGCGAATGCTACACGTCCCAGGATGGCATGGTATTGCGACGGCCGATCCACCGCCAATTCTAGGCGCTCCTGCCGAAAGTTGTCCGGCTTCCCGAAGATGACGCCGAGCCCTATTTTGCCCAGAGGGAAGATTCCCTTCCCTGGGACGATGCCGTGGAACATTGTGTCTGATTGTTCCAGGCTGCATTGCGGGATTCGCATAGCTGCTAGAGTGCTTGCGAACATTAGGTTGATGCCGCTGCCACCGTCCATGAAGACGCGACTCATCTCGAAGCCTCCGATCTGCGCCTCTAGCACCAGGGCAGCATGACCTGGGCGAGGGATCTGGCAAGGGTGATCCGCACGAGTGAATGTGATGCAGGACTCCGATCCGCTGAGGTACTCAGGGATTGCAGGCGGAGTTGCCACGGCCAAGTTGATTTGTCGGGTGATTTTCTTCTGCACCCTGTTAGTGGGGCGTCCCTTCTGGATCATATTTAGCGCTCCTTTTGGTGGGGGATATGCGACCCCGGCGTTGTTTTATCTTGGTGCGATTGGTTGATTTGGGCCTCAATAGGCGGGTGGAGGAGCTTCGTGTGCTATTTACTTTGGCGCGGTGCATTTCGACGCAGGGTGGAGCTTGTTGCCTCATCTCGCATCATGCCTTCGCTGAGTTTACGGAACTTCATGGCAGTCCTTGAGCATGTGGCTAGCTTTCTTTTTGCCATCCTATTTGTCGATGTAGAAGTGGATGGTGCATGGACCCGAAAGTTTGTCGAATGCTGAGGGTCCGTTGTCGTGATCGCGTTACCCGCAGCTGCGTTGGTCATCCGTTGTCGCGGAAGTTTCCTGTGGTATCCTCATTTGCGGCTGTTGTTGTCATTACGGTCGGTGTAGCGGCTGCGACCATGTCGGGTCGTCGCGGTCCTCGTGAGCGCGATCTCCTCTTGCTGCGGCGTTCGCGTCTTGGCCGTAGTCGTCTTCTTCATCTGATTGCGCGCTGGATGCAATCTTCGCCCGTCTGGCTGTTGGCGATTTCCATGAGCTGGTCGAGTGTCTTGGGCTTTACGTCCAAGTTTCTCCTTAAAAGTCTGGGCGTTTGACACCGTCCACAGGCGTCGATGGCCCTTTCTTGAGATGTGTCTGCGGAGTTCTTGGTTGTAGACCAGCGTAGTATGTATGGCGAATAGATTCACCCGTTCTTTGAGTGCAGGCTCGCAACTCTTGATTGGCGGGCCTCTTGCTTGTGCCTTTGAAATTTCGGATGAAGCTATAAGTGAGCTCCTCCCAACTTCGGATGGATCCACGATGATAGGCTGCTGAGCAGGACCAGCGCGCTTTGTCGGCTGCGGTGAAGGCATTGCATGGTGGTTTCTTTGTTGCCTCCGTGAATCTTGACGGATGACCGATTGTCACTAAGCCAGGACGTTGGATCTTGCGTGCCGTTGAACGGAGTATCGAAGGAAGCTTGAAGTTGCGTGGCATCTGTGTTCGCCGGACGGATCTGCTGAAGCATCGAGCCCGTAGAGTTCTCCTTCGTCTTCATCCATCTCAGATTGACGAGCATGAGCATGGCGTTACGCGCGTTCTTTGTCGATCTTGCACTTTGTAAGCTTGTCTCTGGAATCGTAGTCACGTTTATGGCGGTGCGAGCTCTTCTTCCTTCGAGGAAGATCGTGTTCCTCTTCATCTTCGGATGAGGCAGTGGGGCTCCGGTCGCGCTGGCGGAGCTTTCTTCTTGGCTCCGTAGGCATCTTCGTGGGCGCAGCTCCGATTAGTCTAATCCGGTGAGTGCGGACCTATGCATGTCCTTTTGGGATCCCCTCCGGAGGTGGGTGAGCCGCGAGATCTGTGATGGCTGCCATGATCGCAGCTTGTGGCGTCTTCGGGATGATGTTGCTGTCGGCGTCCATATCCATGAACGATGTGTGGAGAGTTCGGTCACGCGTCACACCGCTCCTTCGGTCCATGGTTTCCACTCGAGTGGTGCTTGTTTCCCTGGTTTCCGTTTGTGCTAGAGCGGGTCCTTTGGCGGAGAGCGCAGCTCGTCATGTATTTGGACTCGGAGGGCTTGCTTGCGTTTGTCGAGTTTCCTGCATCTTGACTTGTTTCTTGTGCTCCTCGATGAGGAGGTAGTGGTATGCCATCGATAGGTCACGTGAGGAGTCCAGAGGTAGGACTATTTACGCTGCTGACGGCGTGGCGTGCTTGACCCATCCTTCTTTGCTAAGTTGGATTAGGTGGCCCCCGTTTTCGCCGTTTCCACCTTTTTCGCCATTTCCGTCCTGCGGGTTGGGGTTGGGCGGCGGGTTAGGCGTTTCCTCGTCGGTTTGGATGACTGCGGCGCACAGATAGCGCCTGCAGATTGGTTGGCTGCTGCCGCAGCTTTCGGATCCAGAACCGTAGGTCCCTTCATCCGAAGGTGGATCGCGCAGATCGGAGTTGCAGCTGTTGCTGCTGTAGAACTCATCTGTTGATGGTGACGTCGTAGCAGGTGTGGAAACCCACGAAGCGGGCCTGATTGACGGCACGGGCGCCCTTCAGGAGGCGGAGGTGCCGATTGTCCCACAGGCGAAGCTCCCGAACAGAATTTCGAGTCCGTCGCGTACGGGCTCGAAATCCTTCATGGTATCCGGCGAGTGGACGGTGAAGTCGAAAGCGCCGAAGAGGAGGTGATTCTCCGTCGCCGTGGAGTTGTAGATCGATCGGGTCGGAACCGTCACGACCGCACAATCAGCAGCCCCAATTCCCACAGATGGCGCCAATTGACGAGGTTTAATCTCGTCAATGCCCATTGTTATGGACTTGGGGTTTTGGAGAAGATGGGGATGCTTGAAATCGTGGTACGGTTAATAGACAAGCAACCAGGGGACACGAGATTTACCCAGATTCAGGCCCCCGGAGGGAAAACCCTACTCCTGCTTGTCTGCTCTTTTATTATGGAGGAACCGAAATTTACAGGATGCGCAGATTCGATCTGGCGTGGATGCGTGAAAGTATGAGTCGAGTTGTTGCCCTAGGACGTGCCCTCCTGGCCTTTATATAGACTTAGGCAGGTCCCGGGCGTAGTCCTAGTCGGTTACAAGTTGTATTCAAACTCTAATCTTGCTCTCCAAGGATCCGAAGGCGTCATGGGCCTTGGCCACCCGGAAATCTTCATGGGCCAGCGTATGTCTGCCGTGGGCCTTTCTTGGGCTGGACTAGGTATGATGAAGTTACGTACCCGTAGGGTATAACCATGTCAGCAGGAGCGAAGGCCGGCCATGGATTTTGGGTGCAGCCGTTTAGAAACGGTTTCACGGGGCTTATTCAGCTGATGCGGCTGGCGTTTTTATAATAGGATCACATGTTCATGAGACGTCTTTTTATGATACTTGGTTTCTTTAGGTGGCTGGTGCATGTTTCGACTCTTTGTGACCCATGAGCTGGGCATTTCGTAATAAACTTTTGTAAGACTCTTAATAAAGTAATAAAGGCCATATGCATCTGTCGATGCAGAGGCCGGGGACTCCCCCATTTCGAAAAAATGACCTGGTCAAGTAGGAATCTCGCCAGTTCCTCTTGAATTGCTTGTACACGCTCGGTTGCTAGAAGCTCATCCCATAACCTTTCCATCTAATTTAAAGAAGGAGGTCAATATATATGAATGAAACTCAACACACAATTGATGATAATAAAATAAAATGATGAGAATATTGTTTACGTATATCAATTTGATTTATAATACGATCGCCCTTCTCACAGGTCATCTGGCAAATGAACTCGCAAACATAAAATCTACATAAATTATCCCCGTCTTCCTGCTTCAAGCACTTTACAAGAACAGAGTTTAATCAAAATAATAATCAAGGATGATACTGGTATTGAAACTAGAATCAAAGAGATGCGCGGGCCTAGCTAGTAGTACTTACCGATATATGTTCAAATTGAAGCTCCGGTTTCCACGCACCTAGAGCCCTCTTCGTGAACCGTTTCCAAACACTGTCTGACAAAGAAAATAAAGAAAGGAATTATTAATTATTTGATAGAAAATGAACAAAAGTTGTCGATATAGTGTTATAATATTAAAATTACCTCTGGAGCATATCCTGCATGTCCCCCCACGTCTCAAGGGGTTTATGTTTCGAGTCTATGACTTTTACTAGTCCTCGTTCAGGGGTTATGATTAGGAGAATAAAATGGTAGTTGTGCACACACATAACTCATCAACTACACTTAACATCGAGCAAGCGAAATAGAATATGTACAAGACAGTAACACTCAGCGATAGTTGTAAGGAAATAGTATTTCGGATTTGGTTTCATTAAACCTTAACGCGCGTACCAAGTTATCCTCCGTGTCCTTGGGATAGTTATGGAGAGTATGTTCATTCACGGTGTATGGGTCAACGAACCCAATGTCATAGATTATTCTTCCTTTTCTGCATTCGAAAATCTTCAATCTGCATAATTAATACATTGATGAGTATATATATGCAATAAACGACCTAAGCTAGAGAACATTTAAATACAAAATTAATAGTTACAGATAATAGGCACTGCCGAGTGTTTTGTCGAGGGCGTCTTGATTGTAGAGCTGGAATAATTCAATAAATTCGATGTTTATCTCGTCATCTCCATTCCCGTAATGATCCGGTTTGAGTCCTATTATGATCCAGTTCGCCCTATCCTTACAGGCTTGTACGTACCATCGATGCAACTTTCGCAATTGTGTTGGTAGATGCGGGATCTGCTCCGATCTAACGAGAGGGTCCCCGTACTTGTATTGGTATGCTACTTGATCAACCGCGGGAAATTCGACCCGGCTTAAGTACTCAGGAATACTCATACAAAAAGCTTCGGCTTCATCTTTGTACAGTTTTACCATCTCTAGATCCAAGCACTTGATGGGATACACTTGTAGCGGGGGGCACGAGTTTTTATGTTCTCCGAGCTAGGGAACTGATTTCCCTTTTGCACTACTACTTCTCGACCGCTCTTTTGATGCCTTATGTGACTTGAGAATAGATCGGTCATAGTCTGATATAAGCCTTGGCTCGGGTTTTGACGGGGTCTTCAGCATTTTTAACATCTTTTCCTTCTCTATAGGCGGCTCGGCGGGCTTCTTCTTTCTTCCAAGGAACTATTTCACTTCTTCCTGTACTTTTGGGAGGGGCTCCAGTCGATGGATGGGTGATCGGTTAAGACTCATCATCGATGGAGCTATGCTGGTACGCTTCCGCTTTTGGCTCTTAGCCTTAGTGGACGGCGACAGCGGCGGAGACTGCTGATGCAACGGAGGAGAAGGCTGACGCAGCGGAGTAGGCTGACGCGGCGGCGGTGTAGGCTGACGCGCTAGAGATGGGTGAGGAGACGGAGACGGCTGACGCTGCGGAGACAGGTGACGCACTGGAGACCTTGGTGTCCAATTTGTAAGCACAATGTATTCTTTTTGCCATAGAACGGTGGTGTTTATGGCATCTCCTAGCAGAAGCAAATCCCCTTCACCGGCAGGGTAGTCAAGCGCCAGCTGCTCAAACCCTCTCGTAACTTTATCAACCCCGACAACAACATAGGCTTGTGGAACCAGTCTGCAATGGTAAGTTGGCGTGCACGTGGGTAAGGCATAGCCGACCGCCGCCTTCATGCTTAAGTTCACAACCTTCACATGTAGCTCGCAGGGTGTCGAGCCCATGATATCATCCACTGGGTACCGAAGAGCCACTTCATCATCACCACCCGGCTGCTCGGTGGAAGCCATGCTGCTTTTTTGCTGAGATGGTGGGACGGTAGCATGGGATGAGCCGGTGGTACCTTGCTGGCTAAGATGGGCTATTAAATCCCGTTGCTGCCTTAGTTCGTCTTCTATCTTAGCCAAGCGGTCTACCTCCCTTTCCTTTTTCCTCTGACGGCTTCTATTGGGATATTTCTTCCTTTAGGGTGGAAACCCATATTTCCACGGTTTGGAGCCTTTTGTGCTTAGTGTTCGTCCAAAGTGTTCAGGATTCCCAAGGGCGCGTGTGAGCTCGTCCTTCTCTCTTTCGGGGTGGAACCTCCCATCTTCAACCTCCTTGTGAACCGTTCTAAAGGCATCGATGGGAAGTAGGCTTTCCTTATGTATTCTATTATAAACACACTTCCCTTCCGAGTCCAACGTGCCCCCATATCCGTAAAACCAATCCCTTGCCTGATTATTCTATTTTAGTATCTCTGGCTCGTCCTCCCATTTTTCCACTTTGGCTTGCCAGACCTGTAGCCTCCTTGCCCCATAGTATGGTGATACAACTTTTTAGCAGCATTTTCTTATTTATTTCTGACCTTTTCTTAGATTCCTCCGATGCCTTGTACCGCACAAAATCGGCCCACTAGTTTCGTATCTTCAAATAGGCTCCTTCAAACACCGGAGTCTTCTTTTTCTGCACAAAATTCTTGTCCAATCTTTTCTACCAGTTGTTGAACATTGTTGCCATTTCAAAAGAGCCCACTTCTTAACTTTTCGCTCGATGGTATTCAGATCAGGATCCTCCTGATCTGGAACCTCCTCTTCATCAGGATCCTCCTCTGGCGCCGACAGGGTGAAATTTACCATGAGCATTCTCCAAAGGTTATCTTTGGCTCTCTTGTCCACATAACTAACTCCTTTCGTCTTTGGATTCTTCCATTCTTGCACGGTGATCGGGATGTTGTCCCTAACAAAAACTCTCATCTGAGTTTTAAACTTGTTTGCATGGTCCGTGGGAGCAACCGACCCGCCATCTTCATCAATTTCTGTAATTGTGTACCTTTCATGTTCGTCCAACATTTTGGCTGCGCCACATTTATTAGCAGAAGATTGTCACGATCTGTAGGGCTAAAAGAAGAAACAACATTAATATATGTATATACACAAATCAAATAATACATCTAGACATCAGACACTTAATTAATTAATATATATACACCTCGCCAGACTTTGTAATTATAATAGTTCCACCGGAGCCATAGGCTTCTCCCTCATCGAAGTCGGCGTCTCCTTCTCCCTCATCAGAGCCAACTCTTTGCTATTGGTCCTCTCCCTCACCGGGGACATCTCTTCGGTTTTGCTCGTCTCCCTCATCGGATGGGTTCAAAAATAGCGAGGTGACATCTGGCTGCTCATTTTCAAAGATCATATCCTAGAGAAGTTGTTCCTTGTCTTCGTCTCTTCCGTGTGGATACATAGTTTCTGCGCAAAGACTTACAAGTTATTGTAAAGTTATAAACACATCGAAGCAGTAAATAATTAAGGACAATGCTAAAAACAGAGATTGGAGTACATATATAGCTCAAATAAACACATGAAAGCATTTTTTATTTTACCCTAATACAACTCGAATAATCCAATAATACATAGCTCGGGTTCATTTTCATTTTATCCTAATACATAGCACGGATTCCAGTACATGCCCAACGTAGCCGCTGCATGGACGGATCGACATCGTCCACCGATAACAAAATCCTATTTTTGGACCATTTTTTCAAAGCAATAATACTAAGCAAATAATATTAAGCAATAATACTAAGAAAATAATATTAAGCAATAATACTTAGCAAATAATATTAAAATCCTAAGAAACTAAATCCTCAGAAACTAAATCCTAAGAAATAATTCTAAAACCTAATTATATTTATATTAAAATCCTAAGAAATAATTCTAAAACCTAATTAATTCTAAATCCTAAGGAAAAAATACAACCGAAATTACAAAAAAACTTACTGGAGGCGCGCGGTGGTGTGGGCATGGGCGACGGTGGCGCGCGGGCGTCGACGAGGTGAGGTGGGGGCGTGGGCGTCGACGACCTCCGGCGGCTAGGTGCGGTGGAGGGTGCGGGCGCGCGTCCGGCCGGAGAGGTGAGGTGGGGGTGTCAGCGATGGAGGCACGCGGGCGTCGGCGACCTCCGGTGTGCGAGCGTCGATGAGGTAAGGTGGGGGCGCGGGCGTCGACGACCTCCAGCGGCTAGATGCGGCGGGGGGCGCGGTTTTTGACAACACCCGGTGCTAAAGCCCCTTTAGAACCGGTTTTTGACTGGAACCGGTGCAAAAGGCCTTTGCCTTATAAACTGCTTCCTTTAACCTTTTGTACCAGTTGTAGACAACAACCGGTGCTAAAGGTTTTTTGCCCTACAGTTTATGGCACGCAGGGACAAACCTTTAGAACCGGTTCGTGTTACGAAGAGGTTCTAAAGGTCTATTTTCAGAAAACATTTGAATTTGTTAGGGTGAAATTTGGTTCCTGCCTGATTCAGAGTTGAAGCAATATTTAACCTTATATAATACATAATAAAATATTTATAAATCATAAAAAACATATATCGTATCAAAATGTTCAGAAAAGAAATATCTATAATAGTACAACACAATTGGACGCTGAAAATTATTTTTCTAAAATCATGAGGCTCATGACAAAATTCAAAATCAGTAGGAGGCCGGGTAGATTTGAATTACAGCTACATGATATAATGCTCATGAATTTATTTAAAAATCACTTTTAGGTTCACAACATGCTATTTCATCAGAGATACACCGCAAGTTTAACGAGGCTCAGCCCCGGGCTAGGAATCTTCTTGCCCGCTATTTTGAATATAGTTTGAAATGGGCATAAAAAATCAAAAAACTATCCAAACAATGTGAAATATTCCCGTGGTGTCATATTATGTGTCATAGTTGCAAGGAAAAATATGAAACTTGGAAATTTTCAAACATCACAAAAAATCCTTCATAAAATGACCTATCATGTTCGAGGTTTCATGGAATTTAGGTCAAACCACCAATGTTATGGATAGAATCACGGCAGTTTGCGATAATATGCCCATATTGTGCACACATGCGCATCTTAGGATGGATTACGATGTTGCAGGAGGAAGTTTTCCTTTTCATCGCATGAAAAAGACAATTTCTAGTTTTGACGTGCCAAAATCAAGGTGTTTTGTGAAGCAACCACCAAATTAAAGTTTGGAATTCGTACCAACCCATTTTTGAAAAATACTAGACCACCTTAGATAGACAATTTCCCAACCGGTGTATCTGAAACCTTTCCATCCACTGATAGATGTGAGATTTGACACATTTTTGATGACTTCTATTGATGGTTTTCTCCCGGATTTGATCGTTTTCTAGATTTACCTAACGCTAATACTTCGGTAGCAAAGAAAACTTGGTTTTTAATGTGTGTTTTAGGTTCTGAATGTCAATAGAAGTTTTAACTAGAGAAACACAATATTCTGGAGAAAACAAGCAAGTCTCTCTTTGGAAACACTCGAGGGGAGCATATAGAGGCTTTAATGAGCAACTATATGGCGGGAATATTTCTCCGACCATATAGTTGCTGCCGCCTCTGTCTTGTCAAAAGGGACAACTTCCATGAAGGGACCAGGGGCGAAAACACAACACAGCAGCCGCCATACCATCCAGAAGGGAGAAAGAGGAGATCCGGAGAAGAAGAGGGAGACGTTCTTCATCTCGTTCCACGATCTTCGACCTCCTAGCCAATACACCCCCATAGCCACTACTTGTACTAGAGAGAGAGAGGGATCTTCACCTTGCAAGACTAGGATTTGAGATTGTTTCTTCCCATCTTGAATTGTGTTGGATATTTTTCGATTCTTATTGTGGATCTTCACGGTAACATAAAGATGAATTCCCTTTATTTAATTATATCGATGATCCGTTCTCTCTCATGTGTGAGTAAGTCCCTTAGGCGTGGGAGATGTAGGGGATTGGTGAGATGTGATGTGCCTTCATATATTTTCCATTAGTTTTTGATTGATTCTAATTACTATATTATGTGTGCTTGACTATCTATGGGATGCCTAATGTTTGTTGTCCAATTTAGGGCCCAGACAACATGATGCTTTGTTCTACATAGATAAGATCTTTTTCGCTAGCAGACCGGCGACCCCCCGGATGACACGAGGATATCAATGGAAAACTAGTAGACTCGAGGATAACTAGAAACCACTTTGCTTATTGCATTAGTCCGATCCAAGGAGCTTAATTGCTAAGTGACCTAAAGGGTCTTAATCGTCTAGTGTCTGACCATGGTTTTGGTAACAGACTAATAGGATTATTGAAGTTGGGATGAAATCTACCAAGAGGAGTTCCAGCTAATTATGGGTTGCTTGCCTACACATATATTTATAAGATTATAATTGTTACATTTATCATTCATCCACTCTTTACGACATTCTGAAATAAACCTGGCTTTTTGCAAACAAACCTAGAGCTTAAGATTCCTACTAGTTTTAACTTACTTATACTAGTGATAGTTTGCGAGTACTTAAAGAGTACTCATGGCTTTGTCCTTGGCTATTCCCATGGCCAGACTATGAGGAGGACTACCCGGGAGATGGACAGCAGGAGGTCTATGATAACTAGGATCATCTCCCATCATCAGCATTGTCTGTGACTATAAAGATGGAGTCTACTACATTATATTTCCACTGCTCTGATTTGTATTAAGACTTGACCATGAGATCAACTATTTGTAAGACTATTATGGTTTATAATGAATGATGTACTGTGGTACCATTTCTGTTATGTCTCGGAAAAATGGTAATCCTGGGATTGCGATGTACGGCATAACAGGCATCTGGACTTAAAAATTCGGGTGTTGACACAGATAAACCAGTCTCTGCCTTTCATTTCAGCAATTCCGGTGTCGTACGAAGCTTTCTGCTGCCATCTTTGCAATTTGGGTACAACAGTTTTTTGTGATCATCTAACATTTCCTTCAACTTCCGCTTCTCGATTACACTTTCTGCTTCTCTGTGTGCATCAGCGATGGCCCGGTGAAGATCATCAGCATGCTCATCTGATGCCTCTTCATCTTCATCTTTAGCTTCCCCTATCCCTTCATCTTCAGCTCCCGTTACAGTATCAGCGTATTCAGGGTACATATCAGCATCCTCTTCTTCTTCATTTTCTTCCATCATAACCCCTCTTTCTCCGTGCTTGGTCCAACAATTATAGCTGGGCATGAAACCTTTCTGAATCAGGTGGGAGTGAGGGACTTTCTAGGAAGAGTAATCCTTTAAGTTCTGACAGTCAACACATGGGCAACACATAAAACCATTCACTTTGTTTGCCTTAGCCACATCGATAAATTTATCTACGCCTTCAATATACTCGGTAGTACATCAATTACCGTACATCCATTGCCGCTGGTTCATCTGCATCATCATATAATTAAGTTTATCAAACACCATTACAGAACATCATGAATAGTGAAATGCCACTGTACAAATGAAAGGATAAAGTTGCTAACCTCGGTCGAGGAGGAAAGAAAGAGGAGAAAGCTTAAGTGTGGCTTGGGCACCTCATATCATTATTGTTTTTTGTAAAATCAAGTGGCATCATTCTCTTAGAAATTTCATCAAATACCTCATATGCATAGGAAAGAAAAAAATAAAGTAGCACAACTCACACCCTTCCACCAAGGAAAAAAACAGAGGAGAGGACTGGTTGGGCGAGGGTATTTATAGGTAGGACCTTTAGCACTGGTTCGTGCTACAAACCGGTGCAAAAGGGGTGCCTTTAGCACCGGTTCATGTCACGAACCGGTGCTAAAGGTTCCGCGCCTACCACGCGTCTGGTGCAGAACATTTTGCACCGGTTCATGACACGAACCGATGCTAAAACCTCCTTACAAACCGGTGCAAATGCTCTGAGGGCTCCACGCGTGGTCCAGGCCATATGAACCGGTGCAAATAGAACCTTTAGTCTGGATTGGTGGTACAACCGGTTCAAAAGACTTGGACAGCTCCAAACAAAAGCCTTGGTTTCTACTAGTGTCGGCATATGTTTTCATGCTCGATGTTACATACATTCTAATACATCTCCATGAATATCATATACAATGAGCTTTTCATGTACACAATACTATTTTTTTTGCCGGACTAAATATGTACTATTAGATATTAGTTTCGAAGGCTTTAATTAGCAGTTGGCAAAAAAGGTTTAATAAGCCAAGGACCCGATGGAAAAAACAAGCCACGCAGTAGAGGAAGGAACACCGGATTATATTTTACCAAATTATTAGTTGTCTTCCTAGGATATAAATGGTGGTAGTCAGGTGGTGCCAAACAACGACCTTTTCAAGGGAGTGCAAGTTGGTATGAATACTTACCACCCATTTCGAGTTGAGATCAAGAGGATTTATCATTGTTAAACTAGCCTTGGTATGTATTTTCTTTTTTGGGCATTGCCCCTTCAGCCATAAGATTGTTACTTCTAGGACAAGGTCGTAGTCGAACTTCAATATATCTTTAGCTATTGCTACCTTCTTACATATTGTAAACATATTTGTTCCTATAAGAATTTACACTATAATAAGTTTATGTGAGATTTTTAGCATACTTAATTTCCAGTTGGTCAATTTTTTCCAAAAGACCATGTCAATGTCCAAGATATTATGTTTTGTAAAGTACACAAAGTATGTTATTAGAAAACAAAACAAAAGGAGATGCATGAACAAAATCTCATGAAAAAACCTAGTTAAGCATCTGATTCACTCTCTTCATTGATGAACAACAACTAAAAATATTTGTGTTGGATTTTCAGCCATACTTAATTTCCAATTGGTCAATTGTTTTTAAAATACCATATCACTGTCCAAGATATTATGTTTTGTAAATAGGAAATAATATGTTATTAGACAACAAAACAAAAAGAAACGCATGAAGAAAATCTCGGGAAAAAAACAAGTTAAGCATATGATTCACTCTCTTCATCGATGAACAACAACTGAAAATAGTTTTATCTTTTATTTTGGCACAATTGTATAAACATCATGGGCCATTTGATTTTATGAAACATTATGAAATTGATCTCGACTTAAAAATTATTGTAAGATGACCATAAACCATTTAAAAAAATCTATAACTACATATAAATGATCATAGACAAATCATATTACTGATTGCACATTGCTATATGTATATTACTCGGCACAGTTTAATCCATGCAGAAAGTTACCAATGTAAATCGGATTATGGTGAAATCTTCATTGAAACCATGTTACCAAAAACATGAAAAAAACAGACAGAGAGTAATGTTCCACAAAAGATGAAAACTTTCAAGGTCCAACAGATTCATTTAAATGGGTGCAAAAAGCAAATTCAACAAGAAATAGTAGCAACTACTATTTTTATTATTTTCATTTAGTTCAAATCTAAAATTCTATAATTTATAAAAATCATCCACACTTATGTCTTATTTTTAACCCTTTAAACATAGCTTTTACTTGGTTTTATCGGTTACCACCGAAAGTTCAGATACTCTCTCACCCACAAATAGGTCTGATTTCTTAAGCTATGAATACACAAGGAATTAGTTCAAATTTACCACCTAATTATATTGTGTATCAATTTTTTTGATAGTTAAAACGAGAGCATTAACTCCTATGTGACACAAGTGCGTCGATTTGGATCCTGGGCTCACTAGAGACCTTTATTTTAAATATTAAAAAATGTATTTTTGAAGTGCCAATTTTTTTTATAGATATAGGTCATGATGTAAACTTCAAGTGTGCAAATTTTTAATCCGAAATATGTTGTTTGAGATGCCACATAAAAAGACAAAATTTTAGATCTAGATTTGTGAGAAGTATTTTGTCTTTTTTGTATAGCCCATAATCCAACGTATTTCTGATGATTGAAAAAAATGCACACTTGAAGTATATCACATCTTCTACATGTACATATGTTTTTGATTTTTTTAAGCATTAAAATATTTTTTTTGAATATTGAAAATAAAGAGCTCTAGTGAGCTTGAACTCCAAAATAATTTTTCGTTTGTGACACCGCATATCTGCATTCTCAAGCAGCCGAAGAGCTCTACTGCATTACTCTTTGATGTGCTTCTAAGTATTTTTTTCCGCTGTTGTGTAATAAAAAAATTGTTTGCAAGAAAATTCTAAATTTATTTAACATACTCTATTATTTAGGTTAATGATTTTGTGACATCTTTGGGCTTCAAGTAACTATTTACCATCAGTCTTCTGCTCTAATTTGAGAAATATGTGATCATCTATGTATTGTAAGTTTCATTCTTTTCATTTTGTTATTATTTTAAAGCAATCATTATTAATGAAAAATGAGTAATATTAACCGATAATAAATTATGGTTGCTCCATTTAAAAATAAATAATAGGCTCTCTTTTATTTTTCTATTTTACACGTACATTATTGGTCGCGTGCTAGAACCAACATTTTTCTGAATGAAAACAACTAGCAGGGATTGGCGCGGCGGCACGCCGTGCCCGTGTTGTCGACGAAGGCTGTATATCGTGACACGATATCAAGCGGCGAGGTAACATGAACACACGTGTTACTGTCTTTTCTAAGGTAGACCGTCCACCCTTCTTGTCGATGACTGTGCGTCCGCAATGTGTTATCGATGCGAGGGAGTCGGAAGTTTGTGCATTACATACCCATGTCCTTATTTTTCAAGGCCATTGTGTGAGCTAAACTGTAAGAGTTCCGGTGAAGTGTGTTCTTTTGTACGTAGAGCCAAGGGATCAATGGAGGTTGTCTATAACGTGAGTCTGTGTGGGATGAAGATTATAAGATAGCTTGCAATGTACCTTGACACGATCACAAGAAAATTACACACACTCGTGGCATGGTGGTAAAACAACCGATGTTGCATGTGAACTTTAATGTGAGGAAGGCTAGAGTGGCGAGAGCTAACAGAGCTGGACTTTTATTGATTTATTAATGTTTCTTAATAGCACCCAGGGCACACCAATCTTCAAACAAATCTTGTGATTTTGGAAGTTGCTAAGATCAATAGTAGGAAGGAATTCTGGAGCATAAAGATAGATCTGGATCACCAAAATAGTCAATTGGTTTCAGAAATAGTATCACAACATAGTGCAATGGTCACATAAAATTTCATGAACCTGGTTCCATAGTTAGCACCTTGTAAATATTCATCAACCATGCTGCTCTGTTGTTACATACAAAAGAAACTGTGATTCATGTCAGGAATACTGAAACATATTATTTTTATACATAGTAGCCTTGAAGATAATGGGCATACACATTCTGATATACAAAATATTTGAGCATCTATTTAAGGTTTTAATTGAACTGATTCATAGGATCGTAACAAGATAATTTCTTATATCCTCAACATGTCTGATGTAACTGGGTAGGCTTATTCCTAAACTCGATGTAGTAACAAAGATGGCGGTATGTGTTCACAACAAATGGATTTTCGCAAGTGGGAACCAAAGCAAACAAAGATGATGATCTGGTCTGTACACTTATATCAAAACTGATATGCAACCGCAAAGCTAAGTAATCAGAGAGGTAACTTTGCATACCTAATTGTGTTTTTCACAGATCTCTGTTTTTGACAAATAATTTTTGTCTCCAGGAAGAAATATATTGAGAGTTCTTGACTGCAAGAAAAGCTAAAATGCTACTCAATCACTTCCGGGGGATGCAAGAATTTTTTCTGAGAGGTACGTCCGCTTAACTCTATGAGAAACAGTAAAATATTGGAATCATGCCTTGCTAAAAGCAGAGGAGGCAGTTTGGATTAACAAAAAGTATGTCCTTCTATCTTTTACACCGCTGAACTAAACATGCTCCTTAAATATGTGTGACATCAAAGCTAGTTCTGCATTTCCTCGGTTACTCACGAAAAATGATCATGAAATAAATCTACTTGAAGATCATGCCAGCATAATTCCAACACCTTACAACGTTATCCCATTTTATTCTAGGCAAGCAAATACATAATGCAACCAAGCAACCAGTGGATAATTTAACTTGGAGGTAATACCTTTACGAATGGAGTGAACAATCAGGGTTGCGAGAATTATGTGCAAATTCTTCATGTTCATCTTATTACATTATCAACCATTTTGGTTTGAGGAATATCCAGTTATTCAAGTACATTCTTCGTATTCGTCAAATAATTTGAAACTCTTACTATGTTATCGTTTTCTAAGCCGACTTAAAGGATCAGATAAATAGGGCTGCAAACTGAAAGAACAAAATAAGACATAGTACATCTAATCAGTAATAGTGTGGCATAGAAATTACATAGGTACTTATGTTTAATTCAAGCTGTAACTGAGGACGGTTCACACTATTCAGGAATAATTTAGCAAGTAAAATGAAAATGCGCAACCTGCAAAAAAAATTCTCTCAGTTTCTTGTTTTAGAACTAATTGAAGAAAAGAGCATGCACTCAACCTCTTGCAATCTATGCATGACCGGGCCACAGCGTGGGAAACATCTATGAGAGCAAGAGGGACAGATAGCTCATGCATGGTAGGTGGACATATTCCAGAGTAAAAGATGGACGAAATTGACACGATTGTACAACAAGTATTTGAGACAGAAGGCAGCTCTGTGACATTTTCATAGGCTACAACAATTTATCGATAATTACCAGCACAAATGTGGATTGCTGATGGATCATTGATGGAATATAACTGCTCAAAGGGAGAAGCAGCTACAGAGTCTCCTTGCCTTCAGGTCTTCCAATTTATCCTTGTCCTCAGGTCTTCCGACTTCTTAGTAATGCGGGCATGGGCTAACATAGTTCCAACCCTTTGAAGAACAAAACATGTTCAGTAAAGTAAACTTAGCAATAAAAGGACTTAACACATGCAGCTGAGGCAGGAGTTAAGACTTAAGACTCGTACATCTACATGTTAGCAAGTTTTTTACAAGTGTACCTCACCTCTATATGAGTTACTCAATTCGTCCTGCTTCCGGTGCCTCTAGTTCCTTGAAGAACAAAACATGGTCAGTGCAGAAAATTTGGCAATTCAAAGGAGACTAAATTAGCGAATATTTCTCTTGGACTAAACATTGCAACTAAAAAACAGAAACATGACATACAATACATGTTTAATAGGAGATGTCTCCTCTTTGAACTCTCTCTCAACTTAATCTTCCTCTTCCTTGGTAGGAGCCATCTTTAGCAAGGTCTCCAATAGATCTGCTCCAAAGTTCTGTGTGTTGCCTGTAGAACTGCATGGGAATTGGTAGCAACGTTAGAAAATGTTGGATGACGCAGACATCTAAAATTCGCAACATAATGGAGTATGATCAGCACACTTAAAAATGACTTAAGAATTTGAAGAACCGCTAGTGTGGTCAGCTTGAGATGACGTATCTTCACCTTGGGAGAGGGCGTCGCAGATCTCTTCCTTGGTAACATTCAGAGCGCGTAGCAAGATGGCAATGTTCCGCGTCTTCTTTGGATCCAGCAGCACCTTGTTATCTGCCGTGGGGGTCGGCAGCACTGGCCTCTTTGTCGCCGCCTCCTTTTGCCGGGTTGCAAATGAACAATGTCTCGATCATCTCCTCACTCACCCTGGAAAAAAAGTTGAGCTAAACAGGTCAGAAAACCAATCAAGAACAGATTTGGGCTGAAATGATTGCAAAGGGATTTTGTAGAGTTCTCACTGGAATGAGCTGGATTTGAGCTGATCCCACACCGTGGCACGGTCGGAGATGGCCCGTGTTAGAGTATATTACCGGTTAAACATATTTGGTAGTTTGAGATTGTAATCTAAGTCTATCTCTATTAGTCTTCTTGTCTCCAAGTCTTTTAGTATTATATAAACAGCCTAAGGGCTCACGATGTAATCACCTCTTGCAATATCAATACAGTCTATATTCCGCAATCTTTCATGGTATCAGAGCGTGTCGCTCATCGGCCTAGGTTTTAGCCACCGCTTTCACCGCGCCGCTCCCAGCGAGGTCATCTTCATGATCTCCGCAGGGGGCATCGTATCTCGTAGCTAGTTTTTCTTCCAATTTTCTAGATCGATTTTGTAGTTCTAGCAAATTCCTTTTTTCTATTAGATATATTTTTCTTTTAGCCACCAAAAACATCGTTCACAGACACATGTCGTCATTGCGCGTCTCTACTTTAACCTTGGCGTCGACTCATCTCCGGCAAATCATCGCCAATGATCGTGCCAAGGAGGCTCCGCGCGGCACCCCAATGGACGCCTTCACGCGCTGCGTCGGCTGCTCCATCCTCACGTCGTCATCACGACGGTCCGTCTTCGTCAACATCAATCGGGACACACGTCTCCGAGTACACGCCTCGCCATCAACAAAGGGCTGCACCTTCATCACATGTGGTCATCATCGCCGACAACCATCTACACCAACAACATCGCTGCATCGTCGCCGCCACCACCAATCATGGTCATCATCAACACCAACAAGTTCTTATTCTCCACGAGCGATGTCGCGCTCATACAAGAGGAAAATACGGGTCTAATCCCTGAAATCTACTACCGCTACAACAAATCTTCATCAACAACTTCCTTGTCGTCTTCGTCCACCACGACCTCGCCGCCAGAATCGCAGTCTAATTTTTATTTTTTACTTAATCAATTTTCTTCTTGCAACTACTTCATCTACTCCAACAAATCGGCGGACAACTTCTACGCACCGACCGTTCACGGAGAATTTCACTGTTGCTCCCTCCAGCTCTGGCTCGCATGGCTCGTGATGGTCTCTATCTTCGCACGTCCGGTATTGGCAACACCGACATGTGTTTCGTCCCCGGCGCGTTCCCGAGTTTGGCAAGCTCGGCAAGGCGTGTCGCCTACCTCGACTACTCCGAATCCAACAACGATATCGACCACAACAGAACGATATCATCAACTTCATCAATAGTGAAGACATCACCAACGGCACCAACGATCATGACTACAGCGCCCCGCACATGGCTACATCAACATCGGCATACATCGGCTCCTTCTTCAGTTTGTGTTTTCGGATTGTGCTCCAGTCAGACCGTCCGCGACGCTCAGGCTGTTCGCGTCACTACCGATCCGACTGTGGGAGAGTGTTAGAGTATATTACTGGTTAGACATATTTGGTAGTTTGAGATTGTAATCTAAGTCTATCTCTATTAGTCTTCTTGTCCCCCAAATCTTCTAGTACTATATAAACAGGCTAAGGGCTTACGATGTATTCACCTCTTGCAATATCAATACAATCTATACTTCCGCAATCTCTTTCAGCTCGGACCTTGTCCCAATGCAGGGGCTTTAGCTTCTGCCGTGGCATCGTCTCCTCGGAATTGTCGCCATGTTCGGCATTGTCCGGCAGCCTGCCGGGGAATGCGTCGGTGGGTGGAACGCTCCTGAAATTGGCGGCTTGGGTCGGCGGAGACAGCACCGGCGACCATGTTTCTTTCAGCGTGCAGGGCTTTCGGACGTGGCTCTCCCAGTATCCCACCGGCAGTGGAGGCGGCACTGGACGCGAAGTAGGATGTGGACGTGTGCTTGTCGGTGGGGTTGGTGCCTGGGAAAATGGGTTCCTCGAGATGGTGTCGGTGGCAGATCTGATAGCTAACGACAGGTTCTCGAGTGGAGAGGACAGTGGCGATGGGGACTGTGGTTTCCGGCGAGGAGGTAGTGTCGGCGCGAATGGAGGAGGTGGGTGTGGAGGCATCGGCGGGAGGCCGAAGACGTCGGATCTCGGCTTACTGGCAGAGCCGCGGCCCGACTGGCCTGGGCTGGAGAAGAGAGGCGGCGAGGAATGCGCAGGGGATATCGTCGCTCCGGGCGAAGACGGGTACGGCGGGGTGCTCACGGCCGATCCTGGACCGTCGCGGCGAGCGTCCGCTGCCAGCTGGACGCCTTGGACGATCCGCGCGGCGATTAGAATTCCTCCTCCCCGGACGACGGGGAGGACCTGCCGGCGCTCCTAGGCCCCACCGGCCCGCATTGACGGCCAAGCAGCTGCAGCGGGCGGAGCTCTGACTGCTGCCCGAGCTCGAGGGCATCGAGAAGATTTTTCGTTGGATCGGTGGAAGACGTGGGGAAATCGAGGGCACAAGAGTTTTCTAGACACGCCACTCGCCGGGACAGACAACATGTCTTAGTAAAAGTGCTGCACACTGAGCCACGTGCAAGGCTGGGTGGCTCGGTGATCAGCCCACGCGTATCTAACGTACCCATCATATACACGTAACAGACTCAAAAACATGCCACGAAGTCCAACAAAGGTCCATCAAAAGCATGGGACGTCTGGAACAACATCTGCCACACACAAAGACATCGGTAGGGGACGAAAAAGACTCACTGTCCCACCACACAGTATGTAGCTATGGCCACGCCTCGCGATACACCAAAATAACGCATACCAGCACGCATCCACTCAAAACTCCCCCATAAAATCTTAGAGAGCACCCAAAAGACACACAGGAACGAACCAGCGGAAACCAAATGTACACGTGTCGATGCCACGTTAATCCTTGAGGCTGCCCAAAATTCTCAAAAAAAGAAGAAGCTTGCAGGTTTAATTTCTTTAGGTATTAAACATAGATATAATGTGCTTCGCTTCCTTGGGTTGTACAAGTAGTGATAGTATGCTTTAATATCTACAATGCTTAAGCATATATTTTTATATCGTGGGTTACACATATATATTTAACTAGATAATTCCCCGGAAATTCTCAGACTCACAAAGAAATTATACATTATGAGAACATTTGGAGTAATATGAGAGCATAGAGTAGGGATACAAAAATAATATCCATAAAACTAAATCAGCCACACACAAAAATACATTCATATACAATATACAAATTAAATAATATCAAATATTGTATTGCATGGGTACAAAATTACTTTTCTATTTAGTGGACGTATTGTAATCAAGAATGATGGCTCTGCATAAAATCAGCTCATTCTTGTAACTTGGCCAAGCCTTGTAGAAAGTTAGCCAAATATCTAAATCAAACCCATCCGTCCAACACCAATCTTAAGCAACCGCTGGAAGCATGGTAGCAGATAGTGAAAAACAATGTCCGATGGATGGAGATCACCTTTGCATAATTTTTAATATTACTATCATATAAAATACTATTTGACAATTTGGAGTTTCATACACATTCACAAGCGTGATAACTGCTTGCTTGTTCCGTAGAAGTTCAAGACTTGGGTAATAATTATTACATAAGATGTACATCCAACAGGTGGAACCAGTGAAGCGCTACATAGTAAACAGTGATTAGCGTTAATTAAACCAGGACAATCAACTAAAAAGTGGTAATGATAAAACTTGAGAACGGTTGCATATGCTTCCTCACCTTCTGTTCCTTAGACGGATCCATGGAGAAGGCAATGAGGGCATGGAGGCAATAGTCTACGTCAACCCAAGAGGGATTCTGCACAACGGCGGTAGGAGCATGGTGAGGAGCGGAGGCTGGGAATACATAAATGAGTCATGCAAACTTGAGCAGAAATTACTCAGAAAATAGAGTTTTGATTGAGAAAACCTTATAAGAATTTAAGGAAGCAACGCAATATAAGTAATTTGGAGCAAATGGGGAAAATGTGAACATATCTCGCAAGTAACCAAAGTATCAAATTACTGCACATATAGCAGGTCATTTGGATCTTCTGACGACAATACTTCTAAAATTCTGCATGTAGCACAAATAAATTTGGGTCATGGCAAATAACATGGACACCGACTCGTCTATGATCAAAATTACAAAAGGAATGGAAAAGGTAACCAACATGAAAACAAACGAATAATATTGGTGGTAAAGAAGCAAGATGGTAGGAGGATTTGGACAGGGAAATAAGGAAGAACCTAGCAAGCGCCAACACATATACATGCAAAGATAGCGAGAGAACAATTCCAATAAATCAAACCTGCATAAAAGAACTTCCATCGATGAGAAGGAAATACTTGGATGAACAGTACATGACCATAAAAAGAAAAAGTGTAATCAAATAGTCATCCATTTAAGTGGACCTAAATGACCTCAAAAGAAGCTGGATGGCTATGGATTTACACTTTCAGGTCCACCAAAAAAGAACTTTGCATCTAACTTACATCACAAAAAATTGAGCCGTAACTCAAACACGAATTGATTCTACTCAAATTAGTTACATATGGACAGATATTGAGATGCTCACCAAGTCACTTATTCGCTTGTCGAAAGGAATGATAATCCTCCGTAGCACACAGTGAGACCTCGCCTTAGAAAATATGATGTATATAGGGATGAAAAGCACAAAACATAGTGTCTGACTTGTTTAAAGCATCATATGCAGATAAAAGATACAGGCACAACTTACAAATTCAGGTTTGTGCAATTCCCCAAAAGTATAACAGGCTGAGGAACCGATGCACCTGATCTGATCACTCATAAAAAAGGCATAGTTTTTTTATGTATGACGTAGCTAGTAATCCATGGAGGAGCAATGCAGATTCAAAAATACTCTAACCACAGTTGGAAGAGACACTCACCTGGCCTATCTTTAGTAATAAGGATGAGGAGTTGCAACCAGATTAAATCTTAACTGTTAAGGTGTATTAGTATTGGTCTAGGAGACCGTATTTGTCTAGATTTATCTTCTTGCACCTTAAGTCAGATGTACTATATATTGTGACCTTTGGCCTCCAGATAATACAAGTTGCTTATTTCTAACATGGTATCAGAGGCTAGGTTTAGATATTTTTTTTGCACGTCGCAACTCTTTGTTTCGATTGGAATTTTTCCCGTCGCATCTGCGTTGGTCGTCTGCTTGGCTGATTCAAGATAGATCCTCCCGTGACTACCACCACGAGATGGATTTCATCTGTGACTCGCCTTCAAGATTGCAGCTGCTCGTCCTCGTCTACTGGTCCGCGACTCTGCGCTGCCGTCCTCCACGTTGCGGCCGCACGCCAGGTCGTGGTCGCCCTCTAGATCGCGGCCTGCTGTTATGATGTGGATTAATTTCGCTCTGTTCTTTCGCTGCTTTAAAAAAAAATCTTGTGTCAGTCTTCATGTTCCGTCTCTCTTTCTCACTCTTCGAGATGATTTTTTTACGGTGTCCGCTATGTCCTTTATCTTGCACGTATGTTTTCCATTGTGTCCTATTTTTCCGTTGTGTTCATCAAATCCGTTGTTCTCTTGTGTTTCTTTTGTCATGCGGGTCCACCATACCTTCATCGTCAGCCTGCTTTCCGGTCCTCTTGTGGCCTCCCTTTGCATTGCTGGTTGATCTACGCCCACTAGTAGAAACTAGGCCATTAGCCCCGGTTCGTAAGGGCCTTTAGTCCCGGATTGTGACCCGAGACTGCCAAAGCGGGATTAAAGGTCAAGCTTTAGCCCCGGTTCTGTTACGAACCGGGGCTAGAGGTCCAACCACGTGGCCCTGCGAGGCGCGCTGGCCGACAGGACATTTAGCCCCGGGTCGTGTCTGATGGCTCAATGCACGGCGCCCAGAAAAGTGTTGATGGCTCGTGGTTGTTGTAGAGCTCGTTGGGAACCCCAAGAGGAAGGTATGATAAGCACAGCAGCAAGTTTGTCTCAGTTATGAAATCAAGGTTTAATCGAACCAGTAGAAGCAAGGAAACACCCCAAAGGTGTTACTAGTTGAGCTTTGGCAGGGCGCACTACCGGTGCTAGTAGCAACGTGGAGACCTGCACAACACAACCACAGAACTTTGTCCCCAACTTGCGATGAGGTTGTCAATCTCACCGTGTTTTGCGGAAAACAAAGGATTAAACGTATCGAATGGAAAGAAGTAAAAGTTTGCAGAAAGTAAACACAAAGCAGTAAAAGATTGTAGATTGTATGTAAAGTAAAGGACCAGGATCCATAGTTCACTAGAGGTGGCTCTCCTTAGATAGATAACATGCTGGGTGAACAAATTACAGCGGGGCAATTGACAAACACCGAGAAAGTAATACATGCATATACTAATCATCCTGACTCCTTTGAGACTTGATTGGGCAATACAACATAATACATAGACCGCCATCCAACTGCATCTATGACTAATAATCCACCTTCAGGTTATCATCCGAACCCCCTCCAGTATTAAGTTGCAAGCAACAGATTATTGCTTTATGAACTGCGTGTAAGGTAAACAATACAATTGTTCTATGAACAAAGGATCATTGTTTTCTCCCTAGTAGCAACAACACATCTAGTACCTTAGAGATTTCTGTCACTTCCCCAGATTACCAGAGGCATGAACCCACTATCGAGCATAAATACTAACTCTTGGAGTTGCTAGCATCTACTTGGCCAAGATAGCTACTAACAACGGAAAGCATGCAAGATCACAAATAACAAAGACATGATAGAATCAATAATCAATCTAAAATAGCATCTCAATATCCATCGGATCCCCGTAAACACAACATGTATGGATGACAAAAAGATGATCTTGATCATGAACCGAGCTCACAAGATCTAAACATGAAAGCACAAAGGAGGAGAAACCAGCCATCTAGCTACTACATGGATCCGTAGTCCAAGGATGAACTACTCACGCATCACACCGGAGGCTTGCATGGTGATGAAGAAGGCCTCCAGGGTGAATTCCCCTCTCCGGCAGGGTGCCGGGAAGAGCTTTAGATCCCTCCCGATCTAGGGATGGAGATGACGACGACTACAGACTCTTTCGTGGATTTTTGATCGGGTGCCTAGGGGTTTCATCCCAAGGGAAAATTATAGGCAGAAGGAGAGGTCGAGGGGATGCTGGGGTCGGCTAGACCACCCCCTGGCGCGGGCCAAGCCTGGCCGCGTGGCCAGGTGGTGTGGCCGGCCCCTGGCCCCACTCCGTCTCGTATTCTGGCACTTGATCCCTTCCGGAAAAATAGGCACTTTGGCTTTTGTCCCGTCTAATTCCGAGAATATTCATTTTCTGACTTTCCTGGAACCAAAAACAGCAGAAAACAGGCAGCTGGCACTATGGCTCTTGTTAATAGGTTAGTCCAAGAAATCATATGAAAAGTACTCCAAAGTTGGAACAAAACACAAGAAAGTGGATAAAACCAAGCATGGAACATCAAAAATTATAGATACATTTGCAATATATCAACATCCCCAAGCTTAACTCCTGCTCGTCCTCGAGTAGGTAAGTGATAAAAAGAAGTAATTTTTGAGGTGACATGCAATATCAAAGACTTAATCAAGGTATTTGTAAAACATTCAAGGCTGGGATCATAGTACTTCAATCATAACATGAAAGACAAAGTTCTAGCAATAAACAAAGAAACTATGATGCATCATGAAAAGGCACAAACAAAAGATTCATGAATAACAATGCTTTGCAAGAAGTTTGTTTGTTTCACAAAAAGAAAACATAGCATAATAGTATTCAGCTTGTCCCTCAATAGAGTAGCAAATATAAATGCATGGGACACCTTCAAAGTTCATAAGAGTGACTAGATACAATAGTTTCAAACAAGCAATAACAAGTTATGCATCAATCAACTAGTCTTGGGACAATGCACATAGAACTAAGAATGGCCACTATGCTCTCAAAGTAGGTGCATAAAGTTAGAAGGTGGAGACTCAATATAATGGTGGAAGAAGGACCTTTTGTAAAAGGAAGTAGGGATTCAAGTCTCATAAAGAGCTTCCAAAAATTATGGTACTTATAGTTTTCAGCTCTCATTGCCCCTAGTATAAGCATCTTGAAGGTGGTTAAGGGTAAAGTAACACAACTAAGAGGATATGCTTGACAAGTTATAAATCAAAATCTCATGCCCCTTACTTATGAAGACCGATCCTCATGCTACTCAACTTCAGTCACGAGTAAGCTCTTGTCATTGTAAGTATATGTGTATCATTAAGAACCGCCAACGGGGTACCCCTTGCACATGATACAGGAGCTTTCCCATAATCAAAATGACAAGGCAAGCAGACAATGAGCATCTCAGCGATCTTTTTATTTGCTATTTGCATAGGTTTTTATTAAGGATGCTTCATAGAGTGCTCATTATGGTGATGCTGCAAGTTTCCACCATGATTAGGCATGGCTTAGGCTAGTGGCCCAGATGTTTCTCTAACACACATACAAACTCCGTGATCTTACAAGTTCCACTTTTATTTCACACCGCCGGGATCCGTAAGCAAAAGAACATGATATCAACGGGGTACAAAGTATAAGTGCAATGTTGAAAGCGTTCCCCATGAAACATGGTTCTGCTAACTTCAACTTATAAAGCGCAAGCATATACGCAACAAAGAAGGACCCAATGGTTCAAGTTTATTAGAGGCAATAAAGTAAAGTGTGCCATCAAGTTCGTGAGAGCTTTAATCACTAGTTTTCTCATAACAAGTGAAAGGTAGACAAAAGCATGAATATACTTGGAATAGCATAAGCTAGTAGGTAGGTATGGTGGACTCTTTGGAAAAACTTGGTTTAGGGAGTTGGATGCATGAGGGGAACTCATACTTTGTTGTGGAGGCTAGCAAAAGACTGGGAGCGACAAACTAAGAGAGCAATAATGGCCATAATCATGCAGAGCGACAAAACATCATTGATCAAAGCATAAAGTGATACTACAAGTTGAAAACTAAAGGATCATAAAGGCTTATGGTGACTTTTGATAGTCATAACATGGTGTAAGCATGCGCCAAGTCAACCCAAATAAAGCATCAAAGGAGAATACCACTATACTATGCTTTAATATGCTAAAACAATGCATGATTCATCCAAGGTACATTAAGCAATCTCAATTGTTTATAACAAGTCATGCTACAGCAAAGAATACTAAGCATAAAGCCAAAACAATATCAAGCATGGCATGACAAAGCATAGCCACAGTCAAAAACAAGCTCTTTTTACCACATAAGCATGAACTTTCCTACTCTTTTCCAAACCAAACCAAACTATTTGAAAAACAATGTATGAAAGAGGGGGTCCAACCAACTCATTCAGAAAACTAAGAAAACCAAGCAAACTAAAAACCAAAACGAAAACAAAAAAGAAGACGCTCCAAAAAAAACACAACTGTGCATGAAACAATAAAAATGAAGCGTTTGGAAGAAACCTGAAATTTTTATTGATGAAGAAGGGGATGCCTTGGGTATCCCCAAGCTTTGACGCTTGTACTTCTTGGATATTTCTTGGGGTGACACGCGTGGCATCCCCAAGCTTGAGCTTTAGTCCATCCTTCATCTCATTACTCATTCCTTCCATACACCTGAAAATTTTCCTTCATACAAAACTTCACACAATCTCATTAGCAACATTAGTGCACTTAAGATAAATAAGTCTTAAGGTTCAGTTCTAACACCAAATAAACTTCCATTAGAACACTAGCTACTGTAGTACTTTCCTCAAAAAGCTCAATTCCCCAAAAGAACTCAAAAAGGAACCCACAAGAATGCAATGCAGAAAATGGCAGAAATCTGTCAAAACAGACCAGCAGGTAAAGACGAATTTTTTCGAAGACCTTCTGTTGCTCAAATCAAAAAGTGTTGAACTAACGAACAACCTTGGGCAGAAGCACAAAAAATTACAGCTCAATCCGATGTACAAAACTCTCTCAGCAATTTTTTCGGTGAAGCACAAAAATCTGTTTTGGGACAACAACTTTCCCAATCATTACTTCACTCTCATTAGAGGTTACTCTTGGCACTAAAAGCAAATAAAAAGGATAAAGAGAGGTTATTACAGAGGTAATGACTTCCAAGACTCATCTAAAACTCTTGGGTTATCTCCCAACAAGTACTTTTCTTTAACGCCATTAAGTTAGACATAAGAAGCAAAGAAAGAATCAAGTGTTCTCAAATGAAGAAACATTAAGATCAATACCAGAAATATTTTCAACAAGGCAAGGTATATCATCCAAGTAAGTTCTAGAGGATCCTCTCTCAATGCTGTTAGGTTCACTATTCTCATCAAAAGGGTTTGCAGGAACAATCCAATCAAGATTCTTTTCTACGGCATCATGTATTGCTACTAGTTTGAAGGGTATTGGTATCTTAGGTTCCTCCCCATTAGGTTCGGTTTTGTTCATCTTTTCTCGTGTACCAACCACATCTACACATGAGCCTAGCATATTGAAACGTTCAAAACCTTTTTTTAGCTTCTTTGGCAACATCACAGAACTCCTTAAACAAAGTTTCTAGAATAAAATCCCTCTTTTCAGGGTCCTCAATTTCTTTAAGCTTAAGAAACATTACTTGCATTAAGGGGTTGAGGTTAACAAACCTAGCTTCTAACATGTGAATTAAAGAAGCTGTAGCAATCTCAAAATTTGGAGCAAGTTCTACAAGGGATCTATCCTCAGTATCTTCATGTTTGCTAACATGATTAAAGAATTCTTCAATATTATCTTTCCCAATTATAGAACCAATACCAATTGAAAGGTCTTTCAAGGTGAAAGGAGGGATCAACATGGTGAGCTAGGGAAGGGGTGACAACTAAAGGAGACTTAATTTTTTTGTGTTTTTTAATAAGAAAGCAAACAAGTAAAACTAATTTTTTTTGGGTTTTTGAAGAACAAAACAAGCAAACAAAGCAAAAAGAAAACTAAGCAAAACAAAAACAACAAAGTAAAGAGATTGGTTATGAGGGACTCCCCTTATGAAGATGTCCTTGACTCCCCGGCAACGGCGCCAAAAAAATGCTTGATGGCTCAATGCACGGCGCCCAGAAAAGTGTTGATGGCTCGTGGTTGATGTAGAGCTCGTTGGGAACCCCAAGAGGAAGGTATGATGAGCACAGTAGCAAGTTTGTCTCAGTTATGAAACCAAGGTTTAATCAAACCAGTAGGAGCAAGGAAACACCCCAAAGGTGTTACTAGCTGAGCTTTGGCATGGCGCACTACCGGTGCTAGTAGCAACGTGGAGACCTGCACAACACAACCACAGAACTTTGTCCCCAACTTGCGATGAGGTTGTCAATCTCACCGTGTTTTGCGAAAAACAAAGAATTAAACGTATCGAATGGAAAGAAGTAAAAGTTTGCAGAAAGTAAACACAAAGCAGTAAAAGATTGTAGATTGTATGTAAAGTAAAGGACCGGGATCCATAGTTCACTAGAGGTGGCTCTCCTTAGATAGATAACATGCTGGGTGAACAAATTACAGCGGGGCAATTGACAAACACCGAGAAAGCAATACATGCATATACTAATCATCTTGACTCCTTTGAGACTTGATTGGATCATACAACATAATACATAGACCGCCATCCAACTACATCTATGACTAATAATCCACCTTCAGGTTATCATCCGAACCCCCTCCAGTATTAAGTTGCAAACAACAGATTATTGCTTTACGAACTGCGTGTAAGGTAACAATACAATTGTTCTATGAACAAAGGATCATTGTTTTCTCCCTAGTAGCAACAACACATCTAGTACCTTAGAGATTTCTGTCACTTCCCAGTTACGGAGGCATGAACCCACTATCGAGCATAAATACTAACTCTTGGAGTTGCTAGCATCTACTTGGCCAAGATAGCTACTAACAACGAAAAGCATGCAAGATCTCAAATAACAAAGACATGATAGAATCAATAATCAATCTGAAATAGCATCTCAATATCCATCGGATCCCCGCAAACACAACATGTATGGATTACAAAAAGATGATCTTGATCATGAACGGAGCTCACAAGATCTAAACATGAAAGCACAAAAGAGGAGAAACCAGCCATCTAGCTACTACATGGATCCGTAGTCCAAGGATGAACTACTCACGCATCACACCGGAGGCTTGCATGGTGATGAAGAAGGCCTCCAGGGTGAACTCCCCTCTCCGACAGGGTGCCAGGAAGAGCTCTAGATCCCTCCCGATCTAGGGATGGAGATGACGGCGGCTACAGACTCTTTCGTGGATTTTTGATCGGGTGCCTAGGGTTTTCGTCCCGAGGGAAACTTATAGGTGGAAGGAGAGGCCGAGGGGGTTTTGGGGTCAGCCAGACCACCCCCTGGCGCGGGCCAAGCCTGGCCGCGCGTCCAGGTGGTGTGGACGGCCCCTGGCCCCTCTCCGTCTCGTATTCTGGCACTTGATCCCTTCCGGAAAAATAGGCACTTTGGCTTTTGTCCCGTACAATTCCGAGAATATTCATTTTCTGACTTTTCTGGAACCAAAAACAGCAGAAAACAGACAGCTGGCACTGTGGCTCTTGTTAATAGGTTAGTCCAAGAAATCATATAAAAAGTACTCCAAAGTTGGAACAAAACACAAGAAAGTGGATAAAACCAAGCATGGAACATCAAAAATTATAGATACATTTGCAATGTATCAGTGCTACGAACCGGGACTAAATGTTCCCTGCCGCGGCAGCATTTTGGGCCATTTGGCTGCCGCGGCAGGGGATAGGGTTTTAGGGTTTTGTATTTTTCTTTTCATTTTGTGTTTTGTGTTTAATTATTTTTCATTCTGTGTTTTCATTAGAAACAAGTTTTCGTATACATACAGAACGCTACTACACAGTACTTGTACACATTGACGCAATATATAATATAATTTCTCTTACAAGCATACATGGAGTCCTAACCAGGTCCAGAGCATGTCTATTTGATTACATGGAGATCATTACATGGATACTTTAGGGTCTACGTATACAGTATTCTCCGCGTGGGTCTATGGCCTTGTCGACAAAAAATGCAGCAAATTTCTCTTGGATTGCTATTAGGCGGTCCTCTGGTAGGAGCTTGTCCCGCATCGCGTCCAACTATATAAAAAGGAGATCGTATGAATTAGACTCAACACAACTTTTTGTAATAAAAATAAAGGGTAAATATATTGTTTACTTACTCGAACATTTTCCGAGGGCTTCTCAATACTGATGCGAATAAACTCGCACACGTAGAATCCACATAGATTAATTCCCTGTGGCTGCCTCGCGCACTTTACAAGAATAGAATTCAATCAAATAATAACTCTAGCATGATAAATGCAGATAAACTAGAATTAAATAGATGTGTGGACTTAGCTCGTACTACTTACCAAGAGTGATTTAAAAAATAGCTCCTCACGCCATTGACCGTGGACATGGTTCTTGAACTGTGTCCAAACCCTACCCGACAAAGAAAATTAATGTATGAGTTAATAACTACTTGATATCCCAGAAAATGAACGAAAGAAACCGATACAGTGCGATAATGATTGAAATTACCTCTGGAGCGCATCGATAATGCTGCGGTAGTTTTCAATGTCTTTGTTTAGTGAGTCCATGATGTGAACTCTTTCCAAGTCAAGTGAAATGCTTAGAAGAATCCAGTGGTACCTACGCAAGGTTTATATACGTCAGTATCATTTACACTGAACATCGAGTAAGCAAAAGTTAATGTGTACAAAAACTCACTTGCCGTCGTGATAAGGAAATAGTATTTCATTACAGAAATGTTGTTTCATGAGAAACCGCAACAAGTTGTGCTTGGTCTCCAGTGGTTTATCCTTTAGTATAGCTCCATGAACTCGATATGGGTCAATGAACCCAAATCCATTGATAGCCTTTCTTTTACAATCGAGCATCTTCATTCTGCATCATTATATATAGCGTACAAAAGAATATAGTGAGTATACTTACCGGCAATAAATTGAACAAGCTGAGATAGAGACCTAATTACATAAATAAAGTAATCACTTACAGACAATACGAACTGAGGATAGTTTTGTCGAGTTCCTTTAGATTGAATAACTGAAATAATTCTGTAATTCAATAGGGACCTCGTCTTTAGTGAAGTAATGCGATTTTTGAACTTTCAGTAAGAGCCAATTTCGCTGTTCTTTTGATGCTTTCATGTACCATTCATGGAATCGTCGCATTTGTGTTGGCATATCCCGAAGCCTCTCGTGACGACTGGAGGCTCCCCGTGAACAAATTTGGGTGCTACCTCAGCCTTGGGCATATCACCGTGAATAATTTCATGAATAGGCATACCACATTGCTCGGCCAATATCCTAGCCGTTTCCGGATCCATAGGTTCTACCTCATATAGTTGAGGTTCGGGTATGTTCACCTAGAGTGGGGGGAGCGATTGGTTTGGTTGTTTCCCCAGCTGGGGAACATCTCTTTTGGTTCTTCGGCTACCACTTGATTGTTTTGCTTGTTTCCCCAGCTGGGGGACATATGTTCTGATGCTTTCGCTACCTCTCGATTGTTTTGCTTGTTCCCCCTGCTAGGGAACCTCTTTTGTGATGCTTCCTCTACCAGTTGATCTCCTCTGTTTCAGTGTCTTCTGAAGACATCGTGTATAGTCATCTGGCGCATTTAACTGAGCTTGGGATGGCTACGTCAGTAATTTTCTAAAGTGCTCCTTGGTTTCCGGTTTTATTTGGACCTCTGGCTCAGGTTATTTCTTTTTAAAATGAGCATCCACTTCGGCCCGTACGACCGCATCGGTTTCCTCATCAGTCAGGTCATAAGCCCTCTTGGGAGGAATCGGCGGTACTCTTGGGAGGGGCGACAACTGTCGCTTTGGGCGTCGGTTATCGCTCGATGGAGCGGTGGTATTCTTCTGCTTTTGGCCCTTAGTGGGTGGAGGCGGCTGTGTAGATTGAGATGGACTCGTGTTGGGGTCATGGATTGGACTATTACTAGGAGGAGACGATGCACTTGGAGGTGGACTTGGAGGAGACGGTGCACTGGGAGGAGACGGTTGCCTTGGAGGTGATGGATTGTTTCTCGGTGGAGAAGGTGGCCTTGGTGTCGAGCCTGGAAACTTGATGTATTCTTTTTTCCAAAGAATGAAGCCACTCGTGACTTCTCCCAGTGTCGTCTCCCCTTCACCTCCAGGGATGTCAAGCTGTAGTGACTGACACATAGGTAGAATTTCATCCACACTGACACGAGCATAGCCAGCTGGAATCGGATTGCAATGATAGGTCGCTCCTGGTGCAGAAGGTAAAGCAAAGCCGACCTCCACCTTCATGGAAATATTCTTCATTTCAACATGTAGCTCACAACTAGTCTTCTCCTTAATTGTATCCACGGGGTACACATCCATCGTTGCATCATTACCGTGGCTCTCCGTGGAAGTCATGCTGCTTTTTCGTTGCGATGGGCTGACCGTACTGTCCGGTGCAGGATCTTGCTGTCGGAGTCCTTTAAGTTCATTAAGCTCCTGGCGATGCTCCTGCAGCATGGCTTCAAACCTCGTGAACCGCTCCGTATCCTCCTCTTTTTACCGCTTTGTTATTCTCGATCGGCTTCTGTACGTGTCAAGGTGCTCGAGAAACCCGATAACCCATGGATAAGAAGGTCCGAACCCTCTTGTTCGTCCAGACTTTTCAGGATTCCCGAGAGCCTTTGTCAACTCATCGTTCTCTCTGTCAGGAATAAACGTTCCCTCTTCAACCTCTTTTATCACTTTAATAAGTTCTTTCTTGGGTGAAGAGATTTCTTCGGCTGCAACAATCTCGCCTGTTTCTGGGTCTAATGATGCCCCATGCCCGAATACCCAATTTCTTGACCTCTGTGCCCATATGATGGTGATATTTCTTTTTGGCTGCATTTAACTTATTTTTTGCTGATATTGCCTTAGCTGGTTCCGAGGTCTTGTATTCCACAAATGCGGCCCAGTTATCCTGCTGCAACTCTAGTGGGCTAGTGAATGGAGGAGTTTTTTTCTTCAAGACATACTTGTGGTACAATCTTTTTTTCCATTCCTTGAATAGTTCGGCCATCTTCTTAAGAGCAAAGTGCTTGACTTTCCTCGTCATTTGCTGTGTGAGCTCATCAGTCTCCAAGACTGGTAGGGTGAAATGTGTCATGAGAGAATTCCACATCGTATCTTTCGCTCTGTCATCTATAAAACTAGCCCCAGCTGGATCCTTTTTCTTTCCTGGCTTGTTCCAATTTCACGTGGTGATCGGGACTTTGTCTCTAACAATCAGTCTGCACTGACTTGTAAATGCATTCGCAGATTCTTTGGGCTCCAGCGGTTGACCTTGCGGAGAGACTAAGTCAATGCTGAAACGGACATCAGCGGGCAACTTGTGTGTCGGGCCTTTTGTCCTTGTAGAAGATTGGCCGGAAGCGGAGGTCTAAGAGAAGAAAGATTCGTTAGTACATATATACGAATCAATTAGTGCATCTATACTAGTGAACGATCGATAGAAGCTTTATATACCTCGACGGAGTTTGTCATTATTATGGTGTCTTCACCATGGTCTCCACCATGATCAGCACCATCGTCTCCACTATTTTCTCCACCATCGTCTCTTCCAGAAAAATTAAGATATTCGGAGCCATCATAATATGACCCCCAGTACCCTCATCTATAATGTTGAGAAGCTCCTTTTCATTTTGTCTACCGTCCATAGCTTAACTAATACAGAAAAAGAATATTGCATTAAGTAAAAGAATATTACAACTGCGACAACTCGGATACAGTACTTAGTGATTAAGATAAAGTACAATAATGTAAGATAAAGTACATTATTAATACATCTCGCTCATAATATAAAGTATATTATTCATACATCTCGCTCATATCAAAATAGCGAACGCGGCTGTCGCGTTCTGTGCTATGGGAGCTCTGCAGCCACAGAAGAGGAACCATCACCGGAGAATAGCTCGGGTGAGATCCGTGAACCTGCCAGATATTGGAGAACCTAGTCTCCAAAAGATACATGTATCGTCGTACATGCTCGTCCTCCTCCCTGATACGACAACGTACCACCTCCTCGGGGGCTGGCTCCCTCTGCACCGCTCCTGAACCTCGTGGATGCCACCAAAGAAGCTCCGGGTTGACGATGATACCCGGATTCCTCACCAAGGTACGAGTCCCGACAGGTAGCACCTCCCAAAGGTTAACCAGTGAGCCCAGACTCGGACATCCCCGACGGAGTCCAGTAGGCTCGGACGAGGTGGACGCGGCATAACTAAATAATAGCAATAAATTACAATCATAAAACATAATTAACTAACTAAACTAATAACACTAACCCTAAACCTAACACTAACTAAACTAAACCTAATTAACTAAGTATTCTAACTAACTCTAACTAACCCTAGATAATACTAACCTATACAATTAACCTAATACTAATACTAATACTACTAAAATCCCTAACTAAATCACTAACTAAATCACTAAATAAAATCCCTAACTAAATAAAATCCCTAACTAAATAAAATCACTAACTAATTCACTAACTAAATCACTAAATAAAATCCCTAACTAATTCACTAACTAAATCACTAAATAAAATCCCTAACTAAATCCCTAACTAAATAAAATCACTAACTAATTTACTAACTAAATCACTAAATAAAATCCCTAACTAAATAAAATCACTAACTAATTCACTAACTAAATCACTAAATAAAATTCCTAACTAAATCCCTAAATAAAATCCCTAACTAAATCCCTAACTAAATAAAATCCCTAACTAAATCCCTAACTAAATAAAATCCCTAACTAACAAAATCACTAAAATCCCTAACTAAATAAAATCACAAAATCCCTCACCTGCAGGGGTGGCGCGGCGCGGCGGGATGGACGACGTCGTGCGACTGAAGGAAATATACCCTGAGAGGCAATAATAAAGTTGTTATTATGTATTCCTTGTATATGATAGATGTTTATTTTGCATGCTATAATTGTATTGATAGGAAACATCAATACATGTGTGTTAATAAACAAAAAGGGTTCCTAGTCATGCCTCTCTTATAGACTAGCTTGTTGATTAACAAGATGATCAAGGTTTCCTGATCATGGACATTGGATGTTGTTAATAACAAGGTCACACCATTGGTGGAATGATATGATGAACATTCATCCGAAGTATAGCATTATGATCAAGTCATTGTGTTTATATTGCTATAACATCATACGAAGTAATCTTTATCCTTAGACCATGAGATCATGTTAATTGCTAACACCGGAAGAGTATCTTGATAACATCAAACGTCACACCGTAACAGGGTGACTATAAAGGTGGGTTCAGTGCTATGAAGGTGTTATGTTGAGGCTCATGGATCAAGAGTGTAATTTGTCAATCCCGATGACGGATAGATATACTCTGGACCCTCTCGGTGATATCACATTAAGATAGCTTGCAAGCAAGTGATGTGATCACTAGAATGTTATATCACGGGAACGAGAAAAGAGTGCATGTCGGTAACGAGATCAAACTAGGTATTTGGATACCGATGGTCGAATCTCGGACATGTATTATATCATGAGACAAAGGGATTAAATTGCTGACGTTAAAGGTTCTCACGATCACAGAAGTGATCGTTGAATATGCAGGATTCAGTATGGATCTCCAGGTCCCGCTTCTGATTATTGATCTGAGAGGAGTCTCAATCATGTCTGCACTATTCGCGAACCATAGGGTGACACACTTAAGGATTTCCGGACACCATTTAGGAGCACATATGTTCCAGACAAAAGGTTTGCAAAGCGCAGGAAATGTTTCGATAGAAACAGGAATTGTTTCGATAGAAACCGGAATTGTTTCGGGTGAAATTGCAGAAAGTAGTTCTGCATGTGATATTGAAATGTTCCAAGGGGTTTTATGTGAATGTTTGTTAATTAAAGTAATTAACAAAATTCTGAATAAAATAAATAAAAGAGTTTTATTAATTGAGAGTTGCATTTAATTTGGTGGAAATTAAATACATGTGAGTGGGATTTTGGGTGGAGGCCATGTTTATGTGAGTGGAGGTTCACCACATGAATGAAGGAGGGGAGGAGTCCCCCCCTCATGCACCGGCTATGGGAGGGGAGGGGTCTCCCTCCCTCCTATATAAAGCCCCCCTCTCCCCTCTCACAAAACACACCTCCTCGTGAAGGATCTCTCTCCCCCTCTAGATATTTCCCCATGGTCTTGGATTAGCGAGATACATGTTCCCGGTGGCCTTGCGTCTGGAAGGAGTTGCTGCTTCCGCTGATTCGCTGGAGCGAGGAGGTGGAGGTTGTCCGGTGGCTTGAACGTGTGTGCGAGGATGGATGCGCTGCTGATTTGCGGCGCTCGGACTTCCACACGATCTTGAGATCGGCAAGCGTACGACTACATCAACCACGAGTTCCTACTCGTTAACAAAACTCATTGTCTTCGAGGGTAAGTTCTCCATGGATGTATGTCCACCCGTTGCTCTGTATCTAGTAGATAGATCTTGGCGTATAGTTCTCATCGTAGGAAAATTTTTGTTTTCTATGCTGCGGACCCAACAGTGGTATCAGAGCCTGATCTATGCGTAGATGCTTTGCACGGGTAGTACACATATGTTTATATGTGGGCGATGATGATCATGTTATTGCATCTTCTATGTACTTTGGATATTTGTGGCATAGTGGGATGAAGCGGCCCGGACCAACCTTACATGTCATCGTACATGAGACCGGTTCCACGACTGACATGCAACTAGTTTTGCATAAATGGCTAGCGGGTGTCTGTCTCTCCTACTATAGTCAATATCTGATTTACAACGAGTTGCTAATAACTTGGTTATCTTCGTTGTGGTTCATGTTCGTAGGTAAGACCGGTTCTATCTCCGGAAGCCCTAAGCCACGTAAAACTTGCAATTGATAAATTAGAGGCGTCTAGTTTAGATCGTTGCTGGGCTAGTGTTTTGATATGGTATTGTTGTAAGTAGATGTATGATAGATACTCTTACAACTCACTTAACGTGTAAGTTCCATAGACCTTGGCCTTACACACAAAGGAATGATAGAGATCATACCACGATGCAAATGATAGACATCAAATGCATGGACCATATCACCTCACTTCACACATTAGATGTTAGCATCTTATATTGCTAGTTTGGCGCTTTTGGTAGCATTATAAGATGATCCCTCATTTAGATATCAAGATAAAATGTGTTCTTCCTTAAGTATGCACCGTTTTGTGGATTGTGTTTTGAGGCATCACGTGATGATCGGGTGTTTTCAACTCTACGCTTTCATACAACGGGTGTAAGACAGTTTTATACACGCGAATACTAAGGTTCTTACTTGACGAGCCTAGCATGTACAGACATGGCCTCAGAACACGGACCGAAAGGTTAAGCATGAGTCATATAGTTGATATGATGCCCATATAGATGCTCGCCTTTGAAGCTACACCGACTCACGTGATGATCGGACTTGGTGTAGTGGATTTGGTTCATGTAATCACCAAAAGGACACGAGGGATGTCGTTTTTGAGTGGGAGTTCATTAGTAATTTGGATTAGTTGAACTCAATCTATCATAAACTTAGTCTAAATAAACTTTACAAATTCTGTCGTAGATGGCACCACCTGCTTTTAATTTCAATGTGTTCATGGAGAAAGAGAAACTTGCTGTAAATGGTAGCAACTTCACCAACTGGGCTATGAATTTGAGGATTCTCCTCACTGCTGCACAAAAGCAATATGTGCTAGATGCGCCGCTAGGCCCCCCACCAGCTCCTGATGCCCCTGACGAGGAAAAGAACGTCTATATAACTCGTCAGGAGGACCACAACTTAGTTCATTGCGGCATACTGTATGGGCTAGAGCCAGAACTTCGAAAGCGTTTCAAAAATGGCAATGCTTTTGATACCATGGGATAATTGAAAATGATTTTCAATACCCATGCTGCCGTAGAGAGTTATAATGCTACAGAAAAGTTCTTTAGCTGCATGATTGAGGAAAACAGCTCCGTTAGTGAGCACGTACTCAAAATGTCTGGGTACGCCGATAAGCTTGTGTCCTTAGGAATAACGATTCCCATTGACTTAGGCATACATCGTGTTCTGCAATCTCTGCCACCTAGCTACAAGAGCTTCGTGATGAACTATAATATGCAGGGCATGAAGAAGTCTCTTCCCGAGCTTCTGTCAATGCTGAAGACTGCAGAAGTGGAAATTAGGAAAGAACATCAAGTGTTGATGATCAATAGAACCACTGGTTTCAAGAAGGACAAGAAAGGCAAGCACAAGGGAAAGAAGGGTGGCAAGTCTGTTGCCGCTGAAAAAGAAACCCCAGCTGGCTCTAAGTCGACACCGAGTGCTACTATTGCAAGGGGATCGCCATTGGGCAGAATCGCCCCAAGTATTTGGCGGACAAGAAGTCCGGCAAGGCAAACAAAGGTATATGTGATATACATGTTATTGATGTGTACTTGACTAGTACTCGCAGTAGCACCTAGGTATTTGATACAGGATCGGTTGCTAATATATGTAACTCGGTTCAGGGGTTGCGAAACAAGCGACAACTAGCAAGGGATGAGGTCACGATGCGGGTCGGCAATGGATCAAGAGTTGATGTGATCGCCGTCGGAACGCTGCCTCTCCATATGCCATCGGGATTAGCTATAAACCTGAATAATTGTTATTTGGTGCCTGCACTGAGCATGAACATTGTATCCGGATCGTGTTTGATGCAAAGTGGTTATTCGTTTAAGTCTGAAAACAATGGTTGTTCGATTTATATGAATAATATCTTTTTTGGTCATGCACCTGTGTTGAATGGTTTATTTCTGTTGGATCTCGATAGCAGTATTACGCATATTCATAATGTTGATGCTAAAAGGATTAAACTTGATAATGATATATCTACATATATGTGGCACTGCCGTCTAGGTCATATTGGCGTTAAACGCATGAAGAAACTCCATTCTGATGGACTTTTGGAATCACTTGATTTTGAATCATTTGATACATGTGAGCCATGCCTTATGGGCAAGATGACTAGAACGCCGTTTTCCGGTTCAATGGAACGGGCGACATATTTATTGGAAATCATATATACTGATGTATGTGGACCAATGAGTGTGTCGGCGCGAGGTGGATATCGTTATTTTGTTACTTTCATGGATGATTTGAGTAGATACGGGTATATCTATTTGATGAAACATAAGTCTGAAACCTTTGAAAAGTTCAAAGAATTTCAGAATGAAGTGGAAAATCATCGTAACAGAAAGATCAAATTTCTGCGGTCCGACCGTGGAGGAGAGTATCTTAGTTACGAGTTTAGCACACATATGAAAGACTGTGGAATAGTTTCATAACTCACGCCTGCCGGAACACCACAACGTAATGGTGTGTCAGAACGTCGTAATCATACTTTATTAGATATGGTTTGATCTATGATGTCTCTGACTGACTTGCCACTGTCATTTTGGGGTTATGCACTGGAAACAGCTACATTCACTTTAAATCGGGCACCATCTAAATCCGTTGAAAAGACACCGTATGAATTATGGTTTGGAAACAAACCTAAGTCATTCTTAAAGTTTGGGGATGCGATGTTTATGTGAAGAAACTTCAACCGGATAAACTCGAACCCAAAGCGGAAAAATGCGTCTTCATAGGATACCCTAAGGAAATGATTGGGTATACCTTCTATCACAGATTCGAGGGCAAGGTCTTTGTTGCCAAGAATGGATCCTTTCTTGAGAAGGAGTTTCTCGCGAAAGGTGTGAGTAGTCGGAAGGTAGAACTCGAAGAGGTTATTGAACCTTCTCTTCATGAAATGGCGAGTAGCGCAGCACCGGAAATTGTTTCGGAGTTGACTTCACCTAATGAAGAGAGGGCTAATGATATTGATCATAAAACTCCGAAAGAGGACACTACCGAACCTCGCAGGTCAAGCAGGACACGTGCAGCTCCTGAACTGTACGGCAATCCTGTTGTGAATTTCATGGTTGATGAAATGGATGACCCTGCGATGTATGAAGAAGCGATGATGAGCCTGGATTCCAACAAATGGCTAGAAGCCATGAAATCTGAGATGGAATCCATGTACGAGAACCAAGTTTGGAACTTGGTAGACTTACCTCATGACCGAAAGGCCGTTGAGAATAAATGGATTTTCAAAAGGAAAACTGATGCTGATGGTAATGTGACCATCTATAAGGCTCGACTTGTCGCAAAGGGGTTTCGACAAATTCAAGGAGTTGACTACAATGAGACATTCTCTCCCGTAGCGATGCTTAAGTCGGTTAGGATTATGTTAGCAATTGCTGCATATTTCGATTATGAAATATGGCAGATGGATGTCAAAACTGCGTTCCTCAATGGTAAGATTGAAGAAGAGTTGTATATGATACAACCTAAGGGTTTTGTCGATCCTAAGGATGCTAATAAGGTGTGCAAACTTCAGCGATCCATCTATGGACTGAAGCAAGCATCACGAAGTTGGAATCTCCGCTTTGATGAGGTGATCAAAGAGTTTGGATTTGTCCAAACTTATGGAGAGGCTTGTATTTACAATAAAGTGAGTGGGAGCAATGTGGCATTTCTGATATTATATGTGGATGACATATTATTGATTGGAAATGATTTAGATCTTTTAAACAGTGTTAAAAGTTATCTAAACAGCAAATTTTCGACGAAGGACCTTGGTGAAGCTTCATATATATTAGGCATTAAAATCTATAGAGATAGATCAAGACGCCTAATTGGGCTATCGCAGAGTACATACCATGATAAGATATTAAAGAAGTTTAATATGGACGGAAGTAAGAAGGGGTTCTTACCTATGTTGCAAGGCAAGACATTGAGTAAGACTCAAAGTCCGCCACGGAAGAAAGAGAGATAATGGATAAGATCCCCTATGCCTCAGCCATAGGCTCTATAATGTATGCCATGCTATGTACAAGACCGGATGTGGCACATGCTATTAGTTTGATTTGTAGGTACCAATCTGATCCAGGTTCGGAACACTGGATAGCGGTCAAGAATATCCTTAAGTACTTGAGAAGAACTAAGGATATGTTTCTTGTATACGGAGGTGAAGAAGAGCTAGTCGCTAAGTGTTATGTCGATGCTAGCTTTGACACTGATCCGGATGACTCTAAGTCTCAATCCGGATACGTATTTCTCTTGAACGGAGCAGCAGTTAGTTGGAGGAGCTCCAAATAACCTGTGGTAGCTGGATCAACAACGGAGGCGGAATATGTTGCTGCTTCAGAAGCGGCGTAGGAAGCAGTTTGGATGAAAGAGTTCATTACGGAACTGGGTGTGGTTCCCAGTGCGTTGGACGAAGGTGATCTATTGTGACAACAATGGAGCCATAATAGCAAAGGAACCAAGGTCTCACAAGAATTCCAAGCATATTAAGCGCCGGTTTCACTCCATCCGCGAGCATGTCAAGGATGGAGATATAAAGATTTGTAAAGTGCACACGGACCTGAATGTAGCAGATCCGTTGACTAAAGTACTCCCTAGGGCAAAACATGATCAACACCAGAACTCCATGGGTGTTAGATTTATCACTATATAAACTAGATTATTGTCTCTAGTGCAAGTGGGAGACTGAAGGAAATATGCCCTGAGAGGCAATAATAAAGTTGTTATTATGTATTCCTTGTATATGATAGATGTTTATTTTGCATGCTATAATTGTATTGATGGGAAACATCAATACATGTGTGTTTAATAAACAAAAAGGGTTCCTAGTCATGCCTCTCTTATAGACTAGCTTGTTGATTAACAGGATGATCAAGGTTTCCTGATCATGGACATTGGATGTTGTTAATAACAAGGTCACACCATTGGTGGAATGATGTGATGAGCATTCTTCCGAAGTATAGCATTACGATCAAGTCATTGTGTTTATATTGCTATAACATCATACGAAGTAATCTTTATCCTTAGACCATGAGATCATGTTAATTGCTAACACCGGAAGAGTATCTTGATAACATCAAACGTCACACCGTAACAGGGTGACTATAAAGGTGGGTTCAGTGCTATGAAGGTGTTATGTTGAGGCTCATGGATCAAGAGTGGAATTTTTCAATCCTGATGACGGATAGATATACTGGGCCTCTCGGTGATATCACATTAAGATAGCTTGCAAGCAAGTGATGTGATCACTAGAATGTTATATCACGGGAACGAGAAAAGAGTGCATGTCGGTAACGAGATCAAACTAGGTATTTGGATACCGATGATCGAATCTCGGACATGTATTATATCATGAGACAAAGGATTAAATTATCGGCGTTAAAGGTTCTCACGATCACGAAGTCATCGTTGAATATGCGAGTCGTTATGGATCTCCGTGTCCCGCTTCGATTATTGATCTGAGAGGAGTCTCAATCATGTCTGCATTATTCGCGAACCGTAGGGTGACACACTTAAGGGTTGCCGGAAACCATTTAGGAGCACATATGTTCCAGACAAAAGGTTTGCAAAACGCAGGAAATGTTTCGATAGAAACCGGAATTGTTTCGGGTGAAATTGCAGAAAGTAGTTCTGCATGTGATATTGAAATGTTGCAAGGGGTTTTATGTGAATGTTTGTTAATTAAAGTAATTAACAAAATTCTGAATAAAATAAATAAAAGAGTTTTATTAATTGAGAGTTGCATTTAATTTGGTGGAAATTAAATACATGTGAGTGGGATTTTGGGTGGAGGCCATGTTTATGTGAGTGGAGGTTCACCACATGAATGAAGGAGGGGAGGAGTCCCCCCCTCATGCGCCGGCTATGGGAGGAGGGTCTCCTCCCTCCTATAAATCCCCTCTCCCCTCTCACAAAACACACCTCCTCGTGAAGGATCTCTCTCCCCCTCTAGATATTCCCCCATGGTCTCGGATTAGCGAGATACATGTTCCCGGTGGCCTTGCGTCTAGAAGGAGTTGCTGCTTCCGCTGATTCGCTGGAGCGAGGAGGTGGAGGTTGTCCGGTGGCTTGAACGTGTGTGCGAGGACGGATGCGCTGCTGATTTGCGGCGCTCGGACTTCCACACGATCTTGAGATCGGCAAGCGTACGACTACATCAACCACGAGTTCCTACTCGTTAACAAAACTCGTTGTCTTCGAGGGTAAGTTCTCCATGGATGTATGTCCACCCGTTGCTCTGTATCTAGTAGATAGATCTTGGCGTATAGTTCTCATCGTAGGAAATTTTTGCTTTCTATGCTGCGGACCCAACAACGACGAGGCGGGACAGGCGAGGGTGCGGGCGGCGGCGGCGATCCCTCCTCGGTGGCGCGTGCAACGACGGCGCGTGCGACGGACGAGCGGGGCTAGGACGGGCGGCAGGCGAACGGGCCGGGCTGGGACGGGCGCGGCGAGGAGGGAAGGACGCGGCGGGACAGCCTCGACACGGGCGGCGCAGCGGGACAACGCGGCGAGCTTATGGAGGCCTCGGGGAGCGCGGCGAGCTTGCGGCGGCATCGGAGAGAAGAAACTGATCTGGGTCGTGGCACGACCCGGGGTCAGCGATGGGCTATTTATACCCCCACCCGGGGCTAAAGGTGTTTTCAGCCCGCCGCACTTCCCGCGCGCCACACCCCTTTAGCCCCGGTTTGTAATACAAACCGGGGCTAAAGGTTGTTTTTGGCGCCAAAACCAAAAATGGTTTATAGTTTTCAGAAAATTATGTATTATATATCAAAATTTTCAGAAAAAGAAGATCTGTAATTTAAATCTATTATCATACTTTATTATACAACTTAAATGAAATTATCTATTGTTTAACAAGTATTATATTTAGTACAAATGTTCACAAATAACAATAAAAATATAGTTTATTATTTAAAAATGGAAAAAAATACATATAATATACCAAAATATTCACAAAAAATAATAGACTCATTAGAAATATAATATTTAATACTAAAACTATTAACTAGGACTAAAACATATTTTTCCGCTATTTCTCCCGCTTCCCGCCATTTACCCGCTTCCCGCCATGTTCTCCCGCCATTTCCCCTGCTTCCCGCCATGTTCTCCTGCCATGTCCCTCTATATCTAGGCCGACCGCCATGTCCATCCACATATCCACACCTTCTCTCTCACAACAACCGACACCGCTTACTGGGCTTTTATGACACTCGAGGAGATCGATGCGCTGTGCGCCTCCAGCTACCCATGCCCGCCGGGGTACCGGCTGCCCGGTGGCTGGATGCTGAGCGCTGGAGGGGTTCCTATTCCTCCTGTGCCTCAAGGTTCGGCCCGCCAGGCAGCCATCACGAACCACTTCTACCTCGAGCTCACGCCGGAGCAGCGGATGGATCCCCATTGGGATCCCGACAACCTCGACACCTGGAATATCTTCTTCGCAAACCGGCGGGAAAGGGAGCTCGCCAGGTACGAGGGTGATGGCCCACCCCCAGTGAACCACAACGAGGCTGGTCGCCGCCTGTGGTTGGCGAACCGGACTATCACCGGTGTGATGCGCTACATCGCCATGGGAGACCATCCTCGCCTGAGGTACCCGCACTTTCACCAGCAGCATAGCCACAAGAATGGTGGTGGTGGTGAAGGCCTAGGGCGTACTGGGGTCGTCATCCGAGCCCTCCCCGCGTGTCGTGAATCCGAGGCCGGAGGATCCATCCGCGTGCTACAAGGAAGGGCTGAGGATCCATCCGCGTGCTACGAGCGACGACGATGACGATGACGATTCCGAAGACGACCCAGAAGCTATGTACTACAGGGCTAGATATGATTATGACTATTTTTTATGTTTTAATATTAAATAATTTCTGTCCACAACAAGTTGCAATACTACCTATTGAGATCGAGATAGTTCATATCCATATACATATAAGAAGATCATTAAAAATAAAGGTTTAATAATATTGCACATCACCAACATCAACACATGTTAGGGTTTTCTTCTAATCCGTAACCATGGAGCATCTTCCTTACTTAATGGGATGCTTGGGTCATCCTTCACAGCGAAGGGCGGAATTTCATGAAACTTATCATAATCGTCTGACATGTCTGTCTTATCCTCCACCCCCACGATGTTTCTTTTTCCTAAAAGAACTATGTGGTGCTTTGGCTCATCGGATGCTGTATTCTTTTGCTTATCTTTCCTTTTTCTCGGTTTGATAGACATGTCTTTCATATAAAAAACCTGATCCACATCATTGGCTAGGACAAATGGTTCATCTCTATATGCAAGGTTGTTGAGATCCACTGTTGTCATTCCGTATTTCTTGTCTACCTCAACCCCGCCTCCTGTCAGCTTGACCCATTTGCACCGAAACAAAGGAACCTTAAAAAAAGGTCCATAGTCAAGTTCCCATATCTCCTCTATGTAACCATAATATGTATCCTTTTGCCCATTCTCATCTGTTGCATCAAATCGGACACCACTATTTTGATTGGTGCTCTTTTTATCTTGGGCGATCGTGTAAAATATATTCCCATTTATCTCGTACCCTTGGAAAGTCAATATAGTCGAAGATGGTGCCCTTGCCAACAAGTACAACTGCTCTCCAACATTTATGTCATTCATGAGATGTGTCTGCAACCAACCGCCAAAAGTCCTCATATGTTCATCTCTAATCCAGGAGCCAGGGTTCCCCGGGTTGTTGGAGTGTACAATATTCTTGTGTTCCTCGATATACGGAGCCACCAAGGTGGAACTTTGCAGAACTGTGTAGTGTGCTTTAGTGAGAGAATGTCCGTCCATACATATCCTTGCTTTCTTTTCTAGCGTGCCTTTTCCACTAATTCTACCCTCATGCCGTGATTCAGGAACACCGATGGGCTTAAGGTCAGGAATAAAGTCAACACAAAACTCAATGACCTCCTCTGTTCCATATCCCTTTGAGATGCTTCCTTCTAGCCTAGCACGGTTATGAACATATTTCTTTAACACTCCCATGAACCTCTCAAAGGGGAACATATTGTGTAGCAATACAGGACCAAGAATGTTAATCTCATCGACTAGGTGAACTAGGAGGTGAGTCATAATATTGAAGAAGGATGGTGGGAACACCAACTCGAAGCTGACAAGACATTGGACCACATCTTTCTGTAACCTTAATAGACTATCTAGACTGATTACCTTCTGAGAAATTGCATTGAGAAACGCACATAGCTTCACAATGGGTACTCGAACATTTTCCGGCAGGAGTCCCCTCAATGCAATCGGAAGCAGCTGGGTCATAAGCACGTGGCAGTCATGAGACTTTAGGTTTTGAAATTTTTTCTCTGCCATATTTATTATTCCCTTTATGTTCGATGAGAAACCATACGGGACCTTGATACTGTAAAGGGCTTCAAAAAAGATTTCCTTCTCTTCTTTGGTAAGAGCGTAGCTAGCAGTACCTTCAAACAGCTCTGGATGCATGCCGTCTCGGTCTTTTGTACGTTGTTGGTCCTGCCGTACTTCAGGTGTATCTTTGCTCTTCCCATACACGCCCAAGAAGCCTAGCAGCGTCACGCAAAGATTCTTCGTCAGGTGCATCACGTTAATTGCAGAGCGGACCTCTAGGACTTTCCGATAGGGTAGCTCCCAAAATATAGATTTCTTTTTCCACATGGGTGTGTGTCCGACATCGTCCTTCGGAACAGATTGTCTACCAGGACCCTTTCCAAAGATTACTTTTAAATCCTTCATCATGTCAAATACATCATCACCAGTACGGCGGATAGGATTACACCGGCTGTCTGCCTCACCATTGAAATGCTTACCTTTCTTTCTTAGGATGTGCGTGGGCGGAAGAAAACGACGATTCCCCGGGTACACATTCTTCTTACATTTATCCAAATATATACTTTCAGTATTGTTTAAACAGTGTGTGCATGCATTGTATCCCTTGTTTGTCTGTCCTGAAATATTACTAAGAGCGGGTCAATCATTGATTGTTATGAACAACAACGCTTGTAGGTCAAATTCCTCCTGCTTGTTCTCATCCCACACACGTACACCTTGTCCGTGCCACAACTGTAAGAGTTCTTCAACTAATGGCCTTAGGTACACATCAATGTCTTTGCCGGGTTGCTTCGAGCCTTGGATAAGCAGTGGCATCATAATGAACTTCCGCTTTATGCACAACCAAGGAGGAAGGTTATAGATACACAAAGTCATAGGCCAGGTGCTATGACTGCAGCTCTGCTCCCCAAAAGGATTCATGCCATCTGTACTTAGACCAAACCATAAGTTCCTCGCATCACCTGCAAAGTCCGGAAACTCTCTCTTGATTTTTCTCCACTGCGACCCATCAGCGGGGTGTCTCAACATCTCGTCTTTCTTACGGTCTTCCATGTGCCATCGCAACAACTTGGCATGCTCTTTGTTCCTAAATAAACGTTTCAACCGTGGTATTATAGGAGCATACCACATCACCTTGGTAGGAACCCTCTTCATGCGGCGCTCACCCTCAACATCACCAGGGTCATCTCGTCTTATCTTATACCGCAATGCAGTGCATACTGGGCATGCATCCAAATTCTCGTACTCCTCGCCGCGGTAGAGGATGCAGTCATTAATGCATGCATGTATCTTCTGCACCTCTAATCCTAGAGGGCAGACAACCTTCTTTGCTTCGTAGGTACTGGCGGTCAGTTCGTTATCCTTTGGAAGCAAATTCTTCATTATTTTCAGCAACTTTTCAAATCCTTTGTCAGTCACACCGTTCTCTGCCTTCCATTGCAGCAATTCCAGTGTGCTACCCAGTTTTTTGTGTCCATCTTCACAATTTGGGTACAACAATTTGTTGTGATCCTCTAACATCTTCTTGAACTTCAACCTCTCCCTTTCAGTTACGCATTCTTCCTTAGCATCAGCAATGGCCCGACTAAGATCATCATCGGACAGATCTGATGCCCGTTCTTCATCTTTTTCTTCATCAATGTCTTCGATTGTAGTACCATCATATTCAGGGTAGTCATTGTCATTCTCTTCTTCTTTATTGTCTTCCATCATAACCCCTCTTTCTCCGTGCTTGGTCCAACAATTATAGCCGGTCATGAAACCGGACCGAAATAGGTGGCTATGAAGGACTCTTGAGGAAGAGTATTATTTATGATTCCGACAAACACCACATGGACAAGACATAAAACCATTCCGCTTGTTTGCCTCGGCCACAAGAAGAAAAGAATACACGCCTTTAATGAACTCATTAGAGAGTCGGTCAGCGTACATCCATTGCCGGCTCATCTGCATTATATAATTAATTAAGTACATCAAACATAATCATAATTAATTAGTACTAATCTAAAAAAACAAAATTAAAGCCAGCAACCGGGACTAAAGATATGATGAACCTTTAGTCCCGGTTAGAGGCACCAACCGGGACTAAATGTGGATGTGGAGAAAACATGTCGACACTATGTCCTCAGTGGAAGCACTAAGCCAGTAAATTAAATGACTCTACTATTTTGGGTGGGTGGCAGCATAATCATAATTAATTAGTACTAATCTAAAAACAAAATTAAAACCAGCAACCGGGACTAAAGATATGATGAAACTTTAGTCCCGGTTGGAGACACCAACCGGGAATAAATGTGGATGTGGAGACAATATGTCGACACTATGTCCTCAGTGGGCAGCACTAAGCCAGTAAATTAAATGCTGACACTATTTTAGGTGGGTGGCAGCACTATGCCAGGGTGAGTGTGTCGATATTATGTCATCAGTGCCCAACACTATGTTGTGCTGCTTAATCTATAAATAGGTATGCATTCTTGTGAAGAACTGCAAGATGGTGTGCGAGACCAGGGACACCACTACGGTGAGCTTCGAAGATGTCTTAGGACCTCGTCCTCAGACATCTTCGAGGAGCTCGCCGTAGAGGCACTCTCTAATATGTGAAATTAGTTAGCTCCACCAGCATACTGATTTAGCTAGAGAAGATATAAACCGAAAGATCGTGTGGAAGAGCAGGGACACCACTACGGCAGAGCTTCTCGAAGATGTCTTAGGATCTCGTCCTCAGACATCTTCGAGGAGCTCGCTAATATGTGAATTGTGATGTCTTCTTATCAAGCTTTTATGAATTAGCCCTATCTTTGTTACAATTTTTTCAGTTTGTTGAACGCAGGAAGACGAAGAAGGATATTTTGCCCAGCTAGCTAGTTAGAATGATGAACTCACGCATGTGTGTGCTTCTAAAATCAAATTTCGAGACTATGTGCCAAAACAAAATATATATAGATAGAATCCACATATTGTGATATTTACCTTAGAGTTCCTTACATTAATACAAGATAGATAGAATCTAAACATCGATCTCATGCTATCATTGCAAAAATTACTACCAAACTAAATCCACAAATCCATCTATAAGATAGAGCATGAAATGAGCTAATATAGCAATGATAGTTCAAAGGATGAAGTTGCTCACCTTTTAGAACCTTTGGATAGATGGGGCACCACAAAATATAGACAAATCTTGAGGAAAAAAATGGCATGAACTTGAGCTTGAAGCAAGAATGAGAGAGAGAGGAGAGCCACCAGCTTGAATGGTGGCTCGGGCAGGGGAAGAAGATATAGCCAGACCTTTAGTCCCGGTTCATGTCCAGAACCGGGGCTAAAGGTCCACCTTTAGCCTCGGGTCGTATAACAAACCGAGACTAAAGGGTCTGGCGCCCGACCTGGCCTGCCTGAAACCCTTTAGCCCCGGTTTGTTACACGACCCGGGGATAAAGGTCCCGTTCGAACCGGGGCTAGTGCCTGCCACCCCCCTAGGGCCAGTTCTAGCCGTTGGACCGGGGCATTAGTCCCGGTTTGTAGCAAAACCGGGGCTAATACCCCTGGACCAAAGGTCTGTTTTCTACTAGTGTCCCTTTGTCTTGTCGTCGAGCTTCTTTGTCGCCGGTTTCTTGGGCTATGATCTGGTGCAGCATGCTTTCTTCTCTTGATGTGCCATCTTTTGACAACTCATCTTCTCTTTATGGGTGTGTCTTTCTTTGATGTGCCGTCTGTTACATTGTCATTGATCTACGCACTCTTTTGCCTGGTGAGCTTCTATGATGTTGGCTTCTTGTGCTATGATCTTTTGTGACATGTTGTTCTTCTGACCGCCTCTCGGTCTGTGTCGATCTCTTATTCGATCGACTGTGGTTTGACTCTACAGGTTTTGAAGACTCTTCATGCTATGACGACACTTTGAAGACGCGGATTTTGGATTATCATTTTTTTGTAGTTTTTACTTCTTCAAATGCAATGCTATTGCATACGCTTTGCATTTGAGGGGGGGGGGGGGGGGTTAAGGTGTATTAGTATTGGTCTAGGAGTCCGTATTTGTCTAGATTTATCTTCTTGCACCTCAAGTCAGATGTATTATATATTGCGGCATTTGGCCTCCAGATAATACAAGTTGCTTATTCCTAACATTAACAATATCGGAAAAAAAGATACGGATGATTTCTACAAAATATAAAAAGATGCAGATTCTTCCCCTAATGGAGCATGGCTTTAGTCAGGAACCATGACCAGTCTTTGAATCTCGGATGGAACTTGCAAACGACTTTTGAAGGAATTGCCAAGAATAGTGTGTTTGGAGGGAGATGTGAATTAGAGTGTGATCAACATGATGTATAGATCGTACATGCATATCTAGAAGCCTCAAGGGGTGGAGAAAATGAGGAGCTACATGGCATATTGCTAGTCCAGAAGTGCCGAATTTGTGCAGTACAGCACAGTTTAAATATATGAACATGGGAGTTAGCAATCATGGCGCAAGATGACCTTTGATTTACTATTAACTGCTGCAATGAACGTTCAGCTAGCATGCACGATTGTGAGGCGTTGATGCCACACAACCGATCAGCGGGGTAGCAGTTTCCACTGCTTCAAGACACGGTCGTGCTGGTGCATGCCACCGTCTGTTACTCTTCATGGAGATCATGAATAGGCACAAAAATATCAATCAATGCCTTAATTTGCTATGTGAGTCATACGGGAAGAGATAAACAGAATAACATTAAAGGATATGAAGATTGAATGGCACTCGGCATACCTGCTTAGACGACGTTACATGAAAAAAGCTACCGACTTTGTGGAATTTTGTGTTTGGCTGAGGTAGCAGAGTTGAAGACACATGTCAACTTACTATTGCTTGAAGATGCTTGATGAGGTGGATACCTTGCATGTTGAGAGAAATACCCTTAGTGAGGATGATCTTCTTCGTTATACTAGATGATACCCCGCGCTTTGCGGCGGGATTATCATGATAAAATGTTGAATAAGAAATAATTTTATTTTCTTTCCTAATTTAACACAACCTTTGTCGTAAAATGTAAACAATTTCATGAGATTGATCAATACACGATTGGAAAGAAATGTAAACCATGTGCACTAAAGCAGGGATTAGACCAGTTGACACAGGAGAAACAAATCCTGCGCAATGGACAGTCGATGCCCTGGTATTAGTTCATCCAGTGCATAATTTTCTTCATCCGATATATACACATCAATTGACCTTGCACTTACAACCCTTTTTTGGAAAAACAATGAAAGTCAGGATTAACATAGTAAAATTGAATACAAAAGTCTAATGAATATTGGAGTTAAACAATCAAATCTAGAGACCTGATGTGCTGAGAGAAATAAACCGGCTGCAAGTGGTATTGTCTACACTTAGCTTTGAACTATGCCAAACTGGTAAAAAAGGTTAGACATTTCGTCTCTGCCAAATTCACCACCACTATCAAACTCCACTACATTTTAGCAAGTTAATATACAGAAATTAGCAAGAGAATAAGTTTCAATGGTTCAATAAATTATTAGTGGGACAAATTGACCATGAGTCAAGAAATAGTTCACAAACAAATAATAAACATTTTCATGGTTTATAGTCAAAAAAACTTTGGTTTATGAATTTCATTCTATTATAATAATACGCAAAATTCTATTGCAGTTAATACGGTATAATTTTTTTTTGATGTGGAGAAATCAGGTTAGACAGTCACAAACACAATCATTTATAATCTTTCAGAGAGCTATACTATGACCGTGAAGGCTGATAAGTAAAGAGAATCTTACCAATTAAGCGAACTGAACATAATTAGACTAAAGATATATGATCTTAGCACTTTTACTAATCTATACCAATCAAAGGTGGACAATCTGCAACAACAATTACATGCGGACCTGTTCCATACCGGATGCATCTGTAATTTTTGGACATTTTAAGTTTGAGATGGCACTCAGCTAGATAATATGCAGTTCTGCACCTATTTCTCTAGCTCTACAGCTCTGTTCACAAATACAACACGAACATATATTACCCTGCATATATTTCACCCAGAGTATAGAGAACAGAGCTGTGTAGGCATATATTCGACAATGAAACCTACAAAAGCAGAGCGCCATGCGGCCATGCCAGGGGAGGGAGGTAGGAAGCATGGATGAGCAAGTGTGCAGCCGTGCGGGTATAATAAACGTGTAAGAGGAAAATTCTCATGACAAATCATTCAAAAATCACCTGCACGCATAGATCTGGGTGAGGTTTACAACGATATAGAACAATGGGCAGTTAAGTAGATGCTCATCGAGCAGTTGATCTGCTCCACTGCCATTGTAGACAGTGCTATCGAACATCTTCACTGCTGTCTAATGAAAATTTGAGCATTACGACCCTACAGACCACGTACACATATTCAGCTTCCAACGAAGCATGTCAAGGCCAGGATAACCACCCTGCTACCGACGACATTGGGTATAAGGAGAGGGATAGACATTTGGAAGAGGGAGAAGAGGTAGGGAGGTGGGAGACTGGGGATGCGAGGGGAAGGAATATATAAACAACCAGGCAGATCAGAGGTCTTCGGATGTGGGAGTTTCAATTGTCATAATAAGGATTAATGGAAGGGGAATGGTTCGGGAAGATCATGCGGGAGAGGAAGAGTGTATGCATTGCATGCATAGATTTATTTATGGAGAAGAGCAAGAGTGTCTGCTAATATCATAATAAAATCAGTAATTGACCCCTTTTCTCAGGAGTAGCATATAATTGACCTCTTGGTGGACATCAATAAAGCTGGAGTAATGGGCTGCTAATTGGTTGCATGTGAAACCGTTGGTCCAATTCTGTCGCTTGGAGCAGAACCGAATGAGAGGCACAGTATTGAACATAATGATAGTTGGTAATTATCACTAAGAAATAAATCGTAATAATGTTTTGTTTGCTGACATATACCAGGCTGCTGAGGTGGATAGGTTGGTGGGACTGATGAGGTGGCATAGCTGCATGTTGAGAGAAATAGGTTGGTGGGACTGTTGGTCCAATTATGTCGCTGGGTGAGGACCGGAACCTAACTTTCAGAACCCCTGTGTTTATTCGTCAATCCCAAGATCAATGTTGACGACACAGTGAAATGTATATTATTACAGACGTAAAAAATGTAATTTATTACAAAGTCTAGATAACAATATAGTAAAATGTCTAGTGACATTTATTACATCAAGAAAGCACAGCGGAAATATAAAACGCGTAGTGACTCCATCTCAGTCACAGGGAGTCGATGTAGTCCACGAGGCCTCACTCCTCAGCGTCATCATAGTAGTCATAGTCCTCCCCTTCATAGTATTCTGAATTTAACAAAAGTATTGCCATGAGTACATGACGTACTCAACATACCCCTTATGCAAAACCTGATATATCTACATGTGGCTTTATGTGGAGGTCATAGGGTTCTTTTGCATAAAAGCCAATTTTATTTGCAATTGATAGTAGTTTTGATAAAAGCGATTTCAGACGAAAACATGTTTATCATCAATGTGGTATTTCTCAATAGTATGATTGTCCACGACAACTCACACAGTTCATAGAATCCAGGATAAGGATAGGGGCAAAGAGGGAAGTAGCAAGACAGGTTCCCGTATGTCAATAAAGATTCATGTGTCGTCCATGACCGTGGACACGGCTATTCGAATAGTTTAAACTCTGTAGAGGTTGTACACTTTTTCCACACGACACAATCCCGACTTGACGCCCACCAGCCGGCGCTCGTTTAATACACACCAATTGGTGTACCGGCAGATGGATTGTGACAAGGTCTTTTAGCTAGATCCCCCAAAGATGTGACATGCCCACCGAATATGGCGCACGGAACTGAGAGTACGTCCCCAAACCGGTCCCCCCGTCTATGCCGAAGGCTCTCCCGCAGGCAGACACCTCATCAGCGGTACGGCGACATCGACACCTAAGGCTGACTAACTTACTTGACCAAGCTAGTGCCCATTATAGCATGTGGTTGTACGTTGGTCACAATCTTCAAATCCAAGACTTATTAGGCCCTCATGCGGCACGGACGACAGATTGCCCCCTTCAACTAGTGAAGGGCAGCCAATCGCTCCTTTCTTTGATCCAGCTGTCGCCTGCGCCAGTGTTTAGATGGTAAGTTTCACCTAGAGTATGAGGACCGGAATTTAACCTCCAGACCTCCCTGTGCATCTCGTCAATCCCAAGATCAAGTTGACGACACATCGAAATGAATACCATTACATAACGTTCAAAAGGTAATTATTACAAAGTTTGAATAGCAATAGCCACATAGTATAATGTCTTGTGACATTTATTACAACCAGAAACACAGCGGAAATAAATACGCAGCGACTCCATCTCAGCCACAGGCAGTCGATATAGTCCACGGGACCTCACTCCTCAGCATCATCATAGTAGTCGTAGTCCTCTCCTTCATAGTACTCTGAATTTCAACAAAAGTATTGCCATGAGTACATAAAGTACTCAACATACCCCTTATGCAAAACCTGATATAGCTACATGTGGCTTTATGTGGAGGTCATATGGTTCTTTTGCATAAAAGCCTATTTTATTTGCAACTGATAGAAGTTTTGATAAAAGCAGGTTTAGACGAAAACATGTTTTATCATCAATATGGTGTTTCTCATCATTGTGGTTGTCCTCGACAACTCACGTACATCATCAGATTCCAGGAGAAGAAGAGGGGCAAAGAGGGAAATAGCAAGACAGGTTCCTGTATGTCAAGAAGGATTCTTGTGTCATCCATGACCGTGGACACGGCTATTCGAATAGTTTAACTCTGCAGAGGTTGTACACTTTTCCCACACGACACAACCCCGTCCTGTTGCCCACTAGTGGCCACTGGTTTAGTACACACCATTTGGTGTACCGGCAGATCGGAATCGTGACAAGGTCTTTTAGCTAGATCTCCCAAAGATGTGACGAGCCCACCAGGTCTGGCGCACGGAACTGAGAGTATGTCCCCAAACCGGTCCCCCCATCTGTGCCGAAGGCTCCCCCGTAGGAAGACACCTCATCAGCGGTACGGCGACATCGACACCTAAGGCTGACTAACCTACTTAACGAAGCCAGTGCCCATTATAGCATGTGGTTGTACGGTGGTCACAATTTTCAAATCCAAGACTTATGAGGCCCTCATGTGGCACGGACGATGGATTGCTCCCTCCATCTAGCGAAGGGAAGCCAATCTCTCCTTCCTTTGATCCAGTTGTCGCCCGCGCCAGTATTTAGACGGTAAATTTCACCCAGAGTAGAGTAGATAGAAGATAGCAACAACAGCTAGCTCAGCGAGCTCAACAAGTTTCAAAAGTGTGTATCTGACCCGAGGGTCATCCAATTCCTCCGAAGAGGGGAGATCAAGGATCCTAAATATTATTTAGCATGACTAAGCAATTCTACTCTACAAGATTAATATATAATCTCTACTCAGGATAGTGTATGGCGACATGTGTAATAAGGTATGTGTGTAACCAAAATAGCAGCATATTTGTAAAACAATAAAAACATGCACTTGTAAAACATAGGATAGTTATGAAAGGGCATGCTTTCGTTGTTGTTGTACTGCTCTTCTTCATAGTCTTGATTCTGCTCAAACTCGTCACTCCCTACTCGTCATAACGATAAACCATACATAAATACAAACTTCGAATAACCACGAATAAGATCCAAATAAAAAGATCCAGATAAAAAGAATCAAACAGGCTGACAAGGTTCGGACGGTTCGGTATAGGGTCGGTCTACCGTTCTCGACTAATATTAACATATTAGACAAATAATATAGTTTTGATTTAACCAAAATAGTTGGCATACGATTAATATGCACTACACAATAACTATATGTTAGCTAGCCCTGCAATTAACTGTACACATGAAATAACGTAGGCATGCAAAAAGCTGTTGTACGTGCACACATGCAATAGCAGTAGAACTAAACTAAGATTCGAATATCCATCCATGCAATACTAAACGACTTAAATTGTACAGACATAAACCACATGATTTACTGTCGGTAACCCACAATGCAAAAATAAAATTAACAGTAGAATGCTGTTACTGCCAGACTAACAAGGTTTTGCTAATCAAGTATTTACATGCTAGATCATTAACCACCCGATGATCAATTATGCAAAAAAAGGTATTCTACAACTATTCTAGTTGATAAGCATGTTGAGCAACCTGACACGATTTTTAAGTACACGATTGACCAATAGACAACAACTAGTTGAGATTTGCAAACAGTTGAACATGGAAAATAAACTCACCTGATCTACTCACGGTAATCAGACAATAGAACAACTCCCGTACATCGAGCGTTACTTGAGTCTAGAAATTATCTCTATAGCTAAGTATGTGTACTTACCCGTGTATACTAAGATCAACTACACAACATCACATCATACGAACTAACAACAGTAATAATATGCAACTACTCGGACACGAACATATATGCATAGCTAGCTAATCATGTACTGATACAAACATTTTTTGAAAAATAGATTGGTAAACGTTGGACATACTCGCATCTAACAGAACGGTTGTGTTCCTAGAGCCATTTAAGATGTTTCGTAAGTTGGGATCATCCTCATCGAACCTGTGCATGGTGCCTAATCTGTTCATGCCACCAGATGGCGTTCGGTGTTCACCAGCACCGCTGCGAACTACAAAACTACAGCCGGAGACCATGTCTACTAGGTAGATTGCATCTAGACTAACACGTATGTGCAAGGGTTTCAGCTGGAGCTCACCTAGTACGACACGGTCGTCCGAAAAAGACGGCGAACTGAACTAGAACGGAGGACGAGTACGTCGTCGGTGATGAACGGCTTGTTCTTCTGGTTCCACGGATCAATTCGTCTCCTCCTCGCGGTGCTGGTGGCGCAGCCGTTCGTCGTCCGGCGGTCCGAGCTCCAGGAACACGACCGGCGTTCGGCAGCAGCCTCGCGGAGCTCCGCGAGATTGGATCAGTTTTCAAGCTAGGGTTTGGGATGACGGCTGTGGGGTGGAAAAGGAGGAGCAGGGACGACGACCTGGGGCGTTTTATGTGCCGAGGGGAGGCGTTTTTTGCGGCTGCGGAAGAATCGGCGTCGGAGACGCTGTACGTGCCGTACACGGACTCCTGCTGCGCAAGATCGAGCATCTACCGATTCTGGTGGGAAGCCGGGCTGGGTGCTAGTCAATTGGGCCTTGAGGCTGATGCAATTGGAGCATGCGGCGCTGCAACTAGGAAGGCCTTGGGCTGCTGAATCGATAGGTTGCAACAAGGGAAGAAATAGAAAGCTGATACGTACGGAATAAGGGAAAAGAGCAGGTCGGCTGTACATACATGCACCACCGCCATTTACGTGCGTGTGCATGTGCATATACATAAACATGGGAAGACCAAATTCAATTAGAAACCCAATAAAAATCGAAATGGCAAATCCAGATCAGACCCAATTATCAGAACTGGAATATTAATCTATCAAAGCATTTATTAAATTAATTCCAAATAGTATGGAATTAATTTCTAGAAACTTGAAAAAATAAAAAAAAATAAAAAAAATCTTTCATTTTGTTAGAGTGCAACACCCTTTAATAAAAAAAACCCTGTAAAAATCAGGATGTTACACAGAGTAGAATAGAGTAGAGGAAGCAACAACGGCTGGCTCAGCAAGCTCAACACTCAAAAGTATATATGTGACCCGAGGGTCATCCAATTCCTCCGAAGAGGGGAGATCAAGGATCCTAAATATTATTTAGCATGGCTAAGCAATTCTACTCTACAGGATTCACATATAATCTCTACTCAGGGTTGTGTATGGCGACAGGTGTATCAAGGTATGTGGGTAACCAAAATAGTAGTAATATTTATAAAACAATAATAACATGTACTTATAAAACATGGGATAATTATGAAAGAGGCATGCCTTCGTTGATAAATCCTTCTTCTTCAATAAGTTGATTATGTCCACGACCAAACTCGTCACTCCCTACTCGTTGTAATGCTAGCAAATGAAAACCAAATAAATACCAAGTGAAATACAAATCAGAACGAATGTATGAGTCGATGTAGAATAGGACATAAAACAATTTGGTAAGGATCGAGGAATTGAGTTGTAGTAACTCGAATATGAATCAATCGAATGGATAACTAGGATGCCAGGATAGATTATCTCAACATAATGTTATGATAAGATATATGGATAGGCTTGCTAGGTTTAGACGGCTCGAGTTATATTGGTTGGTCTATGATACGTCCAAAACGTATCTACTTTTTCGAACACTTTTGCTATTGTTTCTCCTCTAAACTTGTGTGATTTGGATGCAACTAACGCGGACTGACACTGTTTTCAGCAGAATTGCATTGGTGTCTACTTTTTGTGCAGAAAATCAACTATCAGGAAAAATTCCGGAAAATATGCCAAAAATCCTATTTCACCAGAAGACTCCCGGAGCCAGAATACGAGACGGAGGGGGGCTGGGCCCAGGCCACACCACCTGGCCGCACGGGCAAGCCCAGGCCGCGCCAGGGGGTGGTCTGGCCGCCCCAGACTCCCCCTCGGTCTCCCTCTTCGCCTATAAGTTGCCTTCTGACCTAAAAACTCTAGGGGTTCGACGTTTTTCCAGAAGGAGTTCCGCCGCCACCACCAGATTCCACGAAACGACATGTAAACTCTGTTCGTACCACGGACAGGAATTCGAGGAGATCATCACCATCATCATCACCATCGCTTCTCCATCGACCATCCATGTTTCCCCCATCTATGAGTGAGTAATCCCCCGCTGTAGGCTATGGGGGTGGTAGGGATTGGATGAGATTGTTCATGTAATGGCATCACATTGTTAGGGCATGGTGCCTAGTATCTTCTATTAGTGCTTTATGACTTTGTTGCGACTTGTTGTGCTTAATGCTTGTCACTAGGGCCCGAGTGCCATGATTTCAGATCTGAACATGTTATTGATTCATTATGATAGTATTGTTTTTGGTCTTATCTACAAGTTGTATACACACGTTGTTGTCCGGAACCAATGGCCCCGAAGTGACAAAAATCGGGATAACCGGAGGGAATGGCTTTGATGTGAGGATCACATTTGTTCACGGAGTGTTAATGCTTTGCCCCGGTGCTCTATTAAAAGGAGAACCTTAATTGCCAGTGGTTCCCTTGAGGCCCCGCTACAAAACGGGCTGGCAGGACAAAAGATGTTGTGCAAGTTCTCATTGTGAGCACGTATGACTATATATGGAACAAATGCCTAGGATTATCTAGTACTGGGATGCTTTATCTTATTTATCTGCAATTGCCCTATGTTCTGATTGCTATGTGAATTGTATTGTCCATGCAACGCCCGTCCATCCATCCCTATGTCTACCGCACTCGAATCCTACTACAAAACTGTTGCTACTGATAAACTGCTGTGAGTAAGATTGTTTCCAGGTGCAGCTGAATTGACAACTCAGTTGTTAAGGCTTATAAGTATTATTTGGCTCCCATTGTGTCGAATCAATAAATTGAGTTTTACTTCCCTCGAAAATACTGCGATACAGCCCCTATACTTGTGGGTCATCAAGACTATTTTCTAGAGCCGTTGCCCGGGAGCATAGCTTTATTTATCAAGTTCACTTGGATTCTCTATTGTTCGCTGCTATCCATCCATCATGGGTAAGTCTTGTGATGGCAAGGTTCCTATTTTACCATCCACTACAAGAAGAGGTATGGTTCTGAACACCTCTATTGCTCTTGATTCACCATCTGTTATGAGTAAGCTCGTTACACCACCATATACACATGCTACACACACTGCTACTACTGCTGAATCTGAAACTTCTGATGCTTATGATGCTGCTTCTACTGTGCTTGATAAGAGTGGTTCATTAGGTCCTTTCCTAGATGCTACGATTGCTAGAACTATAGCTGGAAATACTGAAACTCCTAATGAAAACACTACCACACCTGTTAGTTCTCCTGAGGCTAGTGAAATTTATGATATTGAAGATGGTTATGTTGAGATGACCGATGAATTTATTAAAGAATGTAAAAACACCCATGATAGGAGCGTTGCTAAGAGTCTCCTTGAGAGGCGTACTATTAGACCCAAATTATCTCCTATTGCTAAGTTTGCTGCCTCACCCATAAACATTATAGATAAAGATTATGATTTCTCTCTCGATCTATCTTACATAGCTATTGTTGAGAAAGAACCTTTTTGTGGGACTAAAAATGAAAGTGCGGTAGCACATATGAATGAACTTTCTACCATGAGTGGCTTGTTTTCTGATGATATTAAGATGCGTACTTACTTTGTTGCTAAGATTTTCCCCTTTCACTGAAAGGAGAAGCTAAAACTTGGTTTAGTAATTTACCTCCTGCATCTATTGATAGCCCTGATTGCTTGATTAGTACTTTCCTGTAGAAATATTTTCCTCCTAGTGCTAGACATGCTATTTTGCAGGAACTTTTTGATTTTAAACAGGGAGAAAAAGAGGTATTGCCTGAATCTTGGGCGAGGTTTTGTGTTTTGATTCATGCACAGGCTGGAAGCCCATTAGCTAAGAATGAGCTTCTTAATATATTTTATAATAGACTAACGGTTGAATCTAGGACATACCTAGATAGTTGTGCTGATTGTGTTTTCAGGAATAGGACTCCTAAGGAAGCTGAGGAATTAATGGCTAAAATAAGTAAGAACTATGAAGATTGGACTCCTCCTAAACAAGCTATACCTGAAGTAATTGTACAAGAACTTACTATTCCGGTGCCTATTCCAACATCAAAGAAGAGGGGAGTTATTGAATTAAATGATGAAGTGATGAAGGAAGCTAAGAAATGTCTTAAGAAGAAGGGAATTAAAGCTGCAGATGTCAAGAATTTACCTCCTATAGAAGAATTATGTAAGCCTATTCCCTACTCATCCACTATTGAGGTACACTCTCTCCAACACTTTGATGAAGGTGATATCCCTTACTCTAAACCTCCTGATCAATGCTTAGAAGAATTTGATATCTTTATTGTTAAGCAAGATAATTTTAATAAAAGGGTGCAAAATCATCTAATGGAAAACACTAGAGCTATTGTTGAGTTGAAAGATATTGTGGAAAGAACCTCTAATGATGTTAAAATGATTGTTAAACACTTTCAAATGGTTCAAACTCAAATAGATCAACTCGTTAAAGTGCAAAAAGACTTGCTAGTTAATGTTGCTAAAGAAAAACATGCTTAAGGAATTAGAACTAGAAGCGGTGCTGCTACCCAGGATCCTCTATATCCTTAGGGGCATCCCAAAAGAACTGAGCAGGATTCTCAACAAGCTGAAAATAGTGGCTCTACTCGTAAGAAAAGGAAAAAAGAAACATAAAACTATTGTAGAACCCTCTGAACCAGCTATAGATCCTAATAGTATATCTATTTCTGATGCGGAAACTGAAAGTGGTAATGAAGAAAATGAAGTTCCTAATGAAGACAAAATTGAAGAAGAACCTGAAAACCACACTAAGAATACTAAATACACTAAAGAAGATCTTATTGCTAAGAAACATGGTAGTGAATGATACATTGCAAATGTATCTATACTTTTGATGTCCATGCTTGGTTTTATCCACTTTCTTGTGTTTTGTCCACACTTTGGAGTACTTTTCATATGATTTATTGGATGCCTATTTTGAAGTCAGATCACGAGAGAGAGCTGAGCGGAGCCACCACACGGCTGCTGCATGGCGGCCCTGGCGCGCAGGGGGTGGTGTGGCCCAACCCCCTCGGCCCTCCTTGCCTATTCTCCTCCTTTGTGCTTTCATGTATACCATTCATGATCAAGATCATCTCAGTCATTATCTATCTAAGGAGAGCCACCTGAACTATGGATCCGGTTCCTTTTCTTTACATACAATCTATAAGCTTTACCGCTCAAACTATTACTTCTTTCCATTTCGTCGTTTAATCCTTTGTTTCAGCAAAAACACGGGTTCTATGGTTGTGTTGGTGCGGTCTCCATGTTGATACTAGCAGTAGTCGCCTGCCAAGGCTCATTAGCAACACCTTTGGGGTGTTTCCTTGCTCCTACTGGTTCGATTAAACCTTGGTTTCATAACTAAGGGAAACTTGCTGCTGTGCTCATCATACCTACTGGTTCGATTAGACCGCCATCCAAGCTTGTTGGGAACCCCAAGAGGAAGGTATGATGAGCACAGCAGCCAGTTTTCCCTTAGTTATGAAACCAAGGTTTAATCGAACCAGTAGGAGCAAGGAAACACTCCAAAGGTGTTACTAGCTGAGCTTTGGCAGTATGACTACGGTGCTAGTAGCAACGTGGAGACCTGCACAACACAACCACAGAACTTTGTCCCCAACTTACGATGAGGCTGTCAATCTCAGCGTGTTTTGCGGAAAACAAAGGATTAAACGTATCGAATGGAAAGAAGTAAAAGTTTGCAGAAGTAAACACAAAGCAGTGAAAGATTGTAGATTGTATGTAAAGAGAAAGGACCGGGATCCATAGTTCACTAGAGGTGGCTCTCCTTAGATAGATAACATGCTGGGTGAACAAATTACAGCGGGCAATTGACAAACACCGAGAAAGCAATACATGCATATACTAATCATCTTGACCTTTGAGACTTGATTGGGCATTACAACATAATACATAGACCTCCAACAAACTGCATCTATAACTAATAATCCACCTTCAGGATATCATCCAACCCCTCCAAAGATTAAGTTGCAAGCAACAGATTATTGCTTTAATCAACCGGTAAAGTAAACAATACGATTGTTCTATGAACAAAGGATTGTTGTTTTCTCCTAGTAGCAACAGCACATCTAGTACCTTAGAGATTTCCACTTCCTAGATTACCGTAGGCATGAACCCACTATCGAGCATAAATACTATCTTGGAGTTGCTAGCATCTACTTGGCCAAGATAGCTACTAACAACGAAAAGCATGAAAGATCACAAATAACAAAGACATGAGAGAATCAATAATCAATCTGAAATGGCATCTCAATATCCATCGGATCCTAAACACAACATGTAGTATTACATATAGATGATATTGATCATGATCGGAGCTCACAAGATCTAGACAAGAAAGCAAAAATGAGGATAACCAGCCATCTATCTACTACATGGATCTGTAGTCCATGGATGAACTATCACACATCACACCGGAGGCTTGCATGGTGATGAAGAAGGCCTGTGGTGAATTCTCTCCCAGTGGTGCCGGAAGAGCTTCATCCCTCCCGATCTAGGGATGGAGATGACGGCGGCAGACTTTTTCATGGATTTTTGATCGCACTTAGGGTTTTCGTCCCGAGGGCAATATATAGGCGGAAGGAGAGGCCGAGGGTGCCGAGAGCGCCACCACCTCGGCGCGGCCAAGCTCGGCCGCATGGCCAGTGGTGTGGTGGCTCCCGCCCTTCTCCGCCTCAGATTTCGCACTTGATCCCTTCCGAAAAATAGGCACTTTGGCTTTGTCCCGCCCAATTCCAAGAATATTCATTTATGACTTTCCGAACCAAAACAGCAGAAAATGTAGCAGGCACTGTGGCTCTTGTTAATAGGTTAGTCCAAGAAATCATAATAAAAGTACTCCATAGTTGGAACAAAACAAAAGAAAGTGGATAAAACCAAGCATGGAACATAAAAAATTATAGATACATTTGCAATGTATCAACATCCCCAAGCTTAACTCCTGCTCGTCCTTGAGTAGGTAAGTGATAAAAAGAAAGAATAATTTTTAAGGTGACATGCACCATCAAAGACTTGATCAAAGTATTTGTAAAACATTAAAAGCTGGGATCATAGTACTTCAATCATAACATGAAAGACAAAGTTCTAGCAATAAGCAAAGAAACTATGATGCAACATGAAAAGGCACAAACAGAAGATTCATGAATAACATGCTTTACAAGACGTTTGTTTGTTTCACATAAAGAAAACATAGAATAATAGCATTCAGCTTGTCCCTCAATAGAGTAGCAAATATAAATGCATAGGACACCTTCAAAGTTCATAAGAGTGACTAGATACAATAGTTTAAAACAAGCAATATCAAGTTATGCATCAATCAACTAGTCTTGGGACAATGCACATAGAACTAAGAATGGCCACTATGCTCTCAAAGTGGGTGCATAAAGGTAGAAGGTGGAGACTCAATATAATGGTGGAAGAAAGGCCTTTGTAAAAGGAAGTTGGGATTCAAGTCTCATAAAGAGCTTCCAAAAATTATGGTACTCGTAGCTTTCAGCTCTCATTGCCCCTATCATAAGCATCTTGAAGTGATTAAGGTTAAAGTGAAAAAACTATGGTGTACATGATTGACAAAGTATAAGTCAGAAATCTCATGTCCCTTGTATACGAGGGCCGTTCCTCATGCTACTCAAGTTTAGTCACCGGTAAGTTCTTGTCATCGTAAGCACATGTGTATCATTGAGAACCACCAACGGGGTACCCCTTGCCCGATGATATGGAAGAATCCCCATATCAAAATGACAAGGCAAGCAACAACGAGCATCTCAGCATTCTTCTTATTTACCATGGGAATATGGTGCTTTTTTCTCTCTTTCCACTTTTCATAGTATCTCTTTTTTCTTTTCTTTTCTCTTTTTTTTCTCAATATAGGACTCTTTTTTTATAAGAAGAATGCTTCATAGACAGCTTATTATGGTTACGCTGCAGGTTTCCACCATGTCAGCATGGATTAGACCAATGACCAGTGCTTTCTAACACATATACATAACTCCATGGACTTACAAGCTCCCCTTTCATTTCACACCGACGACATCCATATACAAAAGAGCATGATATCAACTAGGTACAAGTACCAAGTGCAATGTTGAAAGCGTTCCCCATGAAAGCATGGTTCTGCTAATTCCCAACAAATAAGTGCAAACACATACAACATAGACGACATAATGGTTCAAGTTTATTAAGGGCAAGTAAAGTAAAGTGTGCCATCAAGTTTGTGAGTGCTTTAATCACTAGTTTTCTCATAACAAGTTTAATTTGGAAGGTAAACAAAAGCATGAATATACTTGGAATAGCATAAGCTAGTAGGTAGGTATGGTGGACTCTTTGGAATAACTTGGTTTAGGGAGTTGGATGCATGAGTGGAACTCATACTTTGTTGTGGAGGCTAGCAAAAGACTGGGAGCGACAAACTAAGAGAGCAATAATGGCCATAATCATGCAGAGCGACAAAACATCATTGATCAAAGCATAAATTGATACTACAAGTTGAAAACTAAAGGATCATACAGGCTATGGTGACTTGAGACAGTCATAACATGGTGTGAGCATGTGCCAAGTCAACCCAAATAAAGCATCAAAGGAGAATACCACTATACTATGCTTTAATATGCTAAAACAACGCATGATTCATCCAAGGCACATTAAGCAATCTCAATTGTTTATAACAATTCATCCTACAGCAAATAATACTAAGCATAAAGCCAAAACAATATCAATCATGGCATGACAAAGCACAGACCACAGTCAAAAACAAGCTCTTTTTACCACATAAGTATGAACTTTCCTACTCTTTTCCAAACCAATGTATGAAAGAGGGGGTCCAACCAATTTATTCAGAAAACTAAGCAAACCAAGCAAAATAAAAGACAAAATGAAAACTAAAAAGAATACGCTCCAAGAACAACACAACTGTGCATGAAACAAAAAAATGAAGCGTTTGGAAGAAACCTGGGATTTTTATTGATGAAGAAGGGTATGAAGCTTTGACGCTTGTACTTCTTGGATATTTCTTGTGGTGACACGCGTGGCATCCCCAAGCTTGAGCTTTAGTCCATCCTTCATCTCATTGCTCATTCCTTCCATACACCTGAAAATTTTTCTTCATACAAAACTTCACACAATCTTTATTAGCAACATTAGTGCACTTAAGATAAATAAGTATTAAGGTTCAGTTATAACACCAAATAAACTTCCATTAGAACACTATCTACTGTAGCACTTCCTTTAAAAAGCTCAATTCCCCAAAAGAACTCAAAAAGGAACCCACAGGAAGCAAATGCAGAAAATGGCAGAAATCTGTCAAAACAGACCAGCAGGTAAAGACGAATTTTTTCGAAGACCTTCTGTTGCTCAAATAAAAAAGTGTTGAACTGACTAAAGTTATATAGCAACCTGGGGAAGAATCACAACAAATTACAGATCAATCCGACATACATAGCTCTCTCACGAATTTTTACGGTGAAGCAAAAAAATCTGTTTCGGGACCGCAACTTTCCCAATCATTACTTCACTCTCATTAGAGGTTACTCTTGGCATAAAAAGCAAATAAAAAGGATAAGGAGAGTTTATTACTGTGGTAATAACTTCCAAGACTCATCTAAAACTTTTGGGTTATCTCCCAATAAGTACTTTTCTTTAACGCCTTTAAGCTAGGCATAAGAAGCAAAGAAAGAATCAAGTGTTCTCAAATAAAGAAGCATTAAGACCAAATTTTGTTTTCATAGGAGAAGAAAAATAAATATTTTCTCTCTTTTTAGGGAAGTGTTCTATACCTTTCTTGAGTGGGAGTTGATATTTAATGGTGCCTTCTTTCATATCAATGATGGCACCAATAGTTCTAAGAAAAGGTCTTCTGAAAGTAATAGGACAAGAAGCATTGTATTCAACATCCAAAACATAGAAATCAACAGGGACATAGGCATCGTTAACCATAATAAGAACATCATTAAGACTCCCCATGAGTTTATTTTTAGCATTATCATCAAGTGGGACATTCAAATAACAATCTTCGAGAGGAGGCAAATCAAGCATATCATAAATCATTCTAGGCATAATAGAAACACTACTATCAAGATCACACAAAGCTTTGAAATCAAAGTCATTCACTTTCATATTAATGATGGGTTCCCAACCATCCTCTTGTTTTATAGGAATAGAAGCTTTATGTTTCATCTTTTCTTCCTTAATCTTTATGAGAGCATTGGTAATGTGTTTTGTAAAGGCCATGTTCATAGCACTAGCATTAGGACTTTTAGCAAGATTTTGTAGGAACTTAATAACTTCAGAGATATTGCAACCATCAAGATCAAAATAAACTTTATCATCTAAAGTAGTAGAACTATTACTAGCCTCAGTACTAGTGGTGGTGATAGTAGAAACACTAATGTTTCTAGCAATTTCATCTTCTCTTTCCCACTTAGCATGCAATTCAGCTAATAGTCTAACATTTTCATTAATTCTTACTTGTATGACATTAGTAGCTGCAAAGGGATTATCATTAGTTTCAGGTTTAGCAGCCATTTTATTCAAAGAAGATTGAGTTTCAGCCAAAGATGCTATATTTCTTTCAGCATTAGAGAGTTTTTCCTCAATAGTTTTATTGAAAGCAGTTTGTTTACTAATAAATCTTTAAGCATAACTTCAAGTTCAGAGGGGGCACTCTTACTATTGTTGTAAGAATTTCCATAAGCATTACCATTGTTGGGAGGATATGGCTTATAATTGTTGTTACCAAAATTGTTCCTATAAGCATTGTTACCGTAAGCATTGTTGCCAAAATTATTATTTCTTATGAAGTTCACATCAACTTGCTCTTCTTGAGCAACCAAAGAAGCCAAAGGAACATTATTTGGATCAATATGGGCTTTCCCATTAACAAGCATAGACATAATAATATCAATCTTATCACTCAAGGAGGAGGTTTCCTCAACAGAATTTACCTTACTACCTTGTGGACCTCTCTCAGTATGCCATTCAGAATAATTAACCATCATATTGTCCAGAAGTTTTGTGGCAGCACCCAAAGTGATGGTCATAAAGGTACCTCCAGCAGCAGAATCCAATAGGTTCCTTCAATAATAGTTTAATCCTGCATAAAAAGTTTGGATGATCATCCAAGCAATCAGTCCATTAGTGGGACAATACCAAAGATTTCATTCTTTCCCAAGCTTGAGCAACATGCTCATTATCAAGTTGTTTAAACTTCATTATTTCACTTCTCATAGATATAATCTTAGCAGGAGGATAGTATTTTACAATAAAAGCATCTTTGCACTTAGTCCAAGAATCAATACTATTCCTAGTTAAGGAATTCAACCACTCTTTAGCTTTTCCTCTCAAAGAGAAAGGAAACAATTTCAGCTTAATAATATCACCATCTATATCCCTATGCTTTTGCATCTCACAAAGTTCAACAAAGTTATTTAGATGGGAAGCAGCATCTTCATTACCAATACCAGAAAATTGTTCTCTCATAACAAGATTGAGCAAAGCAGGTTTTATCTCAAAGAAAGTATTTTCAGCCACAGGTGGAGCAATAGGTGTGCTCATAAATTCATTGTTGTTGGTGCTAGTGAAATCACACAACTTAGTGTTTTCAAGAGTAGTCATTTTTTTGGGGTTTTCAAATAAGAAAGCAAACTAGTAAAACTATTTTTTTGTGTGTTTTTTGAAGAACAAAACAAGCAAACAAAGCAAAAATAAACTAAGCAAAACAAAAACAACAAAGTAAAGAGATTGGTTATGAGGGACTCCCCTTGTGAAGATGTCCTTGACTCCCCGGCAACGGCGCCAGAAAAGATCTTGATGTGCTCGTCGTTCGATGTAGAGCTCGTTGGGAACCCCAAGAGGAAGGTATGATGAGCACATCAGCAAGTTTTCCCTAAGTTATGAAACCAAGGTTTAATCGAACTAGTAGGAGCAATGAAACACCCTAAAGGTGTTACTAGCTGAGCTTTGGCAGGGCGCACTACCGGTGCTAGTAGCAACGTGGAGACCTGCACAACGCAACCACAGAACTTTGTCCCCAGCTTGCGATGAGGTTGTCAATCTCACCGTGTTTTGCGGAACACAAAGGATTAAACGTATCGAATGGAAAGAAGTAAAAGTTTGCAGAAAGTAAACACAAAGCAGTGAAAGATTGCAGATTGTATGTAAAGAGAAAGGACCGGGATCCATAGTTCACTAGAGGTGGCTCTCCTTAGATAGATAACATGCTGGGTGAACAAATTACTGCGGGGCAATTGACAAACACCAAGAAAGCAATACATGCATATACTAATCATCTTGACTCCTTTGAGACTTGATTGGGCATTACAACATAATACATAGACCGACATCCAACTGCATCTATGACTAATAATCCACCTTCAGGTTATCATCCAAACCCCCTCCAGTATTAAGTTGCAAGCAACGGATTATTGCTTTATGAACTGCGTGTAAAGTAAACAATACGATTGTTCTATGAACAAAGGATTGTTGTTTTCTCCCTAGTAGCAACAGCACATCTAGTACCTTAGAGATTTCTGTCACTTCCCAGTTACAGAGGCATGAACCCACTATCGAGCATAAATACTAACTCTTGGAGTTTGTAGCATCTACTTGGCCAAGATAGCTACTAACAACGGAAAGCATGCAAGATCACAAATAACAAAGACATGATAGAATCAATAATCAATCTGAAATAGCATCTCAATATCCATCGGATCCCATAACACAACATGTATGAATTACAAATAGATGATCTTGATCATGAACGGAGCTCACAAGATCTAAACATGAAAGCACAAAGGAGGAGAACCAGCCATCTAGCTACTACATGGATCCGTAGTCCAAGGATGAACTACTCACGCATCACACCGGAGGCTTGCATGGTGATGAAGAAGGCCTCCAGGGTGACTTCCCTCTCGTGAGGTGCCGGGAAGAGCTTGATCCCCGATTTAGGGATGGAGATGACGGCCGCTACAGACTCTTTCGTGGATTTTTGATCGGGTACCTAGGGTTTTCGTCCCGAGGATAACTTATAGGCGGAAGGAGAGGCCGAGGGGGTGCTGGGGTCGGCCAGACCACCCCCTGGCACGGGCTAGGCCTGGCCGCGTGGCCAGGTGGTGTGGCCAGCCCCCACCCCTTCTTCGTCTCGTATTCTGGCACTTGATACCTTCCAGAAAAATAGACACTTTGGGTTTTGTCTCGTCCAATTCCGAGAATATTCATTTTCTGACTTTTCTGGAGCCAAAAACAACAGAAAACAGGCAGCTGGCACTGTGGCTCTTGTTAATAGGTTAGTCCAAGAAATCATAAGAAAAGTACTCCATAGTTGGAACAAAACACAAGAAAGTGGATAAAACCAAGCATGGAACATCAAAAATTGTAGATACATTTGCAATTTATCAGAACCCATCATTAATATGAAAGTGAATGACTTTGATTTCAAAGCTTTATGTGATCTTGATAGTAGTGTTTCTATTATGCCTAGAAGGATTTATGATATGCTTGATTTGCCTCCACTTGAAGATTGTTATTTGAATGTCCCACTTGATGGTAATGCTAAAAAGAAACTCATGGGGAGTCTTAATGATGTTCTTATTATGGTTAACAATGCCTATGTCCCCGTTGATTTCTATGTTTTGGATGTCGAATGCAATGCTTCTTGTCCTATTACTTTGGGAAGACCTTTTCTTATAACTGTTGGTGCCATTATTGATATGAAAGAAGGCACCATTAAATATCAACTCCCACTCAATAAAAGTATAGAACACTTCCCCAAGAAGAGAGAGAAGATTTCTTTTGCCTCTCCTATGATAACAAAATTTGGTCTTAATGCTTCTTCATTTGAGAACACTTGATTCTTTCTTTCTTCTTATGCCATTGGAAGATAACCCAAAAGTTTTAGATGAGTCTTGGAAGTTATTACATCATTAATAACTACTCGTTATCCTTTTTATTTGCTTTTTGTGCCAAGAGTAACCTCTAATGAGAGAAGTAATGATTGGGAAAGTTGCTGTCCCGAAATAGATTTCTGTGCTTCACCGTAAAAATTCGTGTAAAATCTCTGAATGTCTTTTTGAGGCGTGAATCTTTATGCTTCTGCCCTAGGTTGTTATCTAACTTTCGTTAGTTCAGCACTTTTTGATTTGAGTAACAGAAGGTCTTCGAAAAAATTCGTCTTTACCTGCTGGTCTGTTTTGACAGATTTCTGCCATTTTCTGCATTTGCTTCTTGTTGGTTCCTTTTTGAGTTCTTTTGGGGAATTGAGCTTTTTGAGGGAAGTGCTACAGTAGATAGTGTTCTAATGGAAGTTTATTTGGTGTTATAACTTAACCTTAAGACCTTTTATCTTGAGTGCACTAATGTTGCTAATAAAGATTGTGTGAAGTTTTGTATGAAGGAAAAATTTCAGGTGTATGGAAGGAATGAGTAATGAGATGAAGGATGGACTAAAGCTCAAGCTTGGGGATGCCACGCGTGTCACACCAAGAAATATCCAAGAAGTACAAGTGTCAAAGCTTGGGGATGCCCAAGGCATCCCCTTCTTCATCAATAAAAATCCTAGGTTTCTTCCAAACGCTTTATTTTTATTGTTTCATGCACAGTTGTGTTGTTCTTGGAGCGTCTTCTTTTTCGTTTTCGTTTTGGTTTTTCGTTTGTTTTGGTTTTCTTAGTTTGCTGAATAAATTGGTTGGACCCCCTCTTTCATACATTGGTTTTCAAATAGTTTGGTTTGGTTTGGAAAAGAGTAGGAAAGTTCATGCTTATGTGGTAAAAAGAGCTCGTTTTTGACTGTGGCCTATGCTTTGTCATGCCATGCTTGATATTGTTTTGGCTTTATGCTTAGTATTCTTTGCTGTAGCATGAATTGTTATAAACAATTGAGATTTCTTAATATGCTTTGGATGAATCATGCGTTGTTTTAGCATATTAAATCATAGTATAGTGGTATTCTCCTTTGATGCTTTATTTGGGTTGACTTGGCGCATGCTCACACCATGTTATGACTATATCAAGTCACCATAAGCCTTTATGATCCTTTCGTTTTCAACTTGTAGTATCACTTTATGCTTTGATCAGTGATGTTTTGTCACTCCGCATGATTATGGCCATTATTGCTCTCTTAGTTTGTCGCTCCCAGTCTTTTGCTAGCCTCCACAACCAAGTATGAGTTCCACTCATGCATCCAACTCCCTAAACCAAGTTATTCCAAAGAGTCCACCATACCTACCTACTAGCTTATGCTATTCCAAGTATATTCATGCTTTTGTTTACCTTCCAAATTAAACTTGTTATGAGAAAACTAGTGATTAAAGCTCTCACAAACTTGATGGCACACTTTACTTTTCTTGCCCTTAATAAAATTGAACTATTGTGTCGTCTATGTTGTATATGCTTGCACTTATTTGTTGGGAATTAGCAGAACCATGCTTTCATGGGGAACGCTTTCAACATTGCACTTGGTACTTGTACCTAGTTGATATCATGCTCTTTTGTATATGGATGTCGTCGGTGTGAAATGAAAGGGGAGCTTGTAAGTCTATAGAGTTATGTATATGTATTAGAGAAACGCTCATTGGTCTAATCCATGCCGACATGGTGGAAACCTGCAACAGAACTATAATGAGCTGTCTATGAAGCATTCTTCTTATAAAAAAGTCCTATATTGAGAAAAAGAAAAAAGAAAAAAGATTATGAAAAGAGGAAGAGAGAAAAAGCACCATATTCCCATGGTAAATAATAAGATTGCTGAGATGCTTGTTGTGCTTGCCTTGTCATTTTGATATGGGGATTCTTCCAGATCATCGGGCAAGGGGTACCCACATGTTCTCTATGATACACATGTGCTTACGATGACAAGAACTTACTGGTAACTAAACTTGAGTAGCATGAGGAGCGTCCCTCGTATACAAGGGACATGAGATTCCTAACTTATACTTTGTCAATCATGTACACCATAGTTTGTTCACTTTAACCTTAATCACTTCAAGATGCTTATGATAGGGGCAATGAGAGTTGAACACTATAAGTACCATAATTTTTGGAAGCTCTTTATGAGACTTGAATCCCTACTTCCTCTTATGAAGGCCTTTCTTCCACGATTATATTAAGTCTCCATCTTCTAACTTTATGCACCTACTTTGACAGCATAGTGGCCATTCTTAGTTCTATGTGCATTGTCCCAAGACTAGTTGATTGATGCATAAGTTGATAATTCTTGTTTTAAACTATTTGTATCTAGTCACTCTTATGAACTTTGAAGGTGTCCTATGCATTTATATTTGCTACTCTATTGAGGGACAAGCTGAATGATATTATGCTATGTTTTCTTATGTGAAACAAACAAACGCCTTGCAAACCATTGTTATTCATGAATCTTTTGTTTGTGCCTTTTCATGTTGCATCATAGTTTCTTTGTCTTATTGCTAGAACTTTGTCTTTCATGTTATGATTGAAGTACTATGATCCCAGCTTTGAATGTTTTACAAATACTTTGATCAAGTCTTTGATGGTGCATGTCACCTCAAAAATTATTCTTTCTTTTTATCACTTACCTACTCGAGGACGAGCATGAGTTAAGCTTGGGGATGTTGATACATTGCAAATGTATCTATAATTTTTGATGTTCCATGCTTGGTTTTATCCACTTTCTTGTGTTTTGTCCACACTTTGGAGTACTTTTCATATGATTTCTTGGACTAACCTATTAACAAGAGCCACAGTGCCAGCTGCCTATTTTCTGTTGTTTTTGGTTCTAGGAAAGTCAGAAAATAAATATTCTCGGAATTGGACGGGACAAAAGCCAAAGTGCCTATTTTTCCGGAAGTCATCAGATGCCAGAATACGAGACGGAGAAGGGCCAGAGGGCGGCCACACCACCTGGCCGCGCGGCCAGGCTTGGCCCGCGCCAGGGGGTGGTGTGGCCAGCCCAGACACCCCCTCGGCCTCCCCTTCCGCCTATATATTGCCCTCGGGACGAAAACCCTGAGTGCCCAATCAAAAATCCAAGAAAGAGTCTGTAGCCGCTGTCATTTCCATCCCTAGATCGGGAGGGATCTGAAGTTCTTCCCGGCACCCTGCCGAAGAGGGGAATTCACCCTGGAGGCCTTCTTCATCACCATGCAAGCCTCCGGTGTGATGCGTGAGTAGTTCATACTTGGACTACGGATCCATGTAGTAGCTAGATGGCTGGTTCTCCTCCTTTGTGCTTTCATGTCTAGATCTTGTGAGCTTCGTTCATGATCAAGATCATCTATTTGTAATTCTGCATGTTGTGTTTGCGGGGATCCGATGGATATTGAGATTCTATTTTAGATTGATTATTGATTATATCATGTCTTTGTTATTTGTGATCTTTCATGCTTTCCGTTGTTAGTAGCTATCTTGGCCAAGTAGATGCTAGCAACTCCAAGAGTTAGTATTTATGCTCGATAGTAGGTTCATGCCTCTGGTAATCTGGGGAAGTGACAGAAATCTCTAAGGTACTAGATGTGCTGTTGCTACTAGGGAGAAAACAGCAATCCTTTGTTCATATAACAATCGTATTGTTTACTTTACACGCACTTCGTAAAGCAATAATCTATTGCTTGCAACTTAATACTGGAGGGGGTTCGGATGATAACCTGAAGGTGGATTATTAGTCATAGATGCAGTTGGATGGCGGTCTATGTATAATGTTGTAATGCCCAATCGAATCTCAAAGGAGTCAAGATGATTAGTATATGCATGTATTGCTTTCTTGATGTTTGTCAATTCCGCCACTGTAATTTGTTCACCCAGTGATACATTGCAAATGTATCTATAATTTTTGATGCTCCATGCTTGGTTTTATCCACTTTCTTGTGTTTTGTCCATACTTTGGAGTACTTTTCATATGATTTCTTCGACTAACCTATTAACAAGAGCCACAGTGCCAGCTGCCTGTTTTCTGTTGTTTTTGGTTCCAGGAAAGTCAGAAAATGAATATTCTCGGAATTGGACGGGACAAAAGCCAAAGTGCCTATTTTTCCAAAAGACTCCAGGAGCCAGAATACGAGACGGAGGAGGGCCAAGGGCTAGCCACACCCCCCCAGGCGCGGGCTGGGCCTGGCCGCGTGATGGATCAATACACGGCGCCCAGAAAAGTGCTTGGTGCGTGGTGTTGATGTAGAGCTCGTTGGGAACCCCAAGAGGAAGGTATGATGAGCACAGCAGCAAGTTTCCCTCAGTTATGAAACCAAGGTTTAATCGAACCAGTAGGAGCAAGGAAACACCCCAAAGGTGTTACTAGCTGAGCCTTGGCAGGGCGCACTACCGGTGCTAGTAGCAACGTGGAGACCTGCACAACACAACCACAGAACTTTGTCCCCAACTTGCGATGAGGTTGTCAATCTCACCGTGTTTTGCGGAAAACAAAGGATTAAACGTATCGATTGAAAAGAAGTAAAACTTTGTAGAAAGTAAACACAAAGCAGTAAAAGATTGTAGATTGTATGTAAAGTAAAGGACCAGGATCCATAGTTCACTAGAGGTGGCTCTCCTTAAGATAGATAACATGCTGGGTGAACAAATTACAGCGGGGCAATTGACAAACACCGAGAAAGCAATACATGCATATACTAATCATCTTGACTCCTTTGAGACTCGATTGGGCAATACAACATAATACATAGTCCGCCATCCAACTGCATCTATGACTAATAATCCACCTTCAGGTTATCATCCGAACCCCCTCCAGTATTAAGTTGCAAGCAACAGATTATTGCTTTACGAACTTCGTGTAAGGTAAACAATACAGTTGTTCTTTGAACAAAGGATTGTTGTTTTCTCCCTAGTAGCAACAGGACATCTAGTACCTTAGAGATTTCTGTCACTTCCCCAGATTACCAGAGGCATGAACCCACTATCGAGCATAAATACTAACTCTTGGAGTTGCTAGCATCTACTTGGCCAAGATAGCTACTAACAACGGAAAGCATGCAAGATCACAAATAACAAAGACATGATAGAATCAATAATCAATCTAAAATAGCATCTCAATATCCATCGAATCCCTGCGAACACAACATGTATGGTTTACAAATAGATATTCTTGATCATGAACGGAGCTCACAAGATCTAAACATGAAAGCACAAAGGAGGAGAAACCAGCCATCTAGATACTACATGGATCCGTAGTCCAAGGATGAACTACTCACGCATCACACCGGAGGCTTACATGGTGATGAAGAAGGCCTCCAGGGTGAATTCCCCTCTCCGGCAGGGTGCCGGGAAGAGCTTCAGATCCCCCCAATCTAGGGATAGAGATGACGGCGGCTACAGAATCTTTAGTGGATTTTTGATCGGGTACCTAGGGTTTTCGTCCCGAGGGCAACTTATAGGCGGAAGGAGAGGCCGAGGGTGGGGTCGGCTGACCACCTCGGCGTGCCAGGCCTGGCTGCTGCCAGTGGTGTGGCTGGCCCCAACCCTTCTCTCTCTCGTGATTCGCACTTGATCCCTTCCGGAAAAATAGGCACTTTGGCTTTTGTCCCGTCCAATTCCGAGAATATTCATTTTCTGACTTTTCTCGAACCAAAAACAACAGAAAACAGGCAGCTGGCACTGTGTCTCTTGTTAATAGGTTAGTCCAAGAAATCATAATAAAAGTACTCCAAAGTTGGAACAAAACACAAGAAAGTGGATAAAACCAAGCATGGAACATCAAAAATTATAGATACATTTGCAATGTATCAACATCCCCAAGCTTAATTCCTGCTCATCCTCGAGTAGGTAAGTGATAAAAAGAATAATTTTTGAGGTGACATGCACCATCAAAGACTTGATCAAAGTATTTGCAAAACATCACAGCTGGGATCAAAGTACTTCAATCATAACATGAAATACAAAGTTCTAGCAATAAGCAAAGAAACTAAGATGCAACATGAAAAGGCACAAACAAAAGATTCATGAATAACATGCTTTGCAAGACGTTTGTTTGTTTCACATAAAGAAAACATAGCATAATAGTATTCAGCTTGTCCCTCAATAGAGTAGAAAATATAAATGCATAGGACACCTTCAAAGTTCATAAGAGTGACTAGATACAATAGTTTCAAACAAGCAATAACAAGTTATACATCAATCAACTAGTCTTGGGACAATGCACATAGAACTAAGAATGGCCACTATGCTCTCAAAGTAGTGCATAAAGATAGAAGGTGGAGACTCAATATAATGGTGGAAGAAAGGCCTTTTGTAAAAGGATGTAGGGATTCAAGTCTCATAAAGAGCTTCCAAAAATTATGGTACTTATAGCTTTCAGCTCTCATTGCCCCTATCATAAGCATCTTGAAGGTGATTAAGGTTAAAGTGACACAACTAAGAGGATATGCTTGACAAGTTATAAACCGAAATCTCATGCCCCTTACTTACGAAGACCGAACCTCATGCTACTCAACTTCAGTCACGAGTAAGCTCTTGTCATTGTAAGTATATGTGTATCATTAAGAACCGCCAACGGGGTACCCCTTGCACATGATACGGGAGCTTTCCCATAATCAAAATGACAAGGCAAGCAGACAATGAGCATCTCAGCGATCTTTTTATTTGCTATTTGCATAGATTTTTATTGAGGATGCTTCATAGAGTGCTCACTGTGGTGATGCTGCAAGTTTTTCCACCATGATTAGGCATGGCTTAGGCTAGCGGCCCAGGCGTTTCTCTAACACACATACAAACTCCATGATCTTACAAGTTCCACATTTACTTCACACCGCCACGATCCGTAAGCAAAATAACATGATATCAATGGGGTACAAAGTACAAGTGCAATGTTGAAAGCGTTCCCCATGAAACATGGTTCTGCTAAATTCAACTTATAAAGCGCAAGCATATACGCAACAAAGAAGGACCCAATGGTTCAAGTTTATTAGAGGTAATAAAGTAAAGTGTGCCATCAAGTTCGTGAGAGCTTTAATCACTAGTTTTCTCATAACAAGTGAAAGGTAGACAAAAGCATGAATATACTTGGAATAGCATAAACTAGTAGGTAGGTATGGTGGACTCTTTGGAATAACTTGGTTTAGGGAGTTAGATGCATGAGTGAAACTCATACGTGGTTGTGGAGGCTAGCAAAAGACTGGGAGCGACAAACTAAGAGAGCAATAATGGCCACAATCATGCAGAGCGAAAAAACATCATTGATCAAAGCATAAAGTGATACTACAAGTTGAAAACTAAAGGATCATAAAGTCTATGGTGACTTATGAAAGTCATAACATGGTGTGAGCATGTGCCAAGTCAACCCAAATAAAGCATCAAAGGAGAATACCACTATAATATGCTTTAATATGCTAAAACAACGCATGATTCATCCAAGGCACATTAAGCAATCTCAATTGTTTATAACAATTCATGCTACAGTAAAGAATACTAAGCATAAAGCGAAAACAATATCAAGCATGGCATGACAAAGCATAGCCACAGTAAAAAACGAGCACTTTTTACCACATAAGGATGAACTTTCCTACTCTTTTCCAAACCAAACCATACTATTTGCAAACCAATGTATGAAAGAGGGGGTCCAGCCAAATTATTCAGAAAACTAAGAAAACCAAGCAAACAAAAAACCAAAACAAAAACAAAAAAGAAGACGCTCCAAGAAAAACACAACTGTTCATGAAACAATAAAAATGAAGCGTTTGGAAGAAACCTGAAATTTTTATTGATGAAGAAGGGGATGCTTTGGGCATCCCCAAGCTTTGACGCTTGTACTTCTTGGATATTTCTTGGGGTGACACGCGTGGAATCCCCAAGCTTGAGCTTTAGTCCATCCTTCATCTCATTGCTCATTCCTTCCATACACCTGAAATTTTTCTTTCATACAAAACTTCACACATTCTCATTAGCAACATTAATGCACTTAAGATAAATAAGTCTTAAGGTTCAGTTCTAACACCAAATAAACTTCCATTACAACACTAGCTACTGTATCACTTCCCTCAAAAAGCTCAATTCCCCAAAGGAACTCAAGAAGGAACCAACAGGAAGCAAATGCAGAAAATGACAGAAATTTGTCCAAACAGACCAGCAGGTAAAGACGAATTTTTTCGAAGACCTTCTGTTGCTCAAATCAAAAAGTGTTGAACTAACGAAAGTTAGATAACAACCTGGGGCAGAAGAACAAAAATGTACAGCTCAATCCGACATACAGAGCTCTCTCAGGAATGTTTACGGTGAAGCACAGAAATCTGTTTCGGGACAGCAACTTTCCCAATCATTACTTCACTCTCATTAGAGGTTACTCTTGGCACAAAAAGCAAATAAAAAGGATAAGGAGAGGTTGTTACAGAGGTAATAACTTCCAAGACTCAACTAAAACTCTTGGGTTATCTTCCAACAAGTACTTTTCTTTAACGCCTTTAAGTTAGGCATAAGAAGCAAAGAAAGAATCAAGTGTTCTCAAATGAAGAAGCATTAAGACCCATACCAGAAATATTTTCAACAAGGCAAGGTATATCATCCAAATAAGTTTTAGAGGATCCTCTCTCAATGCTCTTAGGTTCACTATTCTCATCAAAAGGGTTTGCAGGAACAATCCAATCAAGATTCTTTTCTATGGCATCATGTATTGCTACTAGTTTAAAGGGTATTGGTATCTTAGGTTCCTCCCCATTAGGTTCGGTTTTGTTCATCTTTTCTCGCGTACCAACAACATCTACACATGAGCCTAGCATATTGAAACGTTCAAAAACTTTTCTAGCTTCCTTGGAAACATCATAGAACTCCTTAAACAAAGTTTTAAAATAAAATCCCTCTTTTCAGGATCCTCAATTTCTTTAAGCTTAAGAAACACTACTTGCATTAAGGGGTTGAGGTTAACAAACCTAGCTTCTAACATGTGAATTAAAGAAGCTGCAGTAATCTCATAATTTGGAGCAAGTTCTACAAGGGATCTATCCTCGGTATCTTCATGTTTGCTAACATGATTAAAGAATTCTTCAATATTGTCTTTCCCAATTATAGAACCACTACCAATTGGAAGGTCTTTCAGGGTGAATGTAGGGATCAACATGGTGAGCTAAGGGAGAGGTGACAACTAGGGGAGACTTAATTTTTTTGTGTTTTCAAATAAGAAAGCAAACAAGTAAAACTAATTTTTTTGGATTTTTTTGAAGAACAAAACAAGCAAACAAAGCAAAAAGAAACTAAGGAAAACAAAAACAACAAAGTAAAGAGATTGGTTATGAGGGACTCCCCTTGTGAAGATGTCCTTGAAGATGTCTTGACTGCAACGGGCGCCAGAAATCGCTGATGGCTCAATACACGGCGTTAAAAGTGCTTGGTGCGTGTTGATGTAGAGCTTGGGAACCCCCAAGAGGAAGGTATGATAAGCAAAGAAAGTTTCCTCAGTTATGAAACCAAGGTTTAATCGAACCAAGAGGCAAGGAAACACCCCAAAGGTGTTACTAGCTGAGCTTTAGGTGGTGCTCACAGTGCTAGTAGCAACGGAGACCTGCACAACACAACCACGTAACTTTGTCCCCAACTCATCCGCGCGATGAGGTTGTCAATCTCACCATGTTTTGGAAAACAAAGGATTAAACGAGAATGTAAAGAAGTAAAAGTAAAAGTAAAGTAAACACAAAGCAAAAAGAAAAAGATTGTATGTAAAGTAAAGGACCGGGATCCATACTTCACTAGAGGTGGCTTTCCTTAAGATAGATAACATGCTGGGTGAACAAATTACAGCGGGGCAATTGACAAACACCGATAAAGCAATACATGCATATACTAATCATCTTGACTCCTTTGAGACTTGATTGGGCAATACAACATAATACATAGACCGCCATCCAACTGCATCTATGACTAATAATCCAACTTCAGGTTATCATCCGAACCCCCTCTAGTATTAAGTTGCAAGCAATGATTATTGCTTTCTGAACTCGCATGTAAGGTAAACAATACAATTGTTCTATGAACAAAGGATTGTTGTTTTCTCCTAGTAGAAACAACACGCCTAGTACCTTAGAGATTTCTGTCACTTCCCAGTTACGGAGGCATGAACCCACTATCGAGCATAAATACTAACTCTTGGAGTTGCTAGCATCTACTTGGCCAAGATAGCTATTAACAACGGAAAGCATGCAAGATCACAAATAACAAAGACATGATAGAATCAATACTCAATCTGAAATAGCATCTCAATATCCATCGGATCCCCGCAAGCACAACATGTATGGATTACAAATAGATGATCTTGATCATGAACGGAGCTCACAAGATCTAAACATGAAAGCACAAAGGAGGAGAAACAAGCCATCTAGCTACTACATGGATCCGTAGTCCAAGGATGAACTACTCACGCATCACACCGAAGGCTTGCATGGTGATGAAGAAGGCCTCCAGGGTGAATTCCCTCTCCGGCAGGGTGCCAGGAAGAGCTTCAGATCCCCCCCGATTTAGGGATGGAGATGACGGCCGCTACAGACTCTTTCGTGGATTTTTGATCGGGTACCTAGGGTTTTCGTCCCGAGGATAACTTATAGGCGGAAGGAGAGGCCGAGGTCTGGGTCGTGACCACCCACCGCACGGGGCTAGGCTCGGCCAGTGTGTGTGGTGGCCACCACCCTTTCTTCGCCTCAGATTCTGGCACTTGATACCTTCCAGAAAAATAGACACTTTGGGTTTTGTCTCGTCCAATTCCGAGAATATTCATTTTCTGACTTTTCTGGAGCCAAAAACAACAGAAAACAGGCAGCTGGCACTGTGGCTCTTGTTAATAGGTTAGTCCAAGAAATCATAATAAAAGTACTCCAAAGTTGGAACAAAACACAAGAAAGTGGATAAAACCAAGCATGGAACATCAAAAATTATAGATACATTTGCAATGTATCACCGCGCCAGGGCATGGTGTGGTGGCCCCAGGCACCCCCTCGGTCTCCCTCTTCGCCTATAAGAATCCTTTTGACCTAAAAACTCCGGGGGGTTCGACGTTTTTCCAAAAAAAGTTCCGCAGCGCCGCCACCACCGAAGGGGAGATTCGGGGGACGGAAAGTCTATGTTCCGGCACCCTGTCGGGACGTGGAAGTGCCCCCGGAGCCATCTCCATCGACCATCCATGTTTCCCCCATCTATGAGTGAGTAATACCCCGCTGTAGGCTATGGGGATGGTAGGGATTGGATGAGATCGTTCATGTAATGACATCAGATTGTTAGGGCATGGTGCCTAGTATCTTTTATTAGTGCTTTATGACTTTGTTGCGACTTGTTGTGCTTAATGCTTGTCACTAGGGCCCGAGTGCCATGATTTCAGATCTGAACATGTTATTGATTCATTATGATAGTATTGTTTTTGGCCTTATCTACAAGTTGTATACACATGTTGTTGTCCGGAACTATGGCCCAAATGTGACAGAAATCGGGATAACCGGAAGGGAATGGCTTTAATGTGAGGATCACATATGTTCACGGAGTGTTAATGCTTTGCTCTGGTGCTCTATTAAAAGGAGCACCTTAATTGCCAGTAGTTCCCTAGAGGCCCCACTGCAAACGGGCTGGCAGGACAAAAGATGTTGTGGAAGTTCTCATTGCGAGCACGTATGACTATATATGGAACACATGCCTAGGATTGTCTAGTACTTGGATGCTTTATCTTATTTATCTGCAATTGCCCTATGTTCTGATTGCTATTTGAATTTTATTGTCCATGCAACGCCCGTCCATCCATCCCTATGCCTACCGTGACTCAATCCCAATTTCATCGCTTTTGTTACTCCGTCTTTGCTTGACTACTGCTGTTATTTTACTATTCCTACTACAAAATCACTCTTACCGATAAACTGCTGTGAGCAAGATTGTTTCCAGGTGTAGCTGAATTGACAACTTAGTTGTTAAGGCTTATAAATATTCTTTGGCTCCCCTTGTGTCGAATAAATAAATTGGGTTTCACTTCCCTCGAAAATACTGCGATACACCCCCTATACTTGTGGGTCATCAAGACTATTTTCTGGCGATGTTGCCGGGGAGCATAGCTTTATTTATCAAGTCCACTTGGATTCACTATTGTTCAAACTAAGTTTATTTTCTCCTTGTTTTCTTGTTTCTTTATCAAAAATACAAAAAAAAGTAGTTCCTACTCTAGTTGTTATTTTTGTTGGTCTGTTATTGTCTTGCCTTATCATGCTTATTGTCAATGGTTGGTTTCTTTGAAACCGAAGCTTATTGGCAAGGTGGGTTCACAGAAGATCAAAAATATTATTAGAAGGAACATCGCTTGTCACAAAAAGGGAAACACTTATGGGAACAAATTGATAGATTGTATACCATTGCTAGAAATGTGTGCTCTACTTATAATGTTACTTATTGCTGTGATGAATCTCGTTGCAGAAAGAGGTATAAACACCTCCCTTTTCAATGTGAGTATAATGATAATGATACCATATCTTCTTATGCTAAAGGAATTTATGACTTTTATGATGCGGAACAAATTAAAGAATTTATTGCTTGGAAGGGTGCTTTTGAACTTGCTAGTTTGCTTGAAAATATTGATGATTCACCTTATAAGTATGAGGTTTATGGTATACTTAAATTTTGCTTTGATAATTACAAGGATGAAATTGGCTATATTCTTGAATATTTTAATGGATGCTTTCCACAAATGGAAGAGACTAATGCCTTGCAGGATCCTATGGAAGAAGAAATTGATGAACCTGAAATCTCATTAGATGAAAAAGAGGAGGAGAGTGATGAACAAAAGGAGGAAGAATGGATTAGCTACCCATGCCTACCTTCTAATGAGAGTAACTCTTTATCCCTTACATTATTTGATTGTCCCCCATGCTTACTAAAGGAGGATGAATGTTATGTTCCTCAGGATTCTTTTGAAGATGTTTATAATAAAGCTATAGTGCTTGTAGATCATGAAAATCATGCTTTATGTGATAGTTATATTGTTGAGTTTATTCATGAGTCTACTGAAAATTATTATGAGAGAGGAAAATATGGTTGTAGAAGTTTTCATGGTATTGAAACACCTCTCTATGTGTTGAAAGTTTTGAAGTTACTCTTGTTTTATCTTCCTATGCTCGTCACTTTGTTCTTTGTGAATTTATTTGCATACACGATTCCTAAGCATAGGAAGTGCGTTAGATTTAAATGTGTTTTGAATTTGCTTCTTGATGCTCTCTTTTACTTCAACTCATATTTCTTATGAGAGCATTGTCTCAAACTTTTATGCCTGAAGATGATAATATGTCTACTATTCTTGGGAGACCTTTTCTTAAATACCGCAGGAGCTGTTATTAATTGTAATCAAGGGAAGGTGACCTTCAATGTTAATGACAAGGAACATACTATCTATTTCCCTAAGACGATTGATAGACTTATGGGTTTGAATTCAATTGAACATGTTGAGGGCATTCAAGTTGGAGAAATATATTGTCCCATACCAAGAGAAAAATTTGGAACCATTATGATTGAGACCATTGCTATCAAGGTTGAGGTAACATAATCATTAGTGGAATACAAAGTTTTGTCTCATATGAAATTGTTTTGGTAACAAGACCTGATCAACCTTGTTAACAAAAGGATTTCATTGAACAAAACAATGTTTTCACCATGATTATCTCCACTTACTTCTATTCTATCAATTTCAGTTATTCCTTATGCCTAACTTAAAGGCGTTAAAGAAAAGTACTTATTGGGAGATAACCCAAAAGTTTTAGATGAGTCTTGGAAGTTATTAACTCTGTAATAACTGCTCCTTATACTTTTTATTTGCTTTTTGTGCCAAGAGTAACCTCTAATAAGAGAGAAGTAATGATTGGGAAAGTTGCTGTCCCGAAACAGATTTCTATGCTTCACCGTAAAAATTCGTGTAACATATATGAAACTCTTTTTGAGGCGTGAATTTTTGTGCTTCTGCCCCTGGTTGTTATCTAACTTTCGTTAGTTTAACACTTTTTGATTTGAGCAACAGAAGGTCTTCGAAAAAAATCGTCTTTACCTGCTGGTCTGTTTTGACAGATTTCTGCCATTTTCTGCATTTGCTTCTTGTTGGTTCCTTTTTGAGTTCTTTTGGGGAATTGAGCTTTTTGAGGGAAGTGCTACAGTATATAGTGTTATAATGGAAGTTTATTTGGTGCTATAACTGAACCTTAAGACTTATTTATCTTGAGTGCACTAATGTTGCTAATAAAGATTGTGTGAAGTTTTATATGAAGGAAAAATTTCAGGTGTATGGAAGGAATGAGTAATGAGATGAAGGATGGACTAAAGCTCATGCTTGGGGATGCCACGCGTGTCACCCCAAGAAATATCCAAGAAGTACAAGCGTCAAAGCTTGGGGATGCCCAAGGCATCCCCTTTTTCATCAATAAAAATTCCAGGTTTCTTCCAAACGCTTCATTTTTATTGTTTCATGCACAATTGTGTGGTTCTTGGAGCGTCTTCTTTTTTGCTTTCGTTTTGGTTTTTTTTTGCCTTGTTTGCTTAGTTTTCTGAATAAATTGGTTGGACCTCCTCTTTCATATATTGGTGTTCAAACAGTTTGGTTTGGTTTGGAAAAGAGTAGGAAAGATCATGCTTAAGTGGTAAAGAGAACTTGTTTTTGACTATGGCCTATGCTTTGTCATGCCATGCTTGATATTGTTTTGGCTTTATGCTTAGTACTCTTTGCTGTAGCATGACTTGTTATAAACAATTGAGATTTCTTAATGTGCCTTGGAAGAATCATGCGTTGTTTTAGCATATTAAAGCATAGTATTGTGGTATTCTCCTTTGATGCTTTATTTGGATTGACTTGGCACATGCTCGCACCATATTATCACTATCCCAAGTCACCATAAGCCTTTATGATCCTTTAGTTTTCAACTTGTAGTATCACTTTATGCTTTGATCAATGATGTTTTGTCGCTCTGCATGATTATGGCCATTATTGCTCTCTCGTTTGTCGCTCCCTTACTATTGCTAGCCTTCACTTTCACTGAGTACTTTACTCATGTTTCCAACTCCCTAAACCAAATATTTCCAAAGTGTCCACCATACCTACCTATTAGCATCATTTTCTACTCCCGTGCATATTCATTATGCCTTGTTTTCTTCCGGATAAAATGTTTGCTTGTTATGAGAAAGTTAGTTAGTAAAGCTCTCACGAACTTGATGGCACACTTTATTTTCTTGCACTTAACAAACCTGAACCATTGCGTCCTTCTTTGTTGCGTATATTCTTGCACTTTATGAGTTGAAGTTAGCAGAACCATGTATCATGGGGACCGCTTTCAACACTTCATTGGTACTTTGTACCTAGTTGATATCTTTTGCTTATGGATCCCGGCGGTGTGAAATAAAAGTGGAACTTGTAAGATCATGGAGTTTGTATGTATGTTAGAGAAATGCCTAGGTCGCTAGCCTAAGCCATGCCTAATCATGGTGGAAACTTGCAGCAAACCATAATGAGCATTCTATGAAGCATCCTCGATAAAAATCTATGCACATAGTAAATAAAAAGATCACTGAGATGCTCATTGTCTGCTTGCCTTGTCATTTTGATTATGGATAGCTCCTGTGTCATGTGCAAGGGGTACCTCGTTGGTGGTTCTCTATGATACGTATATACTTACAATAACAAGAGCTTACTCGTGACTGAAGTTGAGTAGCATGAGGATCGGTCTTTGTAAGTAAGGGGCATGAGACTTCGATTTATAACTTGTCAAGCATATCCTCTTAGTTGTGTCACTTTAACCTTAACCATTTAAAGATGCTTATGATAGGGGCAATGAGAGCTCAAAGCTAATGAGTACCATACTTTCAGCATTTGGAAGCCTTTCAAACTTTTCAAAACCTATTTATTTCCTTGTTGAGTCTCCACACATTCTATGAGCACTTTCTTAAGAGCATAGTGGCCATTCTTAGTTCTATGTGCATTGTCCCAAGACTTGTTGATTGATGCATACCTTGATATTGCTTGTTTTAAACTATTTATATCTAGTCACTCTTGTAAACTTCGAAGGTGTCCTATGCATTTATGTTTGCTACTCTATGAGGGACAAGCTGAGTGCCACTATGCTATGTTTTCTTCATGTGAAACAAACAAACGTCTTGCAAAGCATTGTTATTCATGAATCTTTTGTTTGTTCCTTTTCATGGTGCATCATAGTTTCTTTGTCTTATTGCTAGAACTTTGTCTTTCATGTTATGATTGAAGTACTATGATCTCAGCTTTGAATGTTTTACAAATACTTTGATCAAGTTTATGATGGTGCATGTCACCTCAAAAATTATTCTATCTTTTTATCACTTACCTACTCGAGGACGAGCAGGAGTTAAGCTTGGGGATGTTGATACATTGCAAATATATCTATAATTTTTGATGCTCCATGCTTGGTTTTATCCACTTTCTTGTGGTTTGTCCACACTTTGGAGTACTTTTCATATGATTTCTTGGACTAACCTATTAACAAGAGCCACAGTGCCAGCTGCCTGTTTTCTGCTGTTTTTGGTTCTAGGAAAAGTCAGAAAATGAATGTTCCCGGAATTGGATGGGACAAAAGCCAAAGTGCCTATTTTTTCAGAAGACTCCAGGAGCCAGAATACGAGACGGAGGAGGGCCAGGGGCTGGCCACACCCTTCCAGGCACGGGTTGGGCCTGGCCGCGCTAGGGCATGGTGTGGTGGCCACAGGCACCCCCTCGGTCTCCCTCTTCGCCTATAAGAAGCCTTCTGACCTAAAAACTCCTGGGGGTTCGACGTTTTTCTAGAAAAAGTTCCACAGCGCCGCCACCACCGAAGGGGAGATACGGGGACAGAAATCTCTGTTCCGGCACCCTGCCGGGATGGGGAAGTGCCCCCGGAGCCATCTCCATCGATCTCCACCATCATCTCCATCGACCATCCATGTTTCCCCCATCTATGAGTGAGTAATCCCCCGCTGTAGGCTATGGGGATGGTAGGGATTGGATGAGACCGTTCATGTAATGGCATTAGATTGTTAGGGCATGGTGCCTAGTATCTTTTATTAGTGCTTTATGACTTTGTTGCGACTTGTTGTGCTTAATGCTTGTCACTAGGGCCCGAGTGCCATGATTTCAGATCTGAACATGTTATTGATTCATTATGATAGTATTGTTTTTGGTCTTATCTACAAGTTGTATACACACGTTGTTGTCCAGAACCTATGGCCCTGGCGATGTAAATCGGGATAACCGGAAGGGAATGGCTTTGATGTGAGGATCACATGTGTTCACGGAGTGTTAATGCTTTGCTCTGGTGCTCTATTAAAAGGAGCACCTTAATTGCCAGTAGTTCCCTAGAGGCCCCGCTGCAAACGGGCTGGCAGGACAAAAGATGTTGTGCAAGTTCTCATTGCGAGCACGTATGACTATATATGGAACACATGCCTAGGATTGTCTAGTACTTGGATGCTTTATCTTATTTATCTGCAATTGCCCTATGTTCTGATTGCTATTTGAATTGTCTTGTCCATGCAACGCCCATCCATCCATCCCTATGCCTACCGCACTCGAATCCCACTATTTAATGCTTTTGTTACTACTGTCTTTGCTTTACTACTGTTGTTACTTTACTATTCCTACTACAAAACTGTTGCTACTGATAAACTGCTATGAGCAAGATTGTTTCTAGGTGCAGCTGAATTGACAACTCAGTTGTTAAGGCTTATAAATATTCGTTGGCTCCCCTTGTGTCGAATCAATAAATTGGGTTTCACTTCCCTCGAAAATACTGCGATACACCCCCTATACTTGTGGGTCATCACCCAGCATGTTATCTATCTAAGGAGAGCCGCCTCTAGTGAACTATGGATCCCGGTCCTTTTTCTTTACATACAATCTATAAACTGTTTACTGCTTTGTGTTAACTTTCTGCAAACTATTTCTTCTTTCCATTCGATATGTTTAATCCTTTGCTTTCAGCAAAACACGGTGAGATTGACAACCTCATCGCAAGTTGGGGACAAAGTTCTATGGTTGTGTTGTGCAGGTCTCCACGTTGCTACTAGCACCGGTAGTGCGCCCTGCCAAGGCTCAGCTAGCAACAACTTTGGGGTGTTTCTTTGCTCCTACTGGTTCGATTAAACCTTGGTTTCATAACTGAGGGAAACTTGCTGCTGTGCTCATCATACCTTCCTCTTGGGGTTCCCAACGAGCTCTACATCAACACCGTACCAGCACTTTTCTAGCGCCGTACACTGAGCCATCAGTGAAAGAGAACCTTGGATCCAAAAACCTATGCTTTTCCCTGATAAGAAACACAAGTCAAAGGAAGAAGAACACTATAATAAGTTTTGTCAGTGGATGAAACCTTTATTCTTGCAAATTCCTTTGACTGATGCTATTAAATTGCCTCCTTACTCAAAGTATCTGAAGGATATTGTCTCGAATAAAAGGAAGATCCCTAATGAAGAAATTTCTACTTTGCTTGCTAATTATTCCTTCAATGGTAAGGTTCCTAAGAAACTTGGAGACCCAGGGATTCCAACTATCCCTTGCTCTATTAAGAACAGTTATGTTAGAACTGCTTTGCGTGATTTGGGAGCTGGAGTTAGTGTTATGCCTTTCTCTCTCTATAAGAGGCTTCAACTAGAAAAGTTAATACCAACTGATATATCTTTGCAAATGGCTGATAAATCTACCACTATTTCTGTGGGTGTATGTGAGGATGTACCTGTTCAAGTGGCTCATAATTGCTTGATATTAACTGATTTTGTTTTGCTTGAAATGCCTGGAGATGATAATATGTTTATTATTCTTGGGAGACCTTTTCTTAATACTGCAGGAGCTGTTATTAATTGTAATCAAGGAAAGGTGACTTTCAATGTTAATGACAAGGAACATACTATCTATTTCCCCAAGAAGATTGAAAGGACTTATGGTTTGAATTCAATTGAACATGTTGAAGGCATTCAAGTTGGAGAAATATATTGTCTCGTACCAAGAGAAAAATTTGAAACTATTATGATTGGGACCATTGCTATCAAGGTTGAGGTAACATAATCATTAGTGGGATACAAAGTTTTGTCTCATATAGAATTGTTTTGGTAACAAGACCTAATCAACCTTGTTAACAAAAGGATTTCATTGAACAAGACAATGTTTTCACTGTGATTATCCCCGTTTACTTTTATTCTATCCATTTTAGTTTTTGTTTTTGTTTAGTTTTCTTTGTTGTTAGTTGCTTGCATGTTAGAGTGTCTTAGAAATCCTGTAGTTCTAGCCTTGTTTTGTCATTGCATCATTTCCAAACAAAATCTGTTTGTCAGAAAATCATTCATCTATGCCTGAAAATTGCCCAAAAATAAAGTGTATCGAAAAATTCCAGAAAATTCATATTAAATTTTTACGTGAAAAAAGGGGCAGAGGAGTGCCTGGGAGGTGCCAGGGGGACCCACCAGGCAGGCTCACCACCTGGTGGTGCGACCTGCCCTGGGTGGCGCCATGCCATGGTGTGGGCCACCCCTGGCCCTCCACTCACTCTCTCACTTGCCACTTTCTTCTCTCTCCCAAGTAAGCTTCGGTTCATTGCTCAAAATCGTGTTCTTGTTGTGCTTGCTCTCGATTTTTCGATCTCCTTGCTCAGCCCATCTTTGTTGATGAAATTTGGAGCACTTGTTCTCTGGTATGTGACTCCTCCCCTTGTCCAAGTAGATTTGTGTTTAGTGGATTATATCTTGAGTATTTTTCTGCTATAGGTGATAGGTTATGAGAGCTTGTAAGCTTGTTTGATGCTTAGAGATATAGTTTTGATGCATGTTTAGGCCTCTTACAAGTCCCTATGAGTAGTACCCTTCATTATATTCACTTTGCAATCACTTGTTTAATAGGTGTTTAAATTTCAGAATATCAAGCATGAACAACCATACCTTTAGAGAGATTTTGCAGTATTGTAGGTGTAAGTATGACAGGGACCGTGAAGAAAATTCAAGGGCGACCCGCTGATTTGCTGGAGCTTTACCGAGGGGTGACCAATGATGATGACCGCGTGGCGCAACGCGGAAAGATAAGAAACATCCAACTCCCTGCTCTCAGATACTTCGCATATTATCTTGCTACTAGCATACTTGGTAGGGAGAACACAAGTAATATCTCCAACTGTCATTTAGCCTTCCTTGCTGCTGCGCTTAACAATGATACTCGGTAAAACCTTGGCTCGCTTATTGCTCGCTACCTAGCTGCTAGGGGGCCTATCTATGGGGGCATAATTGCCTCGCGTATGGTCAATGCATTAGGTCTTTTAGTGGACCCCAATGATACTGTACTGGCACCACAGAGGCTTGACCTTGTTGCTATGAAAACTCATCACTTTGTCACTGCTACTTCTGATTTGGACAGTCTAGTATATAGGATGTTGTTTACTGACGGGGATGAGAGGGACATCCCTTTGCCGCAGTCTTCTTTGTTTAGTGTTCACAGGAGACCGTGGTCGCGCTCCAAGGAGGAGGTGGTCGAGCAGCTTCGCTTATTGGGCTTCCACGAGCAGCACCAGGAGGATGTACCCTCCTACGATCACTCCGCTCACTACGGAGGGACGTACTCGAGCTCGCACCAAGACGAGGGTACCTCCTCGTCATACTACGGCGACACGTCATCCTGGCCGGCTTGGGATTGATACCCACTTAGGCCAAAAGCCTAAGCTTGGGGGGAGGTACGCCGACACCGCACTCATCTCCATATCATGTTGCGTCGGTACTTTGTATATTCATGTTTCCTTCTCTTTTTAGTTTTTGTTCTTTCTTTGCTTTTGCTTTCTAAACTACAAAAAGAAAAAAATTATTTCTGTTGTTTCTCTTTGGTTTGCTTCTTTTTCTTTTTACTTTGGTTTGTTTTTTCCCTTTTTGCTTTGTTTGAACTATTCGAAAAACCCAAAAAGATTTTGCTTTGCTTGTTTTTCCTTTTGGTTCTTGTTTTAAAAATCGAAAACAACAAAAATATTTGTCACTCTTCTTTGGTTTTGTGAGTTTGCTATAGGGTTCAGCACTCCTTAATGGATATTGGTTTCATATTATTATTCAAGCCACACAAGTGAAGAGCAATAATAAGGATTAATGACAACTTGAGGCGTGGTAAGAGGTTGGTAACGAACTCTATTTGTTTTCATTTTTGTACATATACTCATCACTGTGGGCATGTTTAGTCCGTTCGTGTAAGGTGTATGTTATATTTGGATGCTTAGTAGTTCTTGCTTTCTTATGATTAGCTCCAGCTCGCTAATAGTTTGTAGCATGTCTTATAAATGTTTGCTTGCATTGCTCTATTCATAAATTGGTATGACACCATGGTATCCTCCTCTGAATGTTTCATTTGAATTGACTTGGCACCTGCTCACACATGCACATGACTGTAATAATCAGTTAAGCCTTGATGAATTATTTTGCCTTGAGGATCTTGAATCACTTTCATGCCATGATTAGTCATGTTTTGTTGCAAGCATGATTTTGACAGCTATTGCTCTCTTGTTTGTCGCTCCCTTACTATTGCTAGCCTTCACTTATACTGAGTATGTTTTACTCAAGTTTTCAACTCCCTAAACCAAATATTTCCAAAGTGTCCACCATACCTACCTATTAGCATCATTTGCTACTTCCGCGGATATTCAATATGTCTTGTTTTCTTCCGAATAAAATGTTTGCTTGTTATGAGAAAGTTAGTTAGTAAAGCTCTCACAAACTTGATGGCACACTTTATTTTCTTGCATTTAATAAACTTGAACCATTGCGTCCTTCTTTGTTGCGTATATGTTTGCGCTTTATAAGTTGAAGTTAGCAGAACCATGTATCATGGGGAATGCTTTCAACATTGCACTGGTACTTAGTACCTTGTTGATATCATGATTCGTTTGCTTATGGATCCCGGCGGTGTGAAATAAAAGTGGAACTTGTAAGATCATGGAGTTTGTATATGTGTTAGGGAAACGCCTGGGCCGCCAGCCTAAGCCATGCCTAATCATGGTGGAAACTTGCAGCATAACCATAATGAGCATTCTATGAAGCATCCTCAATTAAAATCTATGCACATAGTAAATAAAAAGATCGCTGAGATGCGCATTTCTACTTGCCTTGTCATTTTAATTATAGGATAGCTCCTGTGTCATGTGCAAGGGGTACCCCGTTGGCGGTTCTCTATGATACGTATATACTTACAATGATAAGAGCTTACTTGTGACTGAAGTTGAGTAGCATGAGGATCGGTCTTCGTAAGTAAGGGGCATGAGGCTTCGATTTATAACTTGTCAACCATATCCTCTTAGTTGTGTCACTTTCACCTTAACCACGTTAAAGATGCTTATGATAGGGGCAATGAGATCTCAAAGCTAATGAGTACCATACTTTCAGCATTTGGAAGCCTTTCAAACTATTCAAAACCTTTTCATTTCCTTGTTGAGTCTCCACATATTCTTTGAGAACCTTCTTGAGAGCATAGTTGTCATTCTTTGTGCTTGTCCCATTACTTGACTATTTGTGTTATGACTTTGATGCTTGTATCTTTGACATCTTTACTTCTAGTCTTCACCTGAACTTCAGAGGTGCCTTGGCATTCACAATCAAAGGCAAGCGAGATACCACTCTATCATACCTTGTTATGAGCATTGCAATGTTGCTTATGTTTATGTTTTATGCTACTTATTATTTTTGAGTTGAAATCTCTTCATAGCTTGCAAAGACTATTAAGTAGACTCAGTAGCATACTCTTTATTATGAATTTCCTAAGTAGTTGATCACATGCTGAGAATATATACATCATATGAAGAAAATGTGTTCGTGAAAGTTCTTTTATCACACTCAGTTTTCAACTGAATTGCTTGAGGACAAGCAATAAGCTAAGCTTGCAGGGAGTTGATACGTCCAAAACGTATCTACTTTCCCGAACACTTTTGCTATTGTTTCTCCTCTAAAATTGTGTGACTTGGATGCAACTAACGCGGACTGGCGCTGTTTTTAGCAGAATTGCATTGGTGTCTACTTTTTGTGCAGAAAATCAACTATCAGGAAAAATCCCGGAAAATATGCCAAAAATCCTATTTCACCAGAAGACTCCCGGAGCCAGAATACGAGACGGAGGGGGACTGGGCCCAGGCCACACCACCTGGCCACGCGGGCAAGCCCAGACCGCGCCAGGGGGTGGTCAGGCCGTCCTAGACTCCCTCTCGGTCTCCGTCTTCGCCTATAAGTTGCCTTCTGACCTAAAAACTCAGGGGAGTTCGACGTTTTTCCAGAAGGAGTTCCGCTCCGCCGCCACCACCAGATTCCACAAAACAGCACCAGAAACTCCGTTCTGGCACCCTGCCGGGACAGGGAATTGGAGGAGATCATCGCCATCATCATCACCATCGCTTCTCCATCGACCATCCATGTTTCCCCCATCTATGAGTGAGTAATCCCCCGTTGTAGGCTATGGGGATGGTAGGGATTGGATGAGATTGTTCATGTAATGGCATCAGATTGTTAGGGCATGGTGCCTAGTATCTTCTATTAGTGCTTTATGACTTTGTTGCGACTTGTTGTGCTTAATATTTATTACTAGGGCCCGAGTGCCATGATTTCAGATCTGAACATGTTATTGATTCATTATGATAGTATTGTTTTTGGTCTTATCTGCAAGTTGTATACACAAGTTGTTGTCCGGAACCAATGGCCCCGAAGTGACAGAAATCAGGATAACCGGAGGGAATGGCTTTGATGTGAGGATCACATGTGTTCACAGAGTGTTAATGCTTTGCTCCGGTGCTATATTAAAAGGAGCACCTTAATTGCCAGTAGTTCCCTTGAGGCCCCACTGCAAACGGGCTGGCAGGACACAAGATGTTGTGCAAGTTCTCATTGCGAGCACGTATGACTATATATGCAACACATGCCTAGGATTATCTAGTACTGGGATGCTTTATCTTATTTATCTGCAATTGCCCTATGTTCTGATTGCTATGTGAATTGTCTTGTCCATGCAACGCCCGTCCATCCATCCCTATGCCTACCGCACTCGAATCCTACTGTTTACTGCTATTGTTACTACTGTCTTTACTTTACTACTGCTGTTACTTTACTATTCCTACTACAAAATTGTTGCTACTGATAAACTGTTGTGAGCAAGATTGTTTCCAGGTGCAGCTGAATTGACTACTCAGTTGTTAAGGCTTATAAATATTCTTTGGCTCCCATTGTGTCGAATCAATAAATTGGGTTTCACTTTCCTCGAAAATACTGTGATACACCCCTTATATTTGTGGGTCATCAGTCTACCGTTCTAAACTAATAATAACATATTAGGAAAATATATGTTTTTGATATAACCACTATAGGTGGTTTAGTCTTAGTATGCCGTGCACAAACATTCCACCGACTATTGTAGAACTAATCATTTGATAGCAATGTAATGAAATAGGTATTCTATGCTCATATCATATAAACAAACAACAACAATTCATGGCTTGAATATAACAATACCACTATATTGTATAAAAATATATAGTAAAAAATGGATTGGACATGCATACTAGATATATAAGTGGAGCATACAAAGCTACTAACAAGTATAACTAGAAGTAAACATGGATATGCCTAACATGTCAAGATATCATACCACAAATATGAACAGAGGTAACCAAACTAACTAACATGCTACTAGATCACAAGTAAAAATAAGAAAATAATCTTCTAGGTAATAAATAAATATCTAAATGTTATTCTAACAATAGTGCATCGATTTAAATTCAATTTAGACATAATCAATGGATCTAAAATTATTACATAGAATACTAAGTAGTTATATGATCATCTACAAAAACTACTGAATATTTTTAGCAAGTACTAATCATGCAATAAAATGGATACTAATCTTTATCCTAACATACAAGCATGATGAGCAATAATAAATAAAATTCAAGAAAATGGGAGAGACTTTCTTGTAACAGTACGTAACCAACTATTTTTTTATAACATTAACAAAACTATATGATCAACACGTTGATTCGATCTACCAATAAATCCCTAGCAAAACATGTATAATTGACTGCAACTACTATGATCGACATAGACAGTCATGCATACGTAAAAACCGGCAGCAGTACATTGCGTACATATGCACTACAGGGACATGATGACCGTATATGCTTCTAGTGATGAACCGATTTTAAATCACTTTTTCAAATAGTTTGATAATCATAGAAGATATTCGTATCTAACAACATTGGTGGGTTCCTAGAGTTAATTTTTCATGTTTTCTAAGTTGGTATCAAGATCAATACATGTGTTCATGGTAGGCTAATATGGTCATGCCATCTGTTGGCAAACGGTTCACCGGCCACGAGACCAACTACAAAACTATGGCCAGAGACCATGTCTACAGGGTAGATACACTCTAATCTAACGCGTGTGTGCGAGGAAATCTACGGATGCTCACCAAGTGCGGCGTAGTTGCCCGGCGAAGATGATGAACCGAGCTTGAAGAAAGAAGTCGTACAGTCTGACATGATCAACAGATTGAACTGCTTTTTCAGAAAGGGATTCTACTTATCCTTATAGCTGGTGGCGCAGCAGCTCAGCCTTCCGTAGTCGAAATCGCTGGAACCCTGAGCGGCGTCGGTCCAGCGAAGTTTGCTTGGCCTTGAAGATCTAGGATAAAACTAGCAGCCCTTCGGGGTGGAAATTGAAGTAGTGAGGATTGCTAGACAAAAGGCTATCGATGTATATGTAGAGGACGTCTCTGCGATTCAAGCCAAGCGATTTAAGTGGAGAATCAATGTCGAGATAATGGCGGCAGTTTCTTCCGCGAGCTGGTTTGGCTGACAGTGCATTCGTGCATGCGGGAAGAACAGTGCGACTCATCAGGCTGTTCGAGTACTTTGTGCGGGGCGCTTCACTTAATGCCTCCTAGGTGTGTGCGGTACCGGGACTCTGTCTCGTGGGTGCGTTTTGAATAGGATATAATCGCTGCGATCAGTCTTCATGTGCTAGCTTGGTTGGGTCTGTGGGCATTAGTAGAAAAGAAGAGAGGAGAGAATACAAGTATGTAGAGGAAAACTATGTTGAAGAAAAGCCACGGCCTGGTGGAGCCATGCATGCAAATACGTACTGGAAGGAAGAAATGGAAAGAAAAGAATGAGAGAAAGAAGATTCTGTAGAGTGAAAATAAAATAACGGAAAGAAGAAGAACACGAATAAGACATGCAATAGATATACGTATATATACGAGTAGGAAATACATTTGCATGGCATGCATCGTGCATGTGCTTAGGCCAAGAAAAAGGCGATGAGAAAATTTAGCCCCCGTGGACTTGGTCTACAAGTGACACGTGTCTATAAATTTAGTCCCGTGGACCAAGTTCTGCAAGTGACACGTGTCTAGGAAAGAGAGAAATCACAGCAATTGATTGTCTATTTTTAAATCTAAACAGTCACACATGCCACGTGTCACTTGCAGAACTTGGTCCACGGGCTAAATTTGTGGACTAGGTCCCATAGAATTATTTTCCTAATATAGTGTCTCACATGTACGTCAGTGCAACAGACTAGAGTCTGGTATGCAATATGTATATACTATATGTCTAGAGAGAGAAGGACATATATATATATACATATATGCTACAGTAGCTAGAGACTAGTATGCAATGGTTGTGGGCCAATCCCCAATGAGATTAATTAATTTATATAAAAGCCGAATAAGATGTAAATTGGTAAATAGCAATTTAGAGGCAGATTCAAATAACAGTATTTGAAAGTGATTTTGAGAAATTAGTCTTTTTTTCATATGTCAAAATAATTCCAACTATGTTGGAATTGATTTAAGAAAATAAAACAAATTCAAAGGTGCATATTTTAGTATGCTATAAAGCAGACAAGAATAGAATCCGATTTAAGGAGAATAAAAATATATAATTTATATTTAGGTTGGTATTAATTCATGTTAAAGCCGTTTTGCATTTGAAAATTTTAGTTCAGCCTTAATTATTTAACCAAAATTTTCTACTCCTCATTTTTAAATAAAAGTTTTTGAAAACTCCAAAAAATCGGTCCGTGACAAATAGAGACAAGCATAATAGAATGCTTTGTATAGCCATGCAGAAAATAACGCAGACACATTGAGCTACATAGCTAAGGTAGCGACTGCATAACGATTGATCAACCTCTGTTAAAATTGTTTGAAAACTATTTTATTTATTTCTTGGTAATATTATCATATAAAAATTGTGAGAGTATCCTCTTTATGACATGCATGTTTTGTCAGAGAAGGTAATAGGAGGAAAAAATATAAGTAAGTTAGAAAAAATATTTAAAAGATGATGCCCTCGCATTTGCGAGGGCCACCATGCTAGTTTATTTTGATTGCTAATGTTAACCGTAAATTTAATGTACACAATTTTTTTGTTAATAGTTGCAAAATCACATACATAACTAATTTTGCTATCACACATGTACAGTAGTCAGTTGCCAGGAATTACACACGTGTGTTGAATATTGAATATTGAAGCTTTCTCTGTGTAAAGGAAAATATTAATCAAAGACATAATTTCTAGATATCACAAGATGTGCTCATGCCGCTAATTCGCATGCAATGCATGGAATGGATCCTAGTGGTCTGTAGTCCCGAGCAGGACTGGATTAAAGAAACTGCTGGTGCTATCACAACATTCACACAAACCATATCAATGAACATCTAGGAGTACGCTATTGCGCACAACTTTTGTTTCTCTCGAAATGATCCATGAGCCGCACCTCTTTTTCTTGTACATAACTACAGGTTACATTACATGGCTCGGTAGAACTGCCTAAAAGTTTCATATCCTAACAGTAAGACGTCCCGTCTTTCCAGTTGCCACTATGTTCTACTCCTGCTAGAGTCCTACAGAGACACGCAGGAATAATGTTTTTACGGCTGCTGATAGAGCCTACAGAGACACATCTAGACACTATTAATCTTTTTTTTGCATGTCTTATCTGGTATACCCTCGTTACTTCTATATTTGATTTGATGGTATGACCGTGAGAAACCACATTTTCCGGTTACATAAATATTAATCTATCCTTAAATCCTGGCCAAAAATTCTAACTATCAAGATAATTTAAGAGTGTGGTTTAACGTGGTGTTTCTATTAAATCTGTATATTGTTTTTAATATATAATATATATTGTACTATAGTTTAAGCCTGAGCAAAAACAAGCCATCTGAGGGCATAAGTCCGCGCGCGCGTTTTTCTGGCCGTCTGATCTTCACTCTGAGTCATCTCAACCGTGCAGTTTTAGATGTTGACCGAAGTCTTACGAGCTAGTCTCTCCCATCCCTGCCCCTACCCCCGCCCCCATCTCGATCCTGTTCCCCTCCACCCGAGCTCCCGCCCATCCAAGCCCCCTTCCTCCGTCTCCCCTAGCAACGTGCGCCACCCCCTCTGCTCCCGAACTCTCTCTCTCACCTCCGCCCCCTCCGCACCCTCCACTCACGAGGCCACCGCCTCCCGTCCAGCTCCTGCATCCAGCGTTGGCTGCCTCGAACCTGTCCAGTACCGATTCAACATCGCTCCCGACCTCGCGCACCCGTCCGCCGTCACGCTTTGCCGGTGCTAAGAAAGATAAGAAGGAGTGAGCGCATGGGACAGTGGGGTGAGAGAGGGGGCGACGCGGGTAGAGACGCTCCTATCTGGGACTATGATACATTGCAAATGTATCTATAATTTTTGATGTTCCATGCTTGGTTTTATCCACTTTCTTGTTTTTTGTCCATACTTTGGAGTACTTTTCATATGATTTCTTGGACTAACCTATTAACAAGAGTCACTGTGTTAGCTGCCTGTTTTTTGCTGTTTTTGGTTTCAGGAAAGTCAGAAAATGAATATTCTCGGAATTGGACGGGACAAAAGCCAACGTGCCTATTTTTCCGGAAGTCATCAGATGCCAGAATACAAGACGGAGAGGAGCCAGGGGGCCACCACACCACCTGGCCGCGCGGCCAGGCCTGGCCCACGCCAGGGGGTGGTCTGGCCGACCCCAGCAACCCCTCGGCCTCTCCTTCCGCCTATAAGATGCCCTCGGAACGATAACCCTAAGTACCCGATCAAAAATCCATGAAAGAGTCTGTAGCCGCCGTCATCTCCATCCCTAGATCGGGAGGGATCTGAAGCTCTTCCCGGCACCCTGCCAGAGAGGGGAATTCACCCTGGAGGCCTTCTTCATCACCATGCAAGCCTCCGGTGTGATGCGTGAGTAGTTCATCCTTGGACTAGGGATCCATGTAGTAGCTAGATGGCTGGTTCTCCTCCTTTGTGCTTTCATGTCTAGATCTTGTGAGCTTCGTTCATGATCAAGATCATCTATTTGTAATTCTGCATGTTGTGTTTGCGGGGATCCGATGGATATTGAGATGCTATTTCAGATTGATTATTGATTCTATCATGTCTTTGTTATTTGTGATCTTGCATGCTTTCCGTTGTTAGTAGCTATCTTGGCCAAGTAGATGCTAGCAACTCCAAGAGTTAGTATTTATGCTCGATAGTGGGTTTATGTCTCTGGTAATCTGGGGAAGTGACAGAAATCTCTAAGGTACTAGATGTGCTGTTGCTACTAGGGAGAAAACAACAATCCTTTATTCATAGAACAATCGTCTTGTTTACATTACACGCAATTCGTAAAGCAATAATCTGTTGCTTGGAACTTAATACTGGAGGGGGTTCGGATGATAACCTGAAGGTGGATTATTAGTCATAGATGCAGTTAGATGGCGGTCTATGTATAATTTTGTAATTCCCAATGGAATCTCAAAGGAGTCAAGATGATTAGTATATGCATGTATTGCTTTCTCGATGTTTGTCAATTGCCCCGCTGTAATTTGTTCACCAGCATGTTATCTATCTTAAGGAGAGACACCTCTAGTGAACTATGGATCCCGGTCCTTTCTTTTACATACAATCTATAAACTATTTATTGCTTTGTGTTTACTTTCTGCAAACTATTACTTCCTTCCATTCGATACGTTCAATCCTTTGTTTTCAGCAAAACCGGTGAGATTGACAACCTCATTGCAAGTTGGGGAAAGAGTTCTGTGGTTGTGTTGTGCAGGTCTCCACGTTGCTACTGGCACCGGTAGTGCGCCCTGCCATCAGTCAGCTAGCTACACCTTTAGGGTGTTTCCTTGCTCCTACTGGATTGATAACCTTGGTTTTGTACTGAGGGAAAACCTGTTGTTGTGCTCATCATACCTTCCTCTTGGGGTTCCCCAACGAGCTCGATATATTTTGGGCCATCAAGCATATTTTCTGGCGCCGTTGCCGGGGAGTCAAGGACATCTTCACAAGGGGAGCCCTCATAACCAATCTCTTTACTTTGTTATTTTTGTTTTGCTTAGTTTCTTTTTGCTTTGTTTGCTTGTTTCTTTATCAAAAACACAAAAAAATAGTTTTACTAGTCTGTTTTCTTATTCAAAAACACACAAAAATTAAGTCTCCCTTAGTTGCTGCATCTTTCTTAGCTCACCATGTTGATCCCTGTAGCATCCCAATTGTCTAACAATTGCAATGCTACTAGCCTAGTCTATATAGATGCTGCCTTCCTATATATAATTGTTGCATCATCATTGTATCATGCTCATGTCATCATGCCTCCTTGCATTTGAGCATCATATCAAACCCTTTTCCATTTGGTTCTTATCTCATATGCATTATTAATTGTATTTGCCTCTGGATATTGTATTTGGTTCTTGATATATTGTGTAATGCCCAAGTTGAGTTGGGGGCATATCTCTTATCAACTCCACCACCTTTTCTCTGTCACCACCTTATAATTCCACCATCCAACTAAATATGAGCTTGGCTTTATTTGAGTTTATCTCTAGCTCATGTGGGTTGGGATGGATCCAATTCTTTTACCACATGCTCTCATCTTAGTGTCATGTTGTTTTCACATTATTGATACATGAGAGCCACATGGCCACCTTTGCATGCCTTGTGGGTGGAACCTTTTTCCTAGCTTCCATATGTGTGTTTTTGGGGTTATCATCATGTTGGGATATTTTGTGGGCTTATTAAATATCTAGTGGCATATACACACTAGCAAGTCCCAAATATAATCCAATGTGATCATCTCCATATACTCCACTTGGAATTCTTTCTAAATTCCTTTGCTTGGGCCTTACTCCAACTTTGTCAGATAATAATAATGCCATGAAAGAATATTGTTTTCACAAGAATTATCATGGCATTAAATAATTTGCATGGGCCATGCAAGCACCACCTTTTGCTTGTCATTTGAATTTTATTTGTTCTTGGAGTGGATCATCTCTACCTCTATCTTTTCTTTTGGCTTGATCTTATTTGATCATGCTTAAACCACCTCCCCCTCTTTTCTTGTTTTGTTTTGGTTTGATCTTGGTTGATCTTGGCTTGACCTTGTCCATAGTAAACCCTAATCTACCTTGCCCTCATCTAACTCTAACCCTAAACCCTAACCCTAGTCATCTAACCTACTCCATCATCATCACCATAACCCCTCTCTCCTAAACCCCACCATGACCTAAACCCTAAGCTACCATCTTCCCTCTCTTTCGGCCTCCTTCTACACCTCGCCATGCAGCCCCACCGTCCCTCACCCAGCCCGAACCACCCCAACCCTAGCTCCCCACCTAGCTCAAACCCGAGCCTAGATCTACCCTACCCGAGGCTACCTCACCTCTCCCTCTCAGGCTCTCTCTGCCCTAGGGGCCCCAGCCCAACCACCCGACCCTGGCCTGCCCTACCCCACCGGCAGCTCCCCACCTGCCTGCCTTCGCCTGCCTCCTACCGAAAGCACGTGAGGAGGAGGACAAAGGTGGCCGAGCCACCTTTATCGTCACCACCTCCCCACGGCATCTCGCTTCCTCTGCCTTATCCACCCCTCTCTCGCCTCCCCGCTTCCCCAGATCTCAAGGCGCCTGCCTCTCCCTCTCCTCTCCACCGCCGTTTACACTCGCCGGCCAACCTTCGGCCTCCACCGATCTCCCTACCAGCCGGTGGCATGGCGCCTCGGTGTCGGGAAGCTCACGGTCGCCCATCGTGATTGCTCAGACGCCATCGCAGAGGAGGAGCACCGGAGCCGAAGAACACCGACGCCGCCGCGAAACCCTAGATCGCCGTCCGCTCGGTTGCCACCGATCGCTCCCGCCACCCGATCCAACGCCCGACACACTCGCGGTGAGCCCACCTCTCCTGGACACCTCGCCACCGTCGTGTTCTGGTTGCCGCGGCGCCTCCGTCGAGCACCCTCAGGCGCCCGGCGTCGTGCCCTCGTTGCCCCCGCAGCTGTCGCAGAAACCTTAGCTAGGCCCTAGACCACCTCTCGCCACCTAGCCCAACCCACCGCACCGCTCACATTCTCAGCGGCGCCAGAGGTCCTCGGTTCGATCCTCGTCGCCACAAGCGCGGCGAGCACCGATCGGTCTCGACGCGAGGAAGAAGCACAATCTGACCCACGGCTTTCTGCTTACACCGCCTTTTTATGCCCAAGAACTCAAGGCCCAATCGGTCCCACCTGTCTGCTCTCTCATGAAGTTTTGCAGATAGGCCCCTAGTTAAGCACCTCAACCCGCACTCCTCGCCACACGGGCAGCCCCCACCGCTTCTCATCAAGTGGGCTCTGCGAGCCGGTCCCATCTGTCACCACACGGGCGGCAATCGCCATGGTGAGGAAAACCTTTTTCGCCACGTTGTCGCCCAGTCAGCAGGAGGCCCACATGTCACCGTCATGCTAGTTTTGCTCGTGTGAGAAAAGTTAGACTGTTTTCTTTTAATTTCAAATCCTTTTTCAAATTATTTCAAATTCAAATATATTTCTGTTTTTAAATATCGTTTCAAATATTAATCCAAATAATACATATAATATATGTTTTCAAATCAGAAAAATATGAGGATTTCAAATATACCATTCAAAATATATTTTGAACACTTAAAATTTCAAGTTGATTTAAATTACAATAAAATGCCCTTTTCCCTTAATAAATTAATAACTTTTGCTTCATAAGTCCAAATTTAATAAATAATATGTCTAAAATGATTAGCTCGACGAGACCTTTCTGTTTATGCATTCCTTGGTTTGATTTGAAGCATGCATCATATAAATATAAAGTATACAGCAACTAAAATGGAAATAAAATGGGCCCAATACTCAATAAAATGCTTTGTTATTGTTTCCACACCTCACCCATGCCATGCAACCTTAATGTCATGCAAATTGAGCATCATTCATCATGGCACGATTGTTTGCTTGATGCATTTTATTCATATGCTTGCGCACTTTATTTATGTTGGCCTTGTTTGTTCGGTTCTTCTTCGAATAGACGCTGAGCAGGGAATATATCAAGAGAACCAGGAGCACTACCCAGATCCATCCCTTGCTTCAACTGAGCTGCCAGGCAAGCACTACCACATGCTTGCATACATATAGTACCTATTGCCTCTATCTTATTCTTGCATCATTGAGTCGCGATTGCATTAAATTGAATCCCAAGTATTGCATAGCCTTACATTTAAACCCCACCGAAGCTTGTTCCTCCATCCCATGAACCATTACTACAGGAGTTGTTTGAGCCATGCGAGTCGTAGAACAGCATGTGTAGGGTATGTGAGTGTCTGATGGATAACAAGGTACCTAAACAACTTAACCTGAGTAGTAATGGGATAACTAAAGAAAGTGGCATCGGTGAGCTATATTCTCTATTTGGTTCTTCAGGCTCACCTGTGTCCCGTAAGACCCCGAGTACTTGATTCCTGTTCCAAGAATATTCACGCTATCCACATCCGGGAGGCTTATGGACCCCCCTGAGCCAGAGCTTGATTCATTCTTATTTCTTGGGGCCACAACTAGTTTGAGGTTTTATTTACTATCCTGTACTTATGCCATGCTTTACTGCTTAACTTAAGATTGTGCGAGGAGCACACTGTACTGTTTAGGAAAGCGGAGTGTTTTCGCGGTGTCGACAAGCCCAGTCACATTTTCGGGTTCCCTCGTTTCACAGCCATTGACGCAAACCTTGAGTCCGTCTCAAGTCACTAACTTCGGGTAGCTCAATGGGTGGCCTGAAATATTTCGAATCGCGATCGCTTTGTCGTGGATCGCCTCGTTGGGTTTTGATTTGGTTTTTCCGAGGCATATCGAGTGTGTTGTTATTTGTGCACCGCAGGTAAAACTTTCTGAAAGCCGTGTCCGCGGTTATGGACGACTTGGAGCACAGTTTCTCGATCATAGACAAGCATAACTAAAGTACCGCTTTTAAATTGACTAGACTAGGTACCTGACTAGTAAATAGTGCAACACTCATGGAATGGATAATAAAACTGCCAACGGATGGGGGGTTGTTCGTCCGCTTCCTCGTCGGTAAGCGAGGAGGAGGATGGATCTGTTAAGATTACTGTTATAATCGTTATAACCGTTGTTATTAATTCACGGACATCCGCTCTATCTCTGGTTAGGCGGATGGTTAGCGGTATCTATAGAATTGCTAGGGTTTATCTTTTGCTGCAATTGCGTCACCCTGTGTTGTGTCCCGTTAGAGGCATAAAGACTTGCCGAAAATTCTAGGGTCTCACACGATAAATTATTGGTTCAGATGAACAGTACACTCGCAAGATGGATACCGGGTGGAAGAGACGGATGTGGGCAACGATCATTCGTGTAGAGATTCGGGAACGGGATCCGTGAGATCTGTATGGATGTGCTTATTTATGGGGCATCTTATGCCGATTTGCTTCTTATCCGCACGGATTTTGTCTTCCGCCCGCTTGATACTGCTGATTGATGTATGAGGAGATATCCTACACTATTATATCTATCTAGGATATTTGGATCTTGCCGTATGGCTGCTATATTTCCTTTCTTTTTAGATGGAATGGCTCGATGTACTATTGTATGGTGGCTTGCATACATACTCATTTGTGTATGTAGTTGATCCCTTCGCCGACACGCCCGTTCTTGTCCCGATGTTTGGAAATGGTTGGGACGGCCGAAAGGTCTACCCGTGAGTGGCATTTGGGCCCCACTGCATTATTTCAACCATTTCGATCCTCCGTGCTTGTACTAGGGCGTAATTCACCGAGGTAGTTACAATTGGTATCGAGCCATCCCGACCTTCGTGGTCTCAGCCAAATGGTCGTTGTCTGCATCTAGCAAATATTTTTGGTAGTTATGTATAATAGGAAAACAAAACGCGAGAGTAGGACTGCTTCCACTTTTCTTCTTACCCAACCACCACCCTTTTCGGTAAGGAAGTGTAACGCTTTCAATCCTCTTCTTAAAATTCAAACTAGGATTCTCGTGTTCGGCTTCCGAGAACCATAGAAAGTGTGTGTGTGTGTAATTCCTTGTCTATCTGTTGCATCCAACATGTTATCTTTATCTGCCTTTGGTTATCAACTGTTGGTACATTCCATATTGACAGGCTTTTGAAAACCGGCGCGATCTATCTAACTCCTTGTCAACCGGTGCCATCTTCTTAAGGGTGTTCTTCCTTCTAGCAACTCCTCTTTCTGTGTAACCATCTGTTGCTAATCTCTATCTACTAAGAGATTTTATGATCTATTGGTATTTTAATGCCGAAAATTGCGGAAAATTTTCTTTGATACATTCGTGTTTCCACACTCCTCTCCAAATGTGTGTGAAACATTATCTATCTCCTTTATCAGCATGTCCATGCTAACTCGTTCTTTTGTCACCGCGCTTAATCTTGGAGTTTCTTTTCATCTCCTTTTCTCTTGGGATAATTACATAACATGTGTCGATCCGATGTTGGTGATTGTAATTTGGTTCGCATAGCTATATTCCACTCATGTTAGTGACGATTGGAATATGGAAAATGCTATAAACCGTCACCATCTGGAGGATACGGTCAACTCCTGTGATTTTGGGTACACCGTGATCCTATCTATGCTTATTCAAGCATCCTTGGAAATCCGGAGTTTCTCAAGGCACTACGGCGGTCTATCATCTGTTCATCATGCTGCACATCTTTTTCAGCTCCATATCCGCACATCTTTTCGTCTCGATAGCTCATACCATAAGCAAAGCTATATCATCGGTTCGTAATCAAGATCTCTTTATCTTTGTAACCGTGACCCAATCGACAACGTGAACCAGTGACATCTCTTTTCTTCCAAGAACCAGATAATCTATTCTTCCATTGCATCTTCTTCAACACGAACCCGTTCTTAATATTGATCTTTCTAAGAGCGTTGAGCTCAAAAGTGTTTCGAGCATTTGTTCGCTTTCTCGCTTTTGAACTTGATATTCGGGAATATCGTGTTAATCCTTGGTGGTATATGTTGATAATATGCTTGCCTATTCTATATCAATGGAAGGACATGGAAGATCATCTATGTCTTTTCTCTCAAGCTTTGAGAACACTGTGTGCAAAGTCTCAAAGTGAGAACTCTGACTCTTTCAAGTCACCTATCTCGGCCACGTCCTTCTGCTAAATAGATCGCTTCAATTCTGGAATTAGCAAGTCCATTGTTAATCCCATCCTCCATCTTCAACCAATCAGGAGTTGTTCCCTGTTGGCAAGGTATCATCGCTGCATCTGAAGTTTCCTCAAGATCGCTAAATCTCTCTCAATCATTTCAAGGAGAACATGGAGTTCTTTCACCTCCCTCGTCAAGTGATCTCTTGAAACTCTCTTGTTCTATCGTCTATGCTCAATCCACCGGAGGCCATGAAGACTTTTCAGATCTTTCGTAATCCTTCTGTTCAAGTGGTGCTATCTTTTTCTTTGTCTGTGGAATCTTGCAGTTGTCTCCATGATCTTCCTTCATATCTTTCCGGTGGCTTGTTACATCAGGTATGACGACAACATCATCACCCTTATCTATCTTGGATCCGGGAATCGTTGCATCTAACCTCGTTTTCGAACGGAGATCCATGAGCTCTTGTCAATACCTTCAGTCTGTTTCGGTAGTTGGGTTGCATGGTTTTTCCTTATTCATGTGCGGAGTAATGCTTTGAGTGCGGGATGGAGTAGCTACCATACCACTACTCTTATCATTCGCTCTTGTACAATGAATTGGGGAATTCATGTGATTTCGCTCATCCCACGGAAGTTAGAAGTGGCCTTTATCCCTCGATACTTTTACTTCCGTCCTTGTTTTTCCGGAGTGCTCTCTCGAAGAAAGTAATCAATAATATCTCGTTGGTGATCTCATCTTTTCCTACACGGAGCAAAATCTTCTGTTATCTGGTGGAAACAAACGCAAACTCCTTTCTATCCTCGTCTTTTTACCGGTGCTCTACATCCCCAAACAAGATGAAAGGAATCTATCTCTCTTCTTGTTTCATCAATTCTTTTTTTCGTGGTAAAACCAATTATGGTTCATGCCCTCAGCCACACCTATTATGTTAGCCTCAAGGCTAAAAGCAATAAGTATCTCTACAATAAACTCCAGATCCTCCATATCCTTGCTTCGGGTTTCCACCATGATCTAGCCTCACATCCGCTCTAGAAGTCATATCCGCACCTCAATTGCGTGATCCTTTGGGTCTTACCAAGGCAAGAAGAATCTAATCCGACGATGTCTAACCAAATCTTTCTGTTAATATCAAGGGACTCTATTGTTTGAAGGCAATAGTGTTTCCAAAATTCATTTCTAAAATCCGAGAGAGAATACGATGCTATTGTCATAGTGCTTCAAAACCTCTCCAATCTAGCTCTTTTCTTCCGGCGAGACAAAGATTCATCCTCTCTAGTATCGGTAAATCTTTAATCTTATCGGTGTGCCTTTCTTTATCCATGCTACATCATCCTGTCCTTTCTTTCTCAAGTGGTCCTTTTTCTCTTATCATGTTTCTTGAGAATACCGGAGCTATGTCCATCCTATCCTTCTTGTCTCACGACAATCCGTCAACTCTTCTAACCGTTGTTTCTCTAGCAAAATGCAAGACTCGCAACAAGTCTAGCAAGTTTCGCAAGGTGTAGTGGTCGCACCATTCAGTTCTTCATCACCTTGGGAACGTGAGGGTCACCTTCGCTCGGACACCCGCCTATCCTTGTGTTGTTTTCTTTTTCCTAGGAATCTCGGGGCAAGATTCTTGTTTAGTGGGGGAGAGTTGTAGCATCCCAGTTGTCTAACAATTGCAATGCTACTAGCCTAGTCTATATAGATGCTGCCTTCCTATATATAATTGTTGCATCATCATTGTATCATGCTCATGTCATCATGCCTCCTTGCATTTGAGCATCATATCAAACCCTTTTCCATTTGGTTCTTATCTCATATGCATTATTAATTGTATTTGCCTCTGGATATTGTATTTGGTTCTTGATATATTGTGTAATGCCCAAGTTGAGTTGGGGGCATATCTCTTATCAACTCCACCACCTTTTCTCTGTCACCACCTTATAATTCCACCATCCAACTAAATATGAGCTTGGCTTTATTTGAGTTTATCTCTAGCTCATGTGGGTTGGGATGGATCCAATTCTTTTACCACATGCTCTCATCTTAGTGTCATGTTGTTTTCACATTATTGATACATGAGAGCCACATGGCCACCTTTGCATGCCTTGTGGGTGGAACCTTTTTCCTAGCTTCCATATGTGTGTTTTTGGGGTTATCATCATGTTGGGATATTTTGTGGGCTTATTAAATATCTAGTGGCATATACACACTAGCAAGTCCCAAATATAATCCAATGTGATCATCTCCATATACTCCACTTGGAATTCTTTCTAAATTCCTTTGCTTGGGCCTTACTCCAACTTTGTCAGATAATAATAATGCCATGAAAGAATATTGTTTTCACAAGAATTATCATGGCATTAAATAATTTGCATGGGCCATGCAAGCACCACCTTTTGCTTGTCATTTGAATTTTATTTGTTCTTGGAGTGGATCATCTCTACCTCTATCTTTTCTTTTGGCTTGATCTTATTTGATCATGCTTAAACCACCTCCCCCTCTTTTCTTGTTTTGTTTTGGTTTGATCTTAGCTTGACCTTGTCCATAGTAAACCCTAATCTACCTTGCCCTCATCTAACTCTAACCCTAAACCCTAACCCTAGTCATCTAACCTACTCCATCATCATCACCATAACCCCCTCTCTCCTAAACCCCACCATGACCTAAACCCTAAGCTACCATCTTCCCTCTCTTCGCCCTCCTTCTACCTGCCATGCAGGCCCCACCGGTCCCTCACCCACCCGAACCACCCCAACCCTAGCTCCCCACCTAGCTCAAACCCGAGCCTAGATCTACCCTACCCGAGGCTACCTCACCTCTCCCTCTCTCTCTGCCCTAGGGGCCCCAGCCCGAACCACCCCGACTCCCCTGCCTGCCCACCCCACCGGCAGCTCCCCACCGCCTCCCCGCCTGCCTCCCGGCCGAGCACGTGAGGAGGAGGACAAAGGTGGCCGAGCCACCTTTATCGTCTACCACCTCCCACGCATCCTCGCTCTCCGCCTTATCCACCCCCTCTCGCCTCCCCCGCTTCCCCAGATCTACCCCAAGGCGCCTCGCCTCTCCTCTCCACTCTCCGCCTACACCTCGCGGCCAACCTTCGGCCACCGATCTCTCTACCACCGGTGGCATGGCGCCCTGGGTGTCGGGAAGCTCACGGTCGCCCATCGACGCCTCAGACGCCATCGCAGAGGAGGAGCACCGAGCCGAAGAACACCGACGCGCCGCTGGCCAAAACCCTAGATCGCCGTCTGCGTCGGTTGCCACCGATCGCTCGCCCACGACCGATCCAACGCCCGACACTCCGCGGTGAGCCCACCTCCTCCTGACACCTCGCTTTCACCGTCGTGTCCGGCTGCGACGCAGCCTCCGTCGAGCACCCTCTCGCAGGCCGGCCGTGCGTCTGTTCGTCAGCTGTCGCAGAAACCTTAGCTAGGCCCTAGACCACCTCTCGCCACCTAGCCCAACCCACGCACCGCTCACACCACGCCACCGCAGTCCCTGGTTCGATCCTCGCTGTCGGCGCTGCGGCGAAAGCACCGATCGGTCTCGTGACGCGAGAGGAAGAAGCACAAGATACCACGGTCGTTTTCGCTACACCCCGCTTTTTGCCCAAGAACTCCGGCGCCCAATCGGTCCCACCTGTCTCCTCGCGGAAGTTTTGCAGATAGGCCCCCTAGTTAAGCACCTCAACTCCGCACTCCACAGCCACGTGGCAGCCCCCCACCGTTTCTCATCAAGTGGGCTCATGAGCTGGCCGGTCCCATCTCACGTCACACGGGTCAACCGCCATGAGGAAAACCTTTTCTGCCACGTTGTCGCCCAGTCAGCAGGAGGCCCACATGTCACTGTCTGCGGCTAGTTTTGCCTGTGTGAGAAAAGTTAGACTGTTTTCTGTTTAATTTCAAATCCTTTTTCAAATTATTTCAAATTCAAATATATTTCTGTTTTTAAATATCGTTTCAAATATTAATCCAAATAATACATATAATATATGTTTTCAAATCAGAAAAATATGAGGATTTCAAATATACCATTCAAAATATATTTTGAACACTTAAAATTTCAAGTTGATTTAAATTACAATAAAATGCCCTTTTCCCTTAATAAATTAATAACTTTTGCTTCATAAGTCCAAATTTAATAAATAATATGTCTAAAATGATTAGCTCGACGAGACCTTTCTGTTTATGCATTCCTTGGTTTGATTTGAAGCATGCATCATATAAATATAAAGTATACAGCAACTAAAATGGAAATAAAATGGGCCCAATACTCAATAAAATGCTTTGTTATTGTTTCCACACCTCACCCATGCCATGCAACCTTAATGTCATGCAAATTGAGCATCATTCATCATGGCACGATTGTTTGCTTGATGCATTTTATTCATATGCTTGCGCACTTTATTTATGTTGGCCTTGTTTGTTCGGTTCTTCTTCGAATAGACGCTGAGCAGGGAATATATCAAGAGAACCAGGAGCACTACCCAGATCCATCCCTTGCTTCAATCGAGCGCTGTGCAAGCACTACCACATGCTTGCATACATATAGTACCTATTGCCTCTATCTTATTCTTGCATCATTGAGTCGCGATTGCATTAAATTGAATCCCAAGTATTGCATAGCCTTACATTTAAACCCCACCGAAGCTTGTTCCTCCATCCCATGAACCATTACTACAGGAGTTGTTTGAGCCATGCGAGTCGTAGAACAGCATGTGTAGGGTATGTGAGTGTCTGATGGATAACAAGGTACCTAAACAACTTAACCTGAGTAGTAATGGGATAACTAAAGAAAGTGGCATCGGTGAGCTATATTCTCTATTTGGTTCTTCAGCTCACTTGTGTCCCGTAAGACCCGAAGTACTTGATTCTGTTCCAAGAATATTCGCTATCCACATCCAGAGGCTTATGAACCCCCGAGCCAGAGCTTGATTCATTCTTATTTCTTGGGGCCACAACTAGTTTGAGGTTTTATTTACTATCCGTACTTATGCCATGCTTTATCGCTAACTTAAGATTGTGCGAGGAGCACACGTATCGCTTAGGAAAGCGGAGTGTTTTCACGGTGTCGACAAGCCCACCACATTTTCGGGTTCCCAATGCTCACAGCCATTGACGCAAACCTTGAGTCCGTCTCAAGTCACCTAACTTCGCTATGGTAGCTCAATGGGGTGGCCCCTGAAATATTTCTGAATCTGCGATCGCTTTGTCGTGATCGCCTCGTTGGTTTTGATTTGGTTTTTCCGAGGCATATCGAGTGTGTGTTGTTATTTGTGCACCTGCAGGTAAAACTTTCAAAGCCGTGTCCGCGGTTATGGACGACTTGGAGCACAGTTTCTCGATCATAGACAAGCATAACTAAAGTACCGCTTTTAAATTGACTAGACTAGGTACCGACTAGTAAATAGTGCAACACTCATGGAATGGATAATAAAACTGCCAGCGGATGGGGGTTGTTCATCCGCTTCTCGCTAAGCGAGGAGGAGGATGGATCTGTTAAGATTATCGTTATAATCGTTATAACTGTTGTTATTAATTCACGGACATCCGCCTATCTCTCGTTAGGCGGATGGTTAGCAGTATCTATAGAATTGCTAGGGTTTATCTTTTGCTGCAATTGCGTCACCCTGTGTTGTGTCCCGTTAGAGGCATAAAGACTTGCCGAAAATTACCCTAGGGTCTCACACGATAAATTATTGGTTCAGATGAACAGGTACACTCGCAAGATGGATACTGGGTGGAAGAGAGGACGATGTGGGCAACGATCATTCGGTGTAGAGATTCCGGGAACGGGGATCCGTGAGATCTGTGGGCGGGATGTGCTTATTTATGGGGCATCTTATGCCGATTTGCTTCTTATCCGTACTCGGATTTTGTCTTCCGCTCCGCTTGATACTGTTGATTGATGTATGAGGAGATATCCTACACTATTATATCTATCTAGGATATTTGGATCTTGCCGTATGCGCTGCTATATTTCCTTTCTTTTTAGATGGAATGGCTCGATGTACTATTGTATGGTGGCTTGCATACATACTCATTTGTGTATGTAGTTGATCCCTTCACGCCGACACGCCCGTTCTTGTCCCGATGTTTGGAAATGGTTGGGACGGCCGAAAGGTCTACCTTTGAGTGGCATTTGGGCCCCACCGTACTATTTCAACCATTTCTGATCCTCCAGGCTTGTACTAGGAGCGTAATTCACCGAGGTAGTTACAATCCCCAAATTCAACCTGAAAGACCTTTCAATAGGTAGTGGTTCTATAATTGGAAAAGATAATATTGAAGAATTCTTTAATCATGTTAGTAAACATGAGGATATTGAGGATAGATCCCTTGCAGAACTTTCTCCAAATTATGAGATTGCTGCAACTTCTTTAGTTCACATGCTACAAGCTAGGTTTGTTAACCTCAACCCCTTAATGCAAGTAATGTTTCTTAAGCTTAAAGAAATTGAGGACCCCAAAAAGAGGGATTTTATTCTAGAAGCTTTGCTTAAGGAATTCTATGATGTTGCCAAGGAAGCTAGAAAAGTCTTTGAACGTTTTAATATGTTAGGCTCTTGCATAGATGTTATTGGTACACGAGAAAAGATGGACAAAACCGAACCTAATGGGGAGGAACCTAAGATAACAATACCTTTTAAACTCGTAGCAATGCATGAAGCCATAGAAAAGAATCTTGATTGGATTATTCCTGAAAACCCTTTTGATGAAAATAGTAACCCAAGAGCATTGAGAGAGGATCCTCTAGAACTTATTTGGATTATATACCTTGCCTTGTTGCAGATATTTTTGGTATTGTTCTTAATGCTTCTTCATTTGAGAACACTTTATTCTTTTTCTTGCTTCTTATGCCTAACTTAAAGGCGTTAAAGAAAAGTACTAATTGGGAGATAACCCAAAAGTTTTAGATGAGTCTTGGAAGTTATTACTTCAGTAATAACCGCTCTTTATCCTTTTTTATTTGCTTTTTGTGCCAAGAGTAACCTCTAATGAGAGAGAAGTAATGATTGGAAAAGTTGTTGTCCCGAAACAGATTTCTGTGCTTCACCGTAAAAATTCGTGTAAAATCTCTTAACGTCTTTTTGAGGCTTGAAGTTTTGTGCTTCTGTCCCAAGTTGTTATCTAACTTTCGTTAGTTCAACACTTTTTGATTTGAGCAACAGAAGGTCTTCGAAAAAATTCGTCTTTACCTGCTAGTCTGTTTTGACAGATTTCTGTCATTTTCTGCATTTCTTCTTGTTGGTTCCTTTTTGAGTTCTTTTGGGGAATTGAGATTTTTGAGGGAAGTTCTACAGTATCTAGTGTTCTAATGGAAGTTTATTTGGTGTTAGAACTAAATCTTAAGACCTATTATCTTGAGTGCACTAATATTGCTAATAAAGATTTTGTGAAGTTTTGTATGAAGGAAAAATTTCAGGTGTATGGAAGGAATGAGTAATGAGATGAAGGATGGACAAAAGCTCAAGCTTGGGATGCCACGTGTGTCACCCCAAGAAATATCCAAGAAGTACAAGCGTCAAAGCTTGGGGATGCCCAAGGCATCCCCTTCTTCATCAACAAAAATTCCAGGTTTCTCTCAAACGCTTCATTTTTATTGTTTCATGCACAGTTATGTTGTTCTTGGAGCGTCTTCTTTTTCATTTTAATTTTGGTTTTTAGTTTGCTTTTGTTTCTTTTGTTTGCTGAATAAATTGGTTGGACCCCCTCTTTCATATATTGGTTTGCAAATAGTTTGGTTTGGTTTGGAAAAGAGTAGGAAACTTCATGCTTAAGTGGTAAAAAGTGCTTGTTTTTGACTGTGGCATATGCTTTGTCATGCCATGCTTGATATTGTTTTGGCTTTATGCTTAGTATTCTTTGCTGTAGCATGACTTGTTATAAACAATTGAGATTGCTTAATGTGCCTTGGATGAATCATGCATTGTTTTAGCATATTAAATCATAGTATAGTGGTATTCTCCTTTGATGCTTTATTTGGGTTGACTTGGCGCATGCTCACACCATGTTATGACTATATCAAGTCACCATAAGCCTTTATGATCCTTTCGTTTTCAACTTGTAGTATCACTTTATGCTTTGATCAATGATGTTTTGTCGCTCCGCATGATTATGGCCATTATTGCTCTCTTAGTTTGTCGCCCTCTTTTTGCTAGCCTCCACAACCAAGTATGAGTTCCACTCATGCATCCAACTCCCTAAACCAAGTTATTCCAAAGATTCCACCATACCTACCTACTAGCTTATGCTATTCCAAGTATATTCATGCTTTTGTTTACCTTCCAAATTAAACTTGTTATGAGAAAACTAGTGATTAAAGCTCTCACGAACTTGATGGCACACTTTACTTTTTTGCATCTAATAAACTTGAACCATTGGGTCCTTCTTTGTTGCGTATATGCTTGCGCTTTATAAGTTGAAATTAGCAGAACCATGTATCATGGGGAACGCTTTCAACATTGCACTTGTACTTTGTACCTCGTTGATATCATGTTCTTTTGCTTATGGATCCCGGCGGTGTGAAATAAAAGTGGAACTTGTAAGATCATGGAGTTTGTATGTGTGTTAGAGAAACACCTGAGCCGCTAGCCTAAGCCATGCGTAATCATGGTGGAAACTTGCAGCATCACCATAATGAGCACTCTATGAAGCATCCTCAATAAAAACCTATGCAAATAGCAAATAAAAAGATCGCTGAGATGCTCATTGTCTGTTTGCCTTGTCATTTTGATTATGGAATAGCTCCTGTATCATGTGCAAGGGGTACCCTGTTGGCGGTTCTTTATGATACATATGTACTTACAATGACAAGAGCTTACTTGTGACTAAAGTTGAGTAGCATGAGGATCGGTCTTCGTAACTAAGTGGCATGAGATTTCAGTTTATAAATTGTCAAGCATATCCTCTTAGTTGTGTCACTTTAACCTTAATCACCTTCAAGATGCTTATGATAGGGGCAATGAGAGCTGAAGCTATAAGTACCATAATTTTTGGAAGCTCTTTATGAGACTTGATTCCCTACTTCCTTCTATGAAGGCCCTTCTTTTACTTTTATGTTGAGTCCCCACCTTCTACCTTTATGCACCTACTTTGAGAGAATAGTGGCTATTCTTAGTTCTATGTGCATTATCCCAAGACTAGTTGATTGATGCATAACTTGATATTGCTTGTTTTAAACTATTTGTATCTAGTCAGTCTTATGAACTTTGAAGGTGTCCTATGCATTTATATTTGCTACTCTATGAGGGACAAGCTGAATACTATTGTGCTATGTTTTCTTTATGTGAAACAAACAAACGTCTTGCAAAGCATTGTTATTCATGAATCTTTTGTTTGTACCTTTTCATGTTGCATCATAGTTTCTTTGTCTTATTGCTAGAACTTTGTCTTTCATGTTATGATTGAAGTACTATGATCCCACCTTTGAATGTTTTACAAATACTTTGATCAAGTCTTTGACGGTGCATGTCACCTCAAAAATTATTCTTTCTTTTTATCCTTACCTACTCGAGGACGAGCAGGAGTTAAGCTTGGGGATGTTGATACATTGCAAATGTATCTATAATTTTTGATGTTCCATGCTTGGTTTTATCCATTTTCTTGTGTTTTGTCCACACTTTGGAGTAATTTTCATATGATTTCTTGGACTAACCTATTAACAAGAGCCATAGTGCCAGCTGCATGTTTTCTGCTGTTTTGGTTCCAGGAAAGTCAGAAAATAAATATTCTCGGAATTGGACGGGACAAAATCCAAAGTGCCTATTTTTCCGGAAGTCATCAGATGCCAGAATACGAGACGGAGAGGAGCCAGGGGGCCACCACACCACACAGGCTGCCAGGCCTGGCCCGCCAGGGGTGGTCTGCCGACCCAGACCCCTCGGCCTCTCCTTCTGCCTATAAGATGCCCTCGGGACGAAAACCCTAAGTACCCGATCAAAAATCCACGAAAGAGCCGTCATCTCCATCCCTAGATCGGGAGGGATCTGAAGCTCTTCCAGACACCCTGCCAGAGAGGGGAATTTACCCTGGAGGCCTTCTTCATCACCTTGCAAGCCTCCGGTGTGATGCGTGAGTAGTTCATCCTTAGACTACGGATCCATGTAGTAGCTAGATGGCTGGTTCTCCTCCTTTGTGCTTTCATGTCTAGATCTTGTGAGCTCCGTTCATGATCAAGATCATCTATTTGTAATTCTGCGTGTTGTGTTTGTGGGTATCCGATGGATATCGAGATGCTATTTCAGATTGATTATTGATTCTATCATGTCTTTGTTATTTGTGATCTTGCATGCTTTCCGTTGTTAGTAGCTATCTTGGCCAAGTAGATGCTAGCAACTCCAAGAGTTAGTATTTATGCTCGATAGTGGGTTCATGCCTCCGTAACTGGGAAGTGACAGAAATATCTAAGGTACTAGATGTGTTGTTTCTACTAGGGAGAAAACAATAATCCTTTGTTCATAGAACAATCGTATTGTTTACATTACACGCAATTCGTAAAGCAATAATCTATTGCTTGCAACTTAATACTGGAGAGGGTTCGGATGATAACCTGAAGGTGGATTATTAGTCATAGATGCAGTTAGATGTCGGTCTATGTATAATGTTGTAATGCCGATCGAATCTCAAAGGAGTCAAGATGATTAGTATATGCATGTATTGCTTTATCGATGTTTGTCAATTGCCCCGTTGTAATTTGTTCACCCAGCATATTATCTATCTTAAGGAGAGCCACCTCTAGTGAACTATGGATCCCGGTCCTTTCTTTTACATACAATCTATAAACTATTTACTGCTTTGTGTTTACTTTCTGCAAACTATTACTTCCTTTCATTCGATACGTTTAATCCTTTGTTTTCAGCAAAACCGGTGCGATTGACAACCTCATCGCAAGTTGGGGACAGAGTTCTGCGGTTGTGTTGTGCAGGTCTCCACGTTGCTGCTGGCACCGGTAGTGCGCCCTGCCATCGTTCAGCTTGCTACACCTTTGGGGTGTTTCCTTGCTCCTACTGGATTGATAACCTTGATTTCATACTGAGGGAAAACTTGCTGCTGTGCTCATCATACCTTCCTCTTGGGGTTCCCCAACGAGCTCGATATATTTTGGGCCATCAGACTACGTCAAGATGTTGCATCGTCATCACCATTTTGATTGGAAAAATCAGGAACAGATGGTGGAAAAAAGGAATTGAAAAGGAGAAGGCCCCTCCGCTCCCGAGCTCTCCCTCTCACCACCGCTCCCTGTGCCCCTCCACTCATGAGGCCACCGTCTCCCGTCCAACTCCCGCATCTAGAGTCGCTCGCCTCTGCTTCCCTACCTCGAACCTTCCCAGTACCGATTCAACATCGCCCCGACCTCACGCACCCGTCCGCCACCATGTTTTTTCGGTGGTGAGGAAGATAAGGAGGAGGTGAGCGCGTGGAACGGTAGGGGTGAGAGAGAGGGGCGGCGTGGATAGAGACGATCATATGCGGGACTATGCAAAGATGTCTCATCATTCTCATCGCTTTGACTAGAAAAATTAGGGGCTGATGGTGGAAAAAAAGGAACTGAAAAGGAAAAGGCTCGCGAGGAATGTGATGACGTGGAGCATAGCGATTGGTCGGAACCTGGAATCTATAGTAACCGAGCAGAAGATTTGCTGAACGAAAAGCGTGGAGTGCTAATAGGGCGAGAAATTATCGCATTTGATGTCACTTCAACAATTAACATGTATGTATTTCTGAAATAAAGCAAAATAAATTGATTTTGGCCCCTCTTAGGCTCTGCAACTAAATTTTCTTTTGAATATATTAGCATATCTCGAGAATACATGAGATTCTTGTGTAAATTGATACATGTTCTATCGTTGTTCTACAATTTCTACACTAGCTAACAAAAATTCAGTGCCCTTGACTCATGCTCTATGATTAATGAACAAGCGGGTTCCATCGACTAAGTGGGTGCAAAGAAAATGTCATAACTTCTATTTTTCATTTTGATGGATAGAAATTATGAAACTTGATTTTTTTTCGAAATGGGGATTACCCCGGCCTCTGTATTGATAGATACATACGGCCTTTATTACTTTATTGCAAAAAAGTCGCTACAAATTATTACATCATGGGTCACACAAGGTCTCCACATGTACCAACCAACGAAAAATACAAGATCGTCTGATATGCATCTCTATCAAAGTGCTATATGAAGATCAAAATGCCAGTTGCACTGTTTGTATATATCCTGTGCCACCAATTCTAGCTGGCTGCACCCAATATCCATGGCATTGCGTTTGTCCATTGTTTGTAGGTAGGACCACAAACCGATCCAGTTCGTTGCCAATGGGATAACCTGTATAAAGGAAGAAGATTTTGCATTGTTAAATATATAATTATTTCTAACATTTCATATGGCCCAAAGTACAACACAAACGCCTACACTTATCTGCACTTTTTGTTGCTTGTCAACTCCCCTTAACCAATTACCAAAAAGATTTGTTGTGTTTACAGGGGGTATAATATTGAAGGCCATATGGATAATCCGCCACACCACTTTCGCAAAAGGACAATCAAAAAATAAATGTTGTATTGTTTCATCCTTATCACAAAAACAACATTTACTTCTACCATGCCAATTTCTTCTGGCTAGATTATCTTTAGTGAGAAGAACACGACGATATAAGAACCACATGAAAATCTTAATTTTTTAGGGGCACTTTCATCTTCCAAATATATTTGCGAAGGAAACGTGTGTGGTCGTTCATTAGATCCAAATAATAAGATTTAACTGTGAACTCCCCTGAGTTTGTCAACTTCCAAACAAAAATGTCAGGTTGGTTCGACAAGTGCAAATCCATGAGGCGTCTAACTAAGTGGAGCCACCTGGTCCATTTAGTATCGGTTAAAGCTTGTCTAAAATTGATGTTTAATGGCGTGGTGGAGAAAACATTAGCAACAGAAACTTGTTTTCTTTGGACTAAATTATAGAGGGAAGGATACTGTTGGGATAAAGGTTCATGACCCAACCATGTGCCTTCCCAAAATTGCGTGTTCTCTCCGTTCCCTATTTTAAAGAGACCCCTCTCAAAAAAGTCATCTTTAATTTTCATAATCCCTTTCCAAAATGGTGAGTCAGAAGGTTTCACCTTAACTTGTGGCAGCGATTTAGAGTGCAGGTACTTATTTTGCACCAACTCGTGCCATACACCATCTCCAGACATGATTTTGAAAAGCCATTTACTTAATAGGCATTTGTTTTTAAGTTCCAACACTTCCACGCCCAAACCCCCTTGATCCTTAGGTCGACAAATTATGTTCCATTTGGTAAGCCTGTATTTCTTTTTATGACCATCACTTTGCCAAAAAAACTGGATCTAAAAAAATCTAGCCTTTTTCTTACCCCTATAGGTATTTCAAAGAAGGACAACATAAACATGGGGAGGCCGGTTAAAACTGAATTGATCAAAACTAGCCGATCACCATACGATAGGATCTTACCTATCCAGCTAGACAATTTTCGTTCAAACAGGTCTTCTACTGGCTTCCACTCCCCATTTTTTAGTTTGCGATAATGAATAGGGATGCCCAAATACTTAAATGGGAAAGAACCTAATTCACAACCAAATAAGTTCATATATTCAGCCTCAACCTCTTTGGCGCGACCAAAACAAAAGATTTCACTTTTATGAAAGTTTATTTTAAGGCCAGATAGTTGCTCAAATATACATAAGATTAGTTTCATATTTAATACCTTTTGCAAATCATGTTCCATAAAAAGAATTGTATCATCCGCGTACTGAAGGATGGACACTCCCCCATCTACCAAATGAGGTATGAGACCATCAACTTGTCCGTTCTCTTTAGCTCTAGCTATCAAAATGGCTAACATGTCCGCAACTAAATTAAAAAGAATGGGTGAAAGTGGATCTCCCTGCCGTAAACCTTTCTGGGTTTGAAAGTAATGACCTATGTCATCATTAACTTTAATACCAACACTACCATGACTCACATAATCCTGAATCCATCTACACCATTTTGGGTCAAAACCTTTCATCCAAAGCACTTGTTGCAAAAAGGGCCATTGTACTTTGTCGTACGCTTTTTCAAAGTCTATTTTGAGTAGCACACCATCAAGTTTTTTCCTATAGAGTTCATGAATTGTTTCATGTAAGATCAGGACACCTTCAAGAATATGACGTCCAGGCATGAAAGCAGTTTGGGTCGTTGTATCACCTTATGTGCAACCTCTGTTACCCTATTTGTTCCAACTTTGGTAAAAATTTTAAAGCTTACATTAAGAAGACAAATGGGACGGTATTGCTGGATTTGAACCACATTTTCTTTTTTAGGGAGTAAAATGATTGTACCAAAGTTTAAATGAAATAGAGGTAGTTCCCCTTGTGGAAACGCAACAAACATATTCATGAGGTCCCCTTTCAAAATATCCCAAAATTTCTGATAAAATTCTGCCGGGAACCCGTCAGGTCCCGGAGCCTTGTTTTTTTTCCATTTGCATAATGGCTTCATATACTTCCTTTTCGACAAAGTCAGCAGTAAGGATTTCATTTTCTTCTCTAGAAATCTGCGGGATATCCTCAATTTGAGTTTCTATCAATGAGAAATTATTGGTAGCCTGTGCTCCAAATAACTTCTTATAAAACTCAGTAATATAAGTCTTAAGGTTTTCTTGACCCATAATAGTGCCTTCATCTTGTTCAAGTTGAAATTTTTTCTTTCGCCTGTGTTTTCCATTAGCTATTAGATGGAAATACTTCGTGTTGTTACCCCCTTCTTGAACATGTTTAACTTTGACGCATTGCGCCCATTTAGATTCTTCATCTCTTCTAAGAGACGCTAATTTCTCGTTTGCTTCTCTCATCTCCGCCCTCTCGATGGTTGTTAAAGGAGTATTTTCTGCCTGCACGTCTAGAGTGTCTATAACATGTTACAAACGTTCCTTTTCTTTCTTATAGACTCTACTCAAATTTCTAGCCCATCCTCGCAAAAAGTTACAAAGGTGGTGAATCTTATTTTGCCAAACCTCTATGGGATCATTACCATTAGTTAACGCAGCCCATTCTTTTGCAACTAACTGCTCAAATCCATCTTGGCGTAACCAGGCTAGCTCAAAAGAAAAATATGATTTATTTCCCAGGTGCGCTTGTGCACCGGAATCAAGAAGTAGTGGCGTATGATCCGATCCTGCTCGAGTCAAAGCCCTGACCGTAACTAGAGGAAATTTTTGTTCCCAAGATACACTAGCCAGAACTCTATCTAGCTTCTCATAAGTAGGGGTTTCTCTTCTATTGGCCCAAGTATATTGTCGGCCTGAGAGGGCTATCTCTCTTAGATCCAAACTCTCAATAATGGCATTGAAAATAAAAGGCCACCTAGTATCAAAATTGTCATTATTTTTTTCTTCTTGTCGGCGCAAAATGTTGAAATCCCCTCCTACTAACAAGGGTAATGGATTATTTTCGCAAATACGTACCAACTCAGCTAAAAACTCTCCTTTTTGTGCATCCCGAGCTGCCCCATAAACAACCACCAAAGACCATTCAAAATTATCTCTTTTAGAAGAAAGATGAAACTTGACACATCTATCTCCCGTGGTTATATTTTTAACTTTCAGAGTTTGAACATTAAAGCCTACAAGAATACCACCTGACCTTCCTTGAGGTGGGAAACAGTACCAAATAAAATCCAATCCTCCTGACAAATTACTTAAAAAAGGAGCAGAAAAATTATCACGGCCACTTTCTAATATGGCAAAAAAATCTAATTTATATTCTCTGATTGTTTCACGAACTACCGCATGTTTTGCAATGTCTCTAAATCCCCCGCTGTTCCAAAAACTTCCTTTTAACGCCATAGTTATTACTTATTTATTCGAGCACTTCTACGGACAGCCGAAATATGAGTTTTCTTAGTTTTTTTGGTCCTTTTAAAAGAGGCGATTGGCAGGTTCAGATCCTTATGATCTGTAGGGTCTTTTTGTCCTTCTGCCAACAAGTCCACCGAAAGTTCTTTAGCTTCTTCTAAAGCCAAGCTAGCTAACGAATCATCCCCTTGCTTTACTTTGTCTTCATTCTTTTTTAGCATAATTAAAGTTCTACGTAAATCGATATCTTTAATAGACTGAACCGAAGATGAAATTTGACTAGGGGACTTACCCAATGAAACACCAAGCTTAGTCGCTCTAGCTACTACCACCTCATTCGAAAAAGAAGCTATTGAATACTTTGAAAAAACTTTTGTACCTGAGGTGGGTGCATTGTCGCGAGCTTCAGCCAGCTTCTTGGCTCTGTTAAGTTGCGTATCTTCCGCATTAGGCTGTACCCGAATACGCTCGCTCGAACGAACCCCTTTTGCCTCGGCCATCGGGATACCGCCGAATGCGATGACCTCCGCCTGCGAATATCGCCCCCCAAGGAACACTCATGTTCCTTGCGGAGATGCAGGACGGGAAAAGCTGCTTCTACCCCCTCCTGGAGTGAACAATACAGCTTGGGAGCAGGGTGAGGAAGGTGCGCTGGATGATTTCGTAGGCGATGACATCCGCGAGTCCACAGTCGAAGCAAAAGACGTGACAACCCTTGCTGAAGAAGGTGCAGGTCGAGCGCTACTGTCCACCATAGACGAAACCACCCCCCGCTGAACATCGGCGCCAGGCTGAAACGGCGCGGCAACAGACTTCTCTACTGCTGCAGAAAACTCTGCCACAGAATAGGAGTTCTTCAATTTTTCAATCTCAGCAGGCACGGTAGGAATGATCTTTTGAGTCGACTCGCCATCATTACATGTTCTCTCAAGGCATAATTGGGGTGGTGCAGAATTTGCAAGAGGCGATGGGAGGCGATCCTCTTCATCCTCAACTCTATCGGCCCACAACCTGCGAGGCTTAAGCGTAAGAAGTTTACCATCCGATACTGGAGTGTGGATAGGAGATGTAATATGAAGGGACCCAAACTGAAGTGTCATGACCTGCTTGCCAATCAGACTTGAGTTAGCATTAAGTGGATTTTGCTCAACTGAATTATCCTTAGCTTCCTATGCCTTAGAACTATCAGGCATATCCTTGTCTTTGTTGGCTTCTTGCTGTTTGTCATCTCCATCAGTAGGCGCCTCATGCATAACTGTGTCTACAGGAGCAAAATTATTGGCACCCTCCACCTCGAAGGTAATTCCATAACCTTCCCCTTCATACATATGATCGGTCCCACTTGGAATGCAATCAATACTAGTGCATTCGACAAACATTCTCACTACTCCATGTGCCCGAGTGTACACCATATCTATCTCTTTGGCTCTTCCGATCAAAGATCCCATAGCAAACAGTGCTAGGGAGTCACAACGAAGCTTATACGGGCATCCAGACACAAGAACCCAGGTCTCTTCAAGCCTGTATTTATCCACAGGCGTTGAATTCCACTCCTCAAATTTTAAAACTAGATTTATGTTCTCAAGAGGAACACGCTTAATCTTCCTCAGCCTAGAAAGATCAGCCTTTGTAGGAAAAATTGTACGATAAGAATTTTCACCGGACGGGGTAAGGACCCATTGATACTTCCCTGGAATGATCCAATCTAACTCCTTGATAATATCTTGAGCAGACAAAGTACCACCTTCAACAGAAATTCTCCCCACCTTGCCACTATCATGCTTAAATTTAATTTCATCTGAAGCTGGGATGTCATAGAACATGAGCTCACTACAGACCGTAGGCGGTGGCAGTAGGCTTGGGCATTTTATGAAGATGACAATCCCTTGCATCATGTGTGGCCTTCTCACAATATATGCATAAGATTACAGTGCAGTCCTCCGCCATATGACCATTCATCTCACACCTATAGCAAAGAGGTCCTTCGGGCTGTTTATTTGCACGATGGAAAAGAGCATCAGGAGCTACCATAGCTACAGTCGCCGCCGCCACCTGTGGTTGAGCAAGAGGGGCAGTCTGTTGCTGAATAGTGGTGCCGACCGTCTTGCGAAGAGGAACAGGTTCCTCCTCATCAGGTTCAATGGGATGCCGATTACTTCGACTCGCTGATGGTCGAAAGTTGCGCCCACGGTATCCATTTCCCTGCGCACCATTATTCCTGTTTGCATAGAACTGGGGCCTATACTGACGACGGTACCTGAAATCGCCTCCCTGATCCACAGCCCCCTGGTTATTTCCTTGACGGCCCTCACGACCATCATAGTACCCCTCTTCAAAAGATCCAAACTCTCCTCCAAATCCCTGGTTGTTGGAATTAAACTGATCTTGTCTCCATGTTGCTGAGTTGTTCCCAAAGCCCTGATTGGAGCTAGAACCGAACTCGAACCTGGAGTTATTGTCTCGGAACTGCTGCGCGTTTTAGCCATACGATCCACGACCAGCCGAATTTCCACCGACACGACCAGCACCATCAGCTGGTCCCGTGGCGTGGCCTCCTGGTCGAGGGTTTTGCTGTCTCGGCGGCTGCTGCTGGTCATTGACAGGACCACCTCTGCCTGGAGCCGCCATTAGCGAAACCCTAGCGAACGTGCTAGGGAGAGACGGCAGTGATTGTCGAGGACACGCAGCAGGTAGACCTACATGAAGTCGCATACGTCTTGGTGCGTAGGTCGCGAAAGAGGCAGGCCGCAGAAGGTCCATTTGACCTGAATTGTGGGCCGGAAAAAATATCTCAGGAGCTTGGGCCTTATGCCCTTGTGACATAGAATTTTGAACTTGCATGGATCGAGATCTGCCGCTACTGGCGATCATTCGATCGGAGGAAGTCAGAGGGGAATGCCGACGACTATGCCAGGTCGTCCCAGACCTCGATGGAGCCTTTGCTCGACGGACCATCCTCCTGTTATGACACCGCTGCACACGGATCCATTCCGTGGCATCGAAACTATCCAGCAAAAAAGTCGACGGTTCTATCACCGGAATAGTTGCAAGCATCGATTTTGAGGCAGTCAAACAAGGTTACTGTGTGATCTTTATAAGTTAGCTTGTTTTGATATTATTAGCTTTTTACCTTGATCATGTAACATGCCAGTTTCTTGTGGTATTGAACTTGTTCTATTGTTTGATGTATTTTTGTTTAAAGTTTGCTCGATATACATTTTTTTACTTGAACAAACACCGGTACCCCTATATTGCTTACGAGCTTCAATATAAAATAAAGACGCGCTTCTTGCGTCTAAGATCAGATCTCTCAGTTTTAGACATGTCTAACACGTAAATAACATATTTGTCTACCAATTAAAACACTCAACCCGGCACATACTCATATATTTAATTTATGGTAACACAAACAAAACAAAATGTGTTACCAGCCGTGAGTACATCACACCTATCACACTCTTCCAAATAAACTGTAGACAGCGTGGCGAAGCGCGCATATCCACCTAGTATATTTAACTTCCAAAGAAATCTTCTTCACATATGTGTAAAATATTGTTTTGTAACTTTTAAATATGTTTTCTAAAAAGTCATCAATTTTGTCGTTATGCAGTAAACTAGTATAACTCCAAATGGAGTCCGTCCTCCTCTGTTTTGACCGCACTCAATAAATTAGTATAACTCCAAATCTCCTTCATTTATCCACACTCTTTGTTATCCCACCATTAAAATCGCATATCATCACAGAATCTTTGACACCGACGTGATCGGTATATAAGCTTGCTTTCAATGCTGGTGTTTGACCACCATTAGAATGGACAAATTAAGAAGAATCGGAATGCAATTCAATCATTTCCTGCATCCTGCATCCATTGTCTGTGCATTGATTAAATTCGGAGTATGGGTAAACTCGGTTTGGACTTTGAAAACATAACTATTCTTAGTGGTACTTAACTCATATGTCTGTCACCTGAACTAAGAGGCTTCTTTTAGGCTTCTTGGGAAAGCAAGGTGATCCGAATATCTCGGCCTCTCGACAAATGTTGAATTTTCAGTGTGTGTCGAGTAACCTGCACCGCTAGTTCCATGCCGTGCTCACAACCACAACATCATATGGCAGACAACCTCAGAGTTCCTTAGAAAAAACCCTGGCAAACCTCAACATGGACTGTGAAGTGTGTGTGGTTCTCCAAAGTCCGCTCAAACCATTAATTTACGGGTCAACATGTTCAATGATGAGTCTTCGAAGAAAGCCTTTTCAAAGGAGGGAAAGTCAATTAAACGTTGTCCTGTCACAGTAGCATGAATTTTCTTTCTAGTAATTGCCAAGAGCACAGGGTCATATCTGTTTTTCACATGGTGTACAAGTTTCATTGATGAAATCACATATTTTCTAACCTACTCGTTTTTTTCCGTCGACTACGAGTATATACGTTCAAATTCTACTGCTAGCTTTGAGGTCACACCCATTTGTACCATGTTCTTATCTTCTTAATTTCTCTTTCTTTTATTGTGTTCTCTCATGATTCTAATACACCGTTCTAGGATTAGGAATAATGAACGGTATTCCTCTAAAATCTCATATTCTAAACTTGTCAACCAGACATCTACCTATGGATTAGAGGGGTCAAAATACATCTAGTTGTTATATGTCTAAATGTGATACTAGAAGAGAAAACTATAAATCACGTCAAAGCACTTGTGGACTTTGCTTTTAATTCTACCATTGCGCAGCCCCTCTAGTGGCTCCCAAGCCAGTGGCGGAGGTCCGACTATGGCAAGCTATGGCAATTGCCACACCTAAGTTTTGCCACCAATGACTTCTACTTCTGCGGCTTGAGCTTCATAGGCTTCACGCATGTTAAATCATGGGATTTTGTTGTTGATTTAACTAAACTGGTTTAAATGCAATAAAAATGTATTTACAGAATGATGTAAAAGTTGTGCAAGCATGGACTGTCAATGCTGATGAGTCGATGCCATTATGGATATGTAGCACACCTATCTGCTCAAAATGAAACACTCTATGACCACCATGTGCTTTCAAAAAAGACCCAACTATTTGGGATTTATAATGGTTAGATGCGATGCGCCATGTGTTATTCAAAAAGATAAAAATCAAGGAGTAGGCTCCGTCTGTTATTCAAAAGACAGAAATCAAGTAGCAGGAAATGGATTCGGACCACTGTTTACAACAATGGAAGCCTATTATGTATTTTCCTTTTCAATCTACTGGGGGGATTGAAAATATAGCAAGGCAAGACAATCTATATCTATATCTAATAATAAAAAACGAAACGTTTCCGTCAACCAGTTTTTTTTTACCATTTTAACACCACACGCACGCGCCGCCGCCCCCCCCCCCCGCCACTCGATCCGCGTCGTCGCCTTCTTGCGCCGTCCACGCTCGAGCCCTCCGCTGCGCCACCGGACCCCGCGCCCCCGAGATCTCCTCCGTCCCGGCCTCCCTTCAGCCGCAGCCGCGTCGCCTCGCCCGGTGTTGCGCCGCGCGCAGTCGCCGACTCAGCCTCTGCAGAGCGCCGCTGCAGGACCGGGTGCTCCTCTCCCCGCACCGAGGCGCCACATCAAGGTCGGCCACGGCCGAGCGCGTCCGGCTCAACGACGCCCTCTCGTCGGTGTACTCCGTGACCTTCGCCCGTCTCCTCTCCTCACCTAGCGCCGCCGCTGCTCCTAGCGCGTCGCGCGCTTGCCGCATGACGCGCCTGCCAGAGCGTGTCGACTTGCTGGGCGCCGCGTGGTCGCAGTCGTCCGCTGTGCGGATGCGTCGAGGTCGCCGCTGTCTGCTGCCCAGACGCGCTGACGTCTCCTCCAGTACGTAGCTGCGGCAAGGTCGTTGCAGCCCCTGCGTCAAATTCACACTCACGTCAGTGTTGAGCTTCACCCGTTGAGTTCTCTGCATATTCTATCTATATATGACGAATTGATTGATCTCTGAAGTTGTATACGTGTGTGAGAACATATGTCTGTGTTTGGATTTGGAATTCTGGATTGATGTGATTAGATTCATGTCTGTTGTTGTTGTTGTTGTTGTTCTCTCAGTTATTACTGTATATCCAAAGTTTCTCAGGTCACCCAATTTGCCTGTGACATTGGTTTCTCTAAATTCAAATTTGATGGGTCGTTCTTGCTCTGCTAGATGAATCAGAAATTAAGGATTCCATTGACTGATTTTCGTTTTCGTTTTCGTTTTTTCTCTTGTTTGTTCTCTGTTGATGCTTGTGTCAATTAAAGATTGTCAGATTGGTCCCTGTTTGCTGTAAGCTCCTCATCCTGGTGGCGACACAAACATCAACAGATTCTGTACATGGTCGTGGTGCATTTCTTTTGCTCTTATATTACAAATTTGGTGTAAAAGATTGACTAACAATTCTGCACTTGGCCGTGGTGCATCTCTCTTCTCCTCATACCATGGATCAGCCGTACAAATCGGGAAAAAAATGGGTAGCCTATGACCTCGATCTGCTCCGTGAATCTTATAGTCAGTGTGGAGTTCCTCTGTTAGCACTTTTTTAACTCATATCCTAAGCTGGGGCATTCGGATTACGGAGGATTTGCCAACCGCCACTTTGTGTTGTTTTTTGTCTTTATTTCCTCTCCAAACGACTACCTGATTTTCTATGTGAGCATATCTATCACTGATAAATTGCATTTATGAGTTGCGTCGGATCTGATTTATTGATAAATAACCTAACAAAACATCTTCTAATTTAAAATGAAGGTAGTACATATTATTATGAAAGGTTGTGCCATATGCGTAGGCGTCGCAAGAATCGCTGGTGTTGGAGGGAGAAGGTGATCAAATGGGCGATTTATCCGGCCTAAGCGAGAAGACCATAGCGGAGTGGGTTGAGGTGGCAGCACATGGGCTTTCCTGGCATTAGCGCACGTGTACGGGATGGTCGGGTTGAAACAGCAAGAAGGAGACACTGGCAACGAGCACATGTTTTTGTTCAACACACGGGCACGTGTGCTAGTCTAATTAAGTTCATATGTGGTGAGTAGGTTTGTTTGATGATTCTGGATCATCTTTCACCTACCAACTTTTTCCATAGCGTATATATAGTATATGTTGGAGGTCATTTGGTGACCGTTCTATTCTCAAGGCACATAAGGCATCAAAAGAGCGGTCGAGAAGTAGTAGTGCAAACGGGAAATCGGTTCTCCAGCTCGGAGAACAGAAAAACTCGTGCCCCCCAATACAAGTGTATTCCATCGAGTGCTTGGATCTGGAGATGGTAAAACTACAAAGATGAAGCCGAAGCTTTTGGTATGAGTATTCCTAAGTACTTAAGCCGGGTCGATTTCTCCGTGGGTGATCAAGTAGCATACAATAGAAGTACGGGGACCCTCTTGTCAGATCTGAGCAGATCTCGCATCTACCAACACAATTGCGAAAGTTGCATCGGTGGTTCATGCAAGCCTTTAAGGATGGGTAGAACTGGATCATAATGGGACTTAAACCGGATCATTACGGGCATGGAGATGACGAGATAAACATCGAATTTAGTGAATTATTCCAGCTTTACAATAAAGACGCCCTCGATAAATCACTCGTCAGTGCCTATTGTCTGTAAGTATTAATTTTGTATTTAAATGTTCTCTAGCTCAGCTCGTTAATTGTATATATGTACTCATCACTGTATTAATTATACAGATTGAAGATTCTTGAATGCAGGAAAGGACGAATATATGACATTGGGTTCGTTGACCCATATACCGTGAATGTATATTGTCTAGATAACTTTTCCAAGGACAAGGAGGATAACTTGGTACGCGTGTTAAGGTTTAATGAAACCAAATCAGAAATTATTTCCTTTCCACTACGGGTGAGTGTTACTGTCTTGTACATATTCTATTTTACTTGCTGGATGTTAAGTGTAGTTGATGAGTTATGCGTGTGCACAACTACCATTTTATTCTCCTAATCATAACCCCTGACCGAGGACTAGTAAAATTCATGGACTCGAAACGTAAACCCCTTGAGTCATGGGGGGACATGCAGGACACACTCCAGAGATAATTTCAACATTATAACACTATATCGATAACTTTTGTTCATTTCCTATCAAGTAATTAATAACTTCTTTCTTCATTTTCTTTCCCAGACAGTGCTTAGAAACGATTCACGAAGAGGGTTCCGGGTGCGTGGAAACCGGAGCTTCAATTCGAACATGTCCCAGTAAGTACTACTATCTAGGTCCGCGCATCTCTTTGATTCTAGTTTCAATACGATTATCATTCTTGATTATTATTTTGATTGAACTATGTTCTTGTAAAGTGATTGAAGCAGATAGACGGGATAATTTATGTGGATTTTACGTTTGCGAGTTCATTCGCTAGATGACCTGTGAGAAGGGCGATCGTATTAAAAATCAAATTCATGTACGTAAACAATATTCTCACCATTTTATTTTGTTACCATCAATTGTGTGTTGAGTTCCATTCATATATATTGACCCCCTTTTTTAAATTAGATAGAAAAGTTGATGGATAAGTTTCTAGCAACCGAGCGTATACAAGCAATTGAAGAGGAACTGGCAGGATTCCTACTTGACCAGGCCATAGACCCAACCGGAAAATACCATAAGCCCCACAATTTTGGACAATAAGAATTGTAATAGAAATTATATTGTTTATATGCATGAACACGTGTACCGTTAAGTAAATATGTTCGACCAAGTACGATGAAAGAGGTCACTTCAATCTCTATATTAATGCCAATTTTGTGTAATATAATGTGTGTGTGCTGCATGTGTGTGTGTCATCAAATGGCGAGCCATGGGCGTGCCTGCGGGTTCTGCTGCGGCAGAGATTTGGGGCATTTTACACGGCTGACCACCTGGTCGCCGAGCCAGAGACGCCCACGTGAAGCTCCTTTAGTACCGGTTCGCAGCACAACTGGTGCTAAAGGGTTGGACCTTTAGTCCTGATTCCTTTGCACCGGTGCTAAAATGTCCTGGTTTCTACTATTATAGGCTACCAGTGACCGTCACCTGTAGCCTCCTGGCCGGGGTCTTTAGCACATACCAGTGATGGGTAGAAATACAACACGTCACTAGCATTTTGTTCACACACTAACCGAGAGGTCAAAAACCCAAGTGATGTGTTAATTCAAATGCATGTCACTGCTGTTGAGCATAACAGTGATGGGCAGCCATGCATACTCACACGTCCTTAGTCTGGGAGGTATGTAATGACGTGCGGGTCTTGGCATGCGTCAATGCTACTCGGTATAACACTAACAGCCAACAGGCTTCTGTTTGTGCTCATCGCTGGTTAGGAGACAAAATTTGCTGGAGTTGTTTTCAGATTCTCTTGTTTCGCTATTCTGGGTTACTAGTCGGTGCTATTTACTTCTATTTGTGCTCTTAAGCATTGCTCTGTCGCCTCTGCTCTTCTTTCTGTAATGAGGAGTTTAAGCTCAGATTTTTTTTAATACAAAGTTTGATTTTGATTTGTGTTGTAGATTTTTACCAAGTGGTTTTTATCTGCCTAGTGCTTTTTCCCTCTTTACCGAGTATGGATTTATTTGCCGGGTGTTTTTATTTTCCCTGAGTGGTACATAGTTACCGAGTGTTTTCGGTATCCAAGTCGGCAAACACCATCTTTGCCGAGTTTTGAGCCTTTAAACACTCAAAATGATGGTAGTTCCTTACTAATCTATGCGCATGGGCTTTCTTAGCAAAAACACATGATTGATGAGGTTTTTGGGGGCATATGGGTAGGGTGGTGGCACTTAAGAGAATAATGACAACAGGGGAGAGTGGCACCGCGGGAAACAAATCCTATACAACCTGGGTCTCATAATGCCCTCTCTGGATATAGGTATATATATTTAGAAAGAGAAACCAGAAATCAGATTGAGAGCGAGGAGTAAAATAATTTAGAGAAAAACAATATGGGTTGCACGGCACAAAGAGTCCGGCGTGTCTCCTCTTATATATATATACAACCAAGTTACAATACAACGTTACAACGTGTTGGTATATTTACAGGCCCTAACACGTGTACAAATACAAGTCGATCACGTATTCTATCACCCTTCCTCAATCTCAACAGGGGAAACAAGATTGAGATTGCGTCTACAATGCTCATACAAAGGCAACGGGAGTGGTTTCGTGAAGATATCAGCAACTTGGTCTTTAGAGGAGATGAACCGGATCTGAAGCTGCTTCTGAGTAACACGCTCGCGGACAAAGTAAAAATCCACCTCAATATGATTTGTCCTTGCATGAAATACTGGGTTTGAAGACAGGTATGTCGCTCCAATGTTGTCACACCATAACACCGGAGGTCGCGCTTGAGTAACTCCAAGCTCCTGTAACAAAGACTGAACCCAGACAAGCTCTGCTGTAGCATTAGCAAGAGCTTTATACTCAGACTCGGTGCTTGACCTGGAAACTGTAGACTGCTTACGAGCACTCCAGGCGATCAAATTACCTCCATAAAATATTGCATATCCCTCCGTAGATTGCCGATCATCCATACTGCCAGCCCAATCAGCATCTGAGAACGCTGAGAGCAGTGTAGAGGTAGAGGCCTGGAACAACAGACCACTATCAAGGGTGAAGCGCACATAACGAAGAATGTGCTTGACTGCGGACATATGAGGAGTGCGAGGCTCATGAAGGTACTGGCAGACCTTATTGACAACAAACGACAAATCTGGTCGTGTCACTGTAAGGTATTGAAGACCACCAACAAGACTGCGATACCAGGTTGCCTCCTCAGCCGAGAGAATGACACCATCAGTACTGGACAGACGTTCAGATGACGCCATAGGAGTAGTAACAGGACTGCACTTCAACATACCAGCACGCGCCAGAAGCTCAAGAGCATACTTCCGTTGGCGAAGAAGCAAACTACCAGACGAAGGTGAATGCACCTCAATACCCAGAAAATAATGTAGGACACCAAGATCTTTGACAGAGAATTCAGATCTGAGCTGAGCAACTAATCTGGGAATAGCTGAGGCAGTCGAGCTAACAACAATGATATCATCAACGTATACCAGCAGATAAATAGTGACATCTGATCGCTGAAGAATAAATAGGGATGTATCGGTAGCTGATGGTGAGAAACCCAGTGAACCAAGTACTGAACTCAGTCGAGCATGCCAGGCCCGAGGAGCCTGCTTCAGGCCATAGAGTGATTTGACAAGGTGACAATAATGATCAGGTTTAGTAGGATCAGCAAAACCAGGAGGCTGTCGCATGTATACCTGCTCATCAAGAAAGCCATTGAGAAAAGCATTCTGGATATCAAGCTGACGGAGGTGCCACCTGCGAGAAAGAGCCATAGAGAGCAACAATCTGATAGTTGTTGGCTTGACCACAGGACTGAATGTTTCTTCATAGTCCAGACCATACCGTTGCTTGAATCCCTTAGCAACTAATCGGGCTTTATAACGTTCAATGGAACCATCAGCATGCAATTTCACCTTGAACATCCACTTAGAGTCAATTAAATTAACGCCAGAAACAGGAGGTACCAGATTCCACGTACCATTAGCCTGAAGGGCCGAAAACTCTGTCTCCATTGCCGCACGCCGATGAGGAATGCGGAGCGCCTCACGGTAATCACACGGTTCAGCTGTGTCCTTCGAGGCTTCTCGTGCTGCCAGAACAATGCTCCAGGCCACTGTACCGTCAATGCGTACTTTGGGCTGCACAATGCCTTGACGTCGACGCGTGATAGGTCCAAGAGGCACTGATTGTACTGGTGCTGTACTCGGTGCAGCTGGTGTGGAAGCAGGCGGTGACGCAGCTGGAGCCTCCTCGTCCGATCCTGTTGGATCAAAGGGGACAGGAGACAGGGAGGCAGCCTGGTCAGGAGAGCATGTGGGCGACGCGGGAATTGAAACATGCGAGGGAGGAGCGGCTGACTCCTCCACGTGCTGAGGTGACGTAGCAGAGCCATGATTGGAGCCGGACGAGCCATGCATGGGCAGCAACTCCAATGCAGGACCATGCATGATGTGTTGTTGATCAACGTGATGCTGCGGTTGTGTAGTAACAGGGGCAACGTCTTCATTTTCTGGAGTAAGAAGTTCGAGACGAGCACCCGGCCTGTTCCTGCACCATGGTTAGCAAGCAAAGGCGAAGCATATGCAGTATCCATAAATTGGTCAGCGAAAAGTGACGATGATTCTGTGAATGTAGGTGTTTGCGGAGAGGGCATGTTGGGAAAGAGAAAAACGTTCTTATCAAAGATCACGTCCCTAGAGATATAAACTCGATTGGAAGGAACATGGAGACATTTGTACCCTTTATGTAACGAACTATAGCCCAGAAAAACACACTTTTGAGAACGAAACTCGAGTTTATGGTTGTTGTATGGTTGAAGATGAGGCCAACATGCGCAGCCGAACACCTTGAAGAAGGTGTAATCAGGAGTTTCTTTGAGAAGTCGCTCAAGAGGGGTTTTCATATCAATAGTGCGACTAGGAAGCCTATTTATGAGGAAACATGCTGTAGCAAAAGCATCATTCCAATAACACAGAGGGACAGAAGCATGTGCAAGCAAAGTAAGACCAGTTTCAACGATGTGACGGTGCTTACGTTCAGCAGTGCCATTTTGTTGATGAGTGTGTGGACATAAAACTCGATGAGAGATGCCTAGGTTATGAAAGAAGGGATGGAGTTTCTCATACTCTCCACCCCAATCAGTTTGAACATGAATAATTTTACAATTAAGGAGGCGTTCAACATGTTTTTGAAACTAAAGGAACATATCATAGACATCAGATTTAGGTTTAAGTAGATAGAGCCACGTAAAACGACTGTAAGCATCGACAAAACTTACATAAAAACGGTGTCCACTAACAGAAGTTTGGGCAAGGCCCCAGACATCAAAATAAATAATCTCTAATGGAGATTTTGTTACACGATTGGACAAATAAAAGGGCAATTGATGACTCTTCCCTTGTTGACAAGCATCACAAACCCTCTTATTTTTATTTGACTCTATGATAGACGGTAAATCATGGCGATGAAGAACATGTTGAACGACTTGCAAGGCTGGATGACCTAGACGACTGTGCCACATATCGCGTGACACCTTGACACTGCTGAGTGCTTGCTTGATGACGGGGGCTTTAATCTCGTATAAACCACCATGGCAACAACCTCTAAGAATGGGTTCCCTCGTGTCCCGATCCTTCACAAAAAGATCACGAGGATGAAGCTCAATGAAAACATTATTGTCATATGAAAGTTTACTCATGGACAAAAGATTATGATGAGCATCAGGGACATGAAGAATATGATTTAGATTAAGTGGTTTAGAGGACGGAGTGGGTAAAAGAGCATGACCAATATTATGAATACGCATACCTGCTCCGTTTGCCGTGTGGACATGCTCGTTGCCGTAGTAGGGCTCACTGGTGGTGAGCTTCTCGAGCTCATGTGTGACATGATGAGTGGCGCCCGAGTCCGCATACCACGCCGGGTCTACGTTCATCACCTGTCCCCCATGAACGCCATGTGAGACGGCATTAGCCGCCATAGCAATCTGGCGCTCAGTGTTGCTCCCGTCATTGCCGATACCAAGAAAATCCTTGTTGAAGCGCTTGTAGCATTTCGCCGCTGTGTGGCGATGTATACCGTACAGTTGGCACACTACTATACCTCGGCCGTAATTGGGCTTCCCAAGCGCGTTGTTGGCCGAAGGCTTCGGCGCTGTGGGTTGCTTGTGGCGCATCAAGAAGGCGGAAGTTAGGTAACCGCCCCAGCGGCGCATGTATCTGGCGACATGGGCTCCATACGAGCTCCCTTGGGCCGAAGCGAGGTGAGCCGCCGGATAGTGCAGCCCAGGTTGAGAGCGGCGCGATGACTGACGATGCTCCATTGCCAGAAGTTGCGCGTATAAGTCTCGGACAGGCATGGGTGTGGTGCGGGCGTTGACGACCTCATAGAGCGCGTCGTACTCGTGTCCGAGACCGGCCAGAAGATAGGAGATCAGCTCCGTATCTCGAAGGGGCTGACCGATGCTAGTAAGCTCATCAGCGAGCGCCTTCATCTTGTGGAAGTAGACTGTCACGGTCATGTTGCCCTCCTTTTTGAGTTCAGCCATCTGTTGGCGGATGCCGGAGGAGCATGCCACTGTGGTGGCGGCGAACGCGCCAGAAAGAGTCTCCCATGCCTCCTGCGCAGTGGCGGCGAACATCACCATGCCAACCACCCCCTCAGTCATGGATGACACGAAGGCCGAGAGGATGGCCTGGTCCTGTTGAACCCAGTGTTGATGTAGAGGGTTAGGCTGATGTGCTAGGACTCTGCCGTGCTCGACGACGGTGTGAGTAGGCGGACACGCGAACGAGCCGTCTACGTACCCCATCAGCAGTTGACTCCGAAGGAGAGGACCGACCTGAGCCCTCCATATTAGGTAGTTGGCGCTTGTCAACCGGATGGTGATGGAGGAGCTGATATTGAGAACGGGAGGCAGACCCGCGTACGGTGTCAATGACGCCATGCTTTGGGGTGCAGGAGCAATCGTATGAGGAGTTTGGGAATTTCCTTGGAGGCCCGATCCACCAGCTGGAGAAGAGATGGGTTGAAAACTTGCCATCGATGGATACATTGGGTACCCAGGGTATGCACCAGTGGGCGCCGCGTAGGGGTACATCTGATACCCGAACGGAGCTGCCGGAATTTGGCCCGAGTTACCACTGGATGTGGCGACCAGCGGGGCAGTGTAGATCGACTGACCAGACGAGGCCAGTGTTGAGAGCGGCGGGGGCAGGGACGGCGCCACGCCGAGCGGCAGGGACGGCGACATTGTGAGCGACAGAGTTGGTGTAGAGCTTGACGCGTCGATCAAGGCGGAAGAGACTGCAGAGTCCGTGGCCATCGTGGAGGTGAAGGCAAAAACGATGACGACGGCGCAAGGATCGCTAGACGGCGGCGGATACCATAAAATAATTTAGAGAAAAACAATATGGGTTGCACGGCACAAAGAGTCCGGCGTGTGTGTATATGTATGTATATATATATATAGAAAAAATACTTCTTATTCCTGGGTGTAACACGTCTCATATACTACCTTACGAAAGTATTTGTAATACTTTATCTATTTGAGTATGTTCATATACTATATCTAAGATACTTACAAGCAAGTGAGTTGAAAAAATTGCAAATGCACCCATAGTTTTCAGTATGTATGTAAAATACCGTCATATTTGTACGTACAAAAAGAGTATGTGAATAAAAATTACATACTACCCAAAAAATAGTATATATACTACCTAAATATTTTTATATACTTTATACTACCTATATATAGTCTCCGGTATGATAGATACTGTCTAAATTACGTGAAACACACGTGGATGTAACTACATCCGGGTATAGCATGAATATGTCCTATATATATATATATATATATATATATATATATATATATATATATATATATATATATATATATATATATATATAACCAAGTTACAATACAACGTGTTGGTATATTTACAGGGCCTGGTCAGCCGACCGGGCTCAACAAATCCCGTGCAAGCTATCCAGGTCATGTGACTAGTGTTGCATGTATCGGCATAACACAGATCTAATTGATCCAGCTGATTAGCTAGATATAGCTAGCTAGCAGCACAACGTATAGATAGCTCTCTCGTGCGAACTTTCTTGATACGCTTGGATATACTCCCTGTCTCAAAATAAGAGACTTACATTTGTCTATATTTAAATGTATCTCACACTAAAACATGTCTAAATACATTCGAATCTAGACAAACTACGCCTATCCTAGTGCCATTACCCTAAATTATCAAAATTGAAAAAATAAAAATTAGTACAAAAATCTTCAAATCAACAAAAAATACCCTGCGCCCTGAGCCATGGCACAGTCCCTCTATCAGCACACTCCCATCTCTCTTCCCATCAGTCTAAGAGCATCACCAGCCATAGTTTTAAAAATCAATCTGGGGAGTGAACCGGTGCCTCTTAAAAAACCAGTGAGGTCATTGATTCAGATTTTTTCTGATCAGACCATCGATCCGGTCTGATTTTTAAAACTATGTCTCCAGCTAGCCTCAAATATCCCCCCTAGGGCCTTTTTAGCGTCGGTGACATAAAACGGCAAAAAACTATCCAACCACGCCTACATAGCACCCCGGCGGCCCAAAATAGCGGCGGCGAACCCAAGCCGAATTCAGGACACTGGGGGCCTATTGGAGGCGCCGTCAAAAGCAACGTCTAATCGTTTGAATCCACGCGTCCTTCTTCCTATCCCACCCAACCACTTTTGGTTCGGAGGTTGTCCAGGGAGAAGGGCAATGGCTGGAAAGATATCCCTGTTTTTTATCCATTGGAAGCATATTTTCCCACCAGGACATGAAATTTTTCGTCTGGCGAGTGTCCGGGGCACCGACGGCTGGAGTTGCTCTTAAGTTGGTTCAAAGTAGACAAATATAGCACTATTTTTTATGTAGTTTTCTTGTTCTTTCTAGTCAATTTGTAGTTGTAATTGATAAAATATGAAAACTGAATCTGCTTGGAACATTTTTTGGTAAATACACTTGCTTTTGTACCTAACTTTTTAGAGGTTATATGTCCGATCCGGCTCAGCTCAATTCCTGGCTCCGCCACTGGCTATACTCATCGTATCTTGTTCACAACCGTGTGGGCTCGCAACAAAGGTGAGTGTCAGGTTGTTGGGGCACTACACACCTCCATTCAATCAGATTCTATGGTCGTCACAAACCCGATATACATGTGCTTTGATATACATCAACCTATTTTTGGCTAGGCTTGGAACTTCATTTCGTTTGCCCCATGATGAATTTTTGCCAGAGCCACATGATTGCATCGTCATGCCATCCCCTGGACATTGATCATGTACTCTCTCATAATTTTACACAAATGTATTCCTGGCGCCTCTCATGCCTAGCTAACATGTATTTGATAAGCCAATGGCTCATGGAGAAAGGGATATCCCTTGATCTTATCTAGTATTGTAGTTGAGCATGGTATATGACTAATTGGTAGAGAAAAGATGAGATAATAAGGTGATAGGACATATATATAGAATGACAACCAACGTAGGAGGCTTTCATGAACATACTCCCTCCGTCCAGAAATAACCGACTTAGGTTTGTCTAGATACGAACATATCTAGACGCATTTTAGTGTATAGATACATTCAAATCTAGACAAACTCAGATTAGTTATTTTTAGATGGAGGGAGTATATAATTTGAAATAAACGGTGGTAGCTAAGATATTATCTTGACTTGAATCCAGTACACTATCATGAAATGCAATATACCGATACACTATCTTACCTTGTTGCCTTGTGCAATTATAAGTTCCCTTATGGTTTTCCATCGATAAAGTACTCTTATGGACTTGACTGACTTTGCTTTATCTTCAAGGATAACTCAACATCACATTTAACCATTCTGGATGCCTAATAACTATGCCAGGAAAGCCTCACACATGTTTCGATGCCATGTGACGATTGATCACTTCAGTGTATTCTTAGAGCAAGGGCAATAGTAGAGCCAACTGCTGGCTATAAGCCATGTCCATGTCATCTAGAGTCAACCTAATAGTCAACATATACAATAGATAGAGATAAAAGTATACTATTTTATTAATATATGTCCCACTTTACACTCTCACATAGTGTCTAGGAGCACGTGCTGTAGCTGGCTGTTAACTAAGAGCCCACTCCTCTTCTCTCTCCTCTTCTCTCTCATCCAACTAAGCACAAATATACTATTTTAAGTGATATAGCCTGCTGACTGGACCTTATTGTACTTGCTCTTAGAGGTGAGCGACATGCATGCTATGCGGACAATATCATTGACATCATATAAGAGAAGACACACACAATATCATGCTATGCGGACACGAGGTTTTTCCACCTCAAAATCAATTTGAGGCGCAGGAAGAATCATATACATGTCCTCCACTCCAACGGCGGCTACCATGTTGATCATGCAGCCAAAGCCAAAGCCATTCGCGAGCACTTCTCCTTCACGCTGGGGTCCTCTCCTGATCGCGACGTCGCCATCAATTGGGGCGCGATCGGCCTTCCCGAAGTGCAGCTGGACGGCATGGACAACCCTTTCTCGGCTGATGAAATCTGGGCGGCGATCAAAGACTCGCCGGCCGAGAAAGCACCTGGTCCTCACGGTTTCAACGGAATTTTCTTCCAGACATGCTGGCCAATCATCCGGTTTGACATCGTGGTGGCGTTTGATCATCTATACCGCCTTGCAGCTGGGGACTTTGCCTAGCTCAACCGGGCTCTCGTCTGCCTCCTGCCAAAGAAGGCACAGGCCGTCCATATCAATGATTACAGGGCGATTAGCCTGATCCATTCTTTCGCCAAGCTGTTCTCCAAGGTCCTGGCAAGGAGACTAGCCCCTGTCATGGGCAACCTCATCTCGCAGGCTCAGTCAGCATTCCTCAAGTCCCGCTCAATTCATGAGAATTTCCTATTCGTGCGGAACTTGGCGTGCTCACTGCACCGCAAAAAGATGCCCTGCCTGGTCGTCAAGCTGGATTTCGCGCGTGCATTTGACTCTGTCTCTTGGGAATATCTGCTTGAGCTTCTCTAGGTGGCGGGATTGGCTGGCACTCTTATTCTCCACGGCCTCCACTTCGATCATGCTCAATGGGGTCGCAGGGGAGGCAATTCGCCACCGCCTCAGCCTGCGCCAATCACCCTTCCTCTTGAACATTGCGATCGACCCGAGGCAACGTATTATTCAGCATGCCACTACCATTGGTATCCTCTCCCCCCTGCCGGTGCGTGGAGCCCCGCTCCGCGTGAGCCTATACGCGGACGACGCGGTGGTCTTCATCAACCCGATCGCCAGGAGGCGGTGCGCCTGATGGAGATCCTGCAGATGTTTGGCCGTGCGTCGGGGCTATGCATCAACATCACCAAATGCTCCATCGCCCCGATTCGCTGCCAGGATATTGATCTCGACACACTTCTTAGTGGTATCGATGGGCAACGTGTTGGATTCCCTCTCACTTACCTTGGACTTCCATTGTCGTTAGGCAGCCTGCGCCTGGTTCATCTCCAACATATCCTTGATCGGGCCCGTGCCAAGCTTGCGGCTTGGAAGGTCAAACTCCTCAACCATGGAGGTCGGCGTGCTCTCACAAGATCGGCCCTAGACTCGCTTTCGGTCTTCGCTCTCACAGCATTCAAGGTCCCCAAGAGGTTCTTTAGGATGTTTGACATGGTGCGTCGGCGTTTAATTTCACCTGGGGCATGGAAGAGGAGGAGGCGGCAGGTGGGAAGTGCAAGGTGAATTGGAGCCTGGTCTGCTCACCAACGGACTATGGCGGGCTGGGGCTACTAAACTTGGAGGCGTTTGGTCATGCCCTACGGCTGCGTTGGATGTGGATCAAGTGGCATCACCCGGATCGGCCATGGGTCGGCTTTGACGTCCCGTGCGACGAGGTTGATCGGAACCTCTTCTACGCTGCCACCTCTGTCTCGATCGGTGACGGCCAAACCGCGCCATTTTGGCACTCAAACTGGCTGGGATCGGGGCCGCTACACGATCGCTTCCCTTTGTTGTACATGCACTCTAGGCGGAAGGGCTGCTGAGTAGCTGACGCCATCTCTAAAGATCGCTGGATCAGGGACCTGCAGCGGGCGCCTCTCGATGTGATTGTGCAGGACTTTGTCTCCTTGCTGCGTTTGCTGCACCGTGACGCGCCGGCACTTCAAGAGGGCGTCGTCGACAAGATCGTTTGGAACCTATCCCTTGACGGCGTTTATACGGCCAAGTCAGCCTACCGTCTTCAATTCCATGGACGTATGGGCAGCGTCATGTCGGCCCTGGTCTGGGACGTTTGGGCTCCGACCAAATGCAAATTCTTCGTCTGGTTGCTCTTGCAGAACACGCTCTGGTGTGCAGACCGGCTCATGCGTCGAGAGTGGCCAAACTGCTACTTCTGCCATCTCTGCATTCACCAACTTGAGACCGCACGACATCTTTTCTTCGACTGTCCGTTCGCTAGGTTGCTGTGGGAGGCCGTTGCGGCACGGCCACATTGCCAGGGGCTAGCTCCAATCAACTGGGCAAGCACTGCTACCGTTCCGGAGGCGTGGGGAGCTATGATTCAGGCATCAAATCCTGCTCACCGCGATGGCGTCAAATCTGTCATCATCCTAACCGCTTGGGTGCTGTGGCAAGAAAGGAACAATCGGGTGTTCAAGGACAAGTACGCTCCAATTAATGGGCGTTCGCTGGCGCTAAAAAGCTGAAAAAAATGATCTGGGGGCCACCTTGAGTCTCCCTAGTTGGCTCTTAGAGTTGTTTCTTCTTTCTTCCATTTTCTTTTTGGTTACTCCTTGCCCCTGGCAGCCTATGTAAATACTCTACCGACTAATGAAAATCGAAGGCCAGGATCTTTCAACAAAAAAAACACAAGACACATACGACGAGCATACATGCACAAGGGCAAATGGCCACATGGAGTGGCAGTGAGATCAAGGGGGTACTCGGGATTGCCAAGGGGGCGCAGGAGCAAAGAGCGGTGTTTTGTGTCGTGGTAAATGGATAGTGTTGTTACATTAGGGGTCTTCCGGAAGGAGCCGCTGATCGAGACTTTGTGCCATGACCTCGGCATCCATTTCTTATGACCTCTAGTCAACGGGTGTCAAAAAGCAACACGAGAGCACAAGTTCTACATGGACAATTTTGTACATGGGCTGCTTTTGAAATTTTCCTACAACATGTCACATTGTTTCTTCGTGGAATCATGTGTTGTCCAGACACCGAATATTCCTTAGATATCAGTTCTGATACTTTTGGTGCTAATCAAATAATATATTCCGTGCTTAAATTGATCGAACGCCCATGCGAGAATATTGTCCAATATCTATGTTCATGCACTTCTCTTTTCCCAAATTTCATTCTCTCACACGATTGTTTTCATGAAAATATGGTGTGCATATATTTCAAATCAGAAATGCATCAAAAGTTTCTTGTCCATGGTAACATCTTATCTGCAGCACGCTCATTTAACCTATGTTTTGATGATTTTATGCAATGAATTTTGTGTTTATGTGTATCTTGGTTTTTGTTTTCTGTTGGCATTTTTCAGACGATGCTCGTTAAAATAAAAATATTCAATGTACCTGTCAAGTTCATAGTTAGACTCATCACTAATCACTACAGGATGCGCCGGCTAGGCCGACGGCTGAAAGCCCTCGGCGTAGGCAGCTAGACCGTCGGCCTACGCTACGCCGAGGGCTGCCGTCAGCGTAGCCTCCTCGGCGAACCTCTCCCTCGGCGGAGCCAAAAAAGCCGTCGGCGTATGGTCTAGCCCTCGGCGTAAGCTTTGCCGACGGCCGTCGCAGGCCCCTCGGCGTAGTAGCCGTCGTACGGCGAAGGCCCGGCATCGTGGCATGACGCGGCGTCAGGCGCCTGGCGGTAGGCGGGCCGACGGCCGCGGCCCTCGGCATAGCTGTAGCACGTGGCAGACAGCTACGCCGACGGTTAGGCCCTCGGCGTATCGTGTACCATTTGGCACAGAGGAGGCACTACGCCGACGGCATGGCCCTCGGCGTAGGCCCAGTCCAGAATTTTTTTCTCTGTTCAGCTGCAGTTTTATTTCTTGCAATATTATTCACAGCAATATTGAACATGTATTTCACAAAAATTCAAACAAAACCACATCATTCATACATGTATCAAACAAGATCACATCATTCAAACATGTATCAACAGGATCACATCATTCATACATGTATCAACATGATCACATCATTCATACATGTATCAATATCGTCACACATGCATAGACAATAAAACCCTACAACTCTGGAGGAGACGGGGTGTACCCAAGATCTCCCCTGGTGAAAAGAGGCGACCTCTGGCGAGGGTGGCGTCCAGTAGAAGCAGCAGAAGAACCATCTCGCGAGGTAGTAGGAGAAGTGTCGGAGTGAGGATTGGGAGAACCAACAGCAGAATGGCCAGGAGAAGGACCATTGTCATGAAGCGGTGTGATCTGACGCCCATCCGGCGAGGCATGGCTAAAGTGCTGGTTCCTAGAAGCTCCCGTTCCCTACATGTTAGCAACTTGCGAGGCAAAGTAAAGCGATAACCAGTGGGCTAGCAAAGAACTTACCGGTGTCGATGCGTAGTATGTCCTAGCGAAACTGTCCCTCGATGGCATGCATGGCGGCTGCCCCGGCATGGGAGGCATAGGCCCTAAATCCGTATTCTGTCCAGTTTGAATATTCATCAACATCGCCTGCAAGATAGTTTAGATGTCAGGTCGTAATACAACAAACTAGGGGAAGTGGGACTTCTATCTTTTGCAAAAAATAAAGGTTCAAACTTACATTTACGTATTGCATGTAGATCGCATTCGCCTCGATACATCGCCGAAAGGCCACCGATATTCATCATGAGCGGCATCGTAGGCCGCCTCGAACTCAGGCTACAATTTCAAATACAAGGAATCTCGTCAGCAGTCAGCTATGCAGAAACAAAAGTCATAAAGATAATGAAAATGAGTAAAACTTACATCATCTCGGAGGTGGATCGACGAGGCGGGATAGGGGGGCCGTCGGCGGGGTGGGTAGCCTTGAGACGCGTGAAGCTCGTGGTGAGGGTAGGCTTGACCTTCTTATTCAGAATCTTGAGACGTCCATGCTGCAATCCGTGCCCCGACAGGACCAACGACTCCTCGTCGATCTCCGCGTGAATGGGGTCATCCACATGGGGGTGACGAGCCTTCACCATCGTGTTGTAGTCCGCCAAGTTGTTCTGAGCAGTGCCGTAGTACTCGGGTAACGAGGGCTGAGGCTGCGAGGTATCGGGCTTCTTTCGCCGCATCATCTCATAGACGGCGACATCATGAATCACCTCCCGGTTGTGCCTCGCCACATGCATCATGGAAAGAAATATTATGCATATGAAGTACGAACATGACGAAATAAATGCAGGTCGTTCCATGTATATACATACCGCCTTCCCTTGAAGCGGTCAAAGGCGTTTCCGCCAGCGGTGTTCCACCATCGCCTCGGTTCTCCGCGTTCCGCCTCGACAAGGCTGCAAACTCTTCGTCTTCACTGAGCCACCTCGTCCTAACCAGCTCCTCCCATGCGAGTCGATGCGGCTCAGCCCAATCGGGGACAACCTGAAAATGCAATACTCAACTCCAGACAATACAATGGCAACTTAGCAGCAATGTAGAATCTCATTGACATTTTACTCATCGACATATACTCTTCTGGCGTCATCGAGTACTCAGTTTAGACTTGTTACCGAGAATGTCTTCCTTCCTGATCCTCACGCCCCTGTCGGCCCAGAAGTGACTAGCGGCCGTGACCTTCTGGTTGTACCACACCTGGGGTGTCAACTTCACACAAGCCCCAAGCAAAGTCCTGTCCGCCTTCTCCTGGTCCTCCTCAGCCACACGATAAAAGCACTTCAATCATGCATAAAAAACAATTGTAAGAGTCATGAGTTAGCACGGTGGGGTCATCAAGTATTAACTCGAGAAATATGCCTTACCCAAAACTTGGTGATGACAGCATTGAAATGCGAAATCCCGGGACACGAGTAGTCTGGTAGTCCACCCAAGTAGTAGCTAGCCTCCTGACACCATCGGGGGAAATGTGATAGCCCGGCCAGAACTTCCTAATCAGAGCTCCAACCAGGCTGTTAGGAAGGCGAGGCTTGTTCCCTGGAGGAAATGTCCAATTGCTGCATAATAATAAACATTAGTACACATGCCAAATTATTTATGACCAATATGAAATTATATGTTTTAAATTGCAAAATTAGTACACTTACTCAAGGCCATCTAGAATAATAAGGGCTTTCGCCTCCTGGGTCCTAGGCTCTAACCTCTCCTCAGGGACTCCCGATTCCCCACGATTCCGCAATTTCTTCGGCGGCACCAACTCGTAGCTAGTGTGAGCCTCCGCCTCCGCCTCCGCCTCGTCTCTAGACTCCGTCTCGGTCTCCGCCTCCCTCTCGGTCTCTGGCTCCGCCTCGTCCCCAAAAGGTTGCTCTGTCAGGAAGAACTCAGGAGCCACGTCGCCAGAAGCGGAGGGTGGTGGGTCAAAGTCCACGCCTCCTCCCCTGCCACCTCGTCCTTGTCCTCCTCCTCGACCTCGACCTCAACCTCGACCTCGTCCTCCTCCCGCACCAGCAAGATCGGGGTAACACGGATTGGGATTTGGCTGTCTCCCACTCCGTGTAGCTTTTTTCTTGCGCTGTTTCAGCGCATTAAGCAAGGACGAAGAGCTTGCCTTGCCGCTGCTCATATTTTTCAATCACCTGCATTGAATAAGAGAAAACAGTTAAGCACAAAGACATAATAAAATGTATACACAAAGCATAAAGGCATAATGCAATTAAGAAAACAATTAAGCACAAAGACATAATAAATACTCACTATCATTCTGATTCTCATTCCCATTCTCATTCTCACTATCACTATCACTATCTTTTGAGTAGAAAGCTGGATTCTCATCGAAGGGTGAGGCTCATCATCGTTGTCATTCTCTGTATGAAACTTCTCGAGCATATCTATATCATGTAGATTCACCACTGACTCACCCCGAGTTTCTGCATCGTTCCCATGGTCCTCAAGATCAACCGGTTCTAAATCAAAGTGCCCAACGTCCTCTTGCTCTTGATAAATGTATACTCACCATACACGTATGCGCACGTGTCTACGAAAGGCAGAAATCAATAGTATATAACAGCAGCAATAAAAATTCAAAACATGGTATACAAAGACGTAGATCGCACTAACAAGAGGTGTTATCAGCCGGTGGGAACTTGAAATATACCCAGCTCAATCGAGTACATCTTTTTTTTTGGAAAGGAGTATATATTAATATCAGAAGATACCAATTACACCCAGCCTCTACAACAACGTATTGTCCTAGCGGCCGTACAGATGCACACAACCAAAAAAGAAAGAAAAATTACAAAAAAAAATCCCGCTACAGTGACCCATTCGTTGAAACAGCGGTACTACCACCACCAAGACAACACCAGAAGTCCAGCTTCATCAAAAGCGACGTCTCCAAAAAGGAAACAGTGCACAAACACCGTCATCGCTCGATCATATATCTTAGGTTTTCACCCTGAAGAAAGTCCACGCTCTCAAACAATACCTTCAACAAGATCATTGTCAGGCACAACCAATTAAGGTCAGACCCTAGGTTTTCATCCTGAAAGGTAGGACTGAGAACCTCTCCTATGCAGTCGTCCCCACTTATATGCCACTGCACCGAGTCACGAGTCACCAAGCCAATTCCTCATCACCACCCAGACTCGAACCATCATTGTCAATCCTCAGATCTCGGTCTCCATGACATTCTCCCTCAGCACCATGGGACGAGAACATGCCCCATGATATTAACAGCCAAGAGAGCTTTGAAGCACTCCCTCTGAGCCTAAACGGTCAGAATAAAACATGGGTCCGCACGATCGAATCCCTCCAGGCATTATTCGCCCATGGGAGTTCGCCGGTGGAGCCTTCCGGAACACGCCACTTTCGCCAGATCGATGGGGACAAGCGCCGGCAGATCATCATCTTGGCGACATAAGGAATCCTAGGACCGCCGCCATTATACGCAAGCCTAGCAGGCCCCCACGCCGCCAGTCACCTTCATGTCGGAGACAAGAAAGGAAAGAAGCAGTCCAAGCGCAAGGCTGTCGGTACCGGCGATCCAAGGAACCGCCAGATCCCTCCGCCCCGCCCATGGCTGGACCCATCTAGCTAGATCGGCCTCTCCCAGATCTTGGCCCAACGAGCTAGCGCACCGCGAAGCTCGCTGAAGATGAGTTGAGGGCACACCGCCGCCTCCTCCGTGCCGCCCTGCCAGAGGGCCTCAGGCCCCGTCCCGAACAGCCGCGCCGCCTTGCGCTCCGCCGGTGATCCTCCAACTCCCGAGGAAAAACAGCAGAGGCACATCTCCATCCCTGCCGCCATCTTCGATGCGAAGGGGGGCGCTACCGCCGTCGGAGAGGGCAGCGGGGGCGACCGGGGGCGGGGGGGGGGGGGGAGCGCTGCCTAGGGTTTGGTGGGGATGGGCGCCCGCCACAGACGCTCCGATCGAGTACACATGTACGGAGGTATAGTCCGAATATGGGTTTTGACGGGATTAAAAGAAAACTAGCCCATGCAAACTTAAGGTTGGGGGGGGGGAGGGGGACAATTTGTACTTTTGAGTTTCGTAAAAATCGAAAAAATATACGGGGATACATAAACATGGTCCGAATATCCATGCCAAGTTTCGGTATAAATCTCATTCTGTTTTGTCTTTAGAAAAAAAGACAAAATTCTGGCTGTATATATGAGTGAAAAACGACTTATGCTAGAAATTTTTACCGTACCTTCAAAATGTGTATATGTTTTCGAGGATTTGTTTTCAGAATTTTTTAGAGTCCCGGAAATATTTTTTTCAAACTTTTCAAATACCGAGAGCAGTGGCGGTTGGGAGCTGGTGGGATTTTGGGTAAATATGATGACTATTGCCAAATTGTACCTTTGATTAATATCCTTTTGAAGATCCATGGTGAATAGCTAGTTTGGTGGATTGACAGAACGGCAGAAGAAGACTAGCAAGGCTGGGTCATTTATTTTTCCTTCCCCATGTGGGTCATATGTTCAGCATTGGGTGTATATATCGGGGCACATTGTAAGGCTTCATCCATCGCTACTCTACTATCTCTTGTCTTGCTACCTCAACTTCAAATCTGGGGTTATTCAGCCTGTTGCCGGTTCTGCGCATCACTTTGACATCACCTCGACAGGATGATCCGGTTAGCTCCTCTTACCTGGCTCTTGCAAGTATTATGAATATGCACATGTTATCTTGCATGCCTTCTAAATTCAGTCCCGTAGCAATGTCTTAAGCCAGAGGTCAAGTTTTTCACAGACCATCAAGTGAGTATCAAGAGTAACAAGCATGCATGGATAAAACTTTTGTCTTAGTTTTGATATCCCTTGGGGTGCGAGATAAATTAAATGGCCATACTTTGCTAGCTGTTCATTATGGTAAGGTCTTCAAATTACTATAAGGATGCTAAAAGAAAGAGTGCCTATGAGGTGGACTCGTTGTTTTAGAAATAATGGAAGAATGACTAGACTACTTCATTTCGTTTAATCTGGAGGAAGTTCAAATCATAGGAGTAGGACAAGTATAAGAATTGAGATGTCTTTCCTAGTTCAGTCAAAAGAAATTTCCATAAGATCTCACTCACCTAATGCTAAGATTCTTTAGCATCTACGTAGGTCAATTTTGACACAATTTTCTTAGGAGTCTAGCATTTCTGTTCCTTAAAGTCCTTGTTGTATCATTTTCATTTTTCAGTGGAGATACAATAGCAGGAGCGGTAGAGCCAGCGGAACAAATATGGAACACATGGGGATACCATGCGCTAGTCCTGCTGAGCTTCACGCTGCAGGTCACCCTCCTTATCTTGGCTGATGTCCGTCGGCGCAGGAAGTCCGTCGTGCTTAGTGCCGTTGTGTGGTCAGCGTACATGCTGGCCGACTCAACGGCGGTGTATGCCCTCGGCCATTTCTTTGTTAGCAGCAGCTCGACTGAGCACCAGCTTATGGCTCTTTGGGCGCCATTGCTGCTGGTGCACCTTGGCGGCCAGGACAACATCAGCGCCTATGCGGTGGAGGACAACCGGCTGTGGCTGCGCCACCTGCAGAATTTGGGCGTCCAGGTCGTGGCAGCTGCATATGTCCTCTACCAATCTTGTGTTCTCAGCGGCGGCCCGGTCTGGCTTCGAGCGGCCACCATCCTCATATTTGTGGTTGGTGTTCTCAAATATGGGGAGAGAGTCTGGGCGCTGAGGCGTGCCAGCAGCATGCACAGCGGTGAGCTGCTATGGTTGGATGGATCTGAGGAATACCAGGAAAGATCTGAGGAAACTGTAGAGGTGTTGCAGCAGAATGTGCAGAGGATGTATCACGAGATCCAGATGCGGCTCTCAAAGATGTACAGTATCTTCTACACCAAGGCCGTGGTGATGTGCACATGGCAAGGCATCTATATCCGGGTCATCTCCTTGCTGGCCACTCTGGCCGCGTTCCTACTGTTCCATCTACTCGGTGATAAAGATGGTTACAGTAGAGTAGATGTTGTTGCCACTTACATTCTTCTAGTTGGTGCCGGCGTCCTGGAGATCACGTCGGTGTTGAGGCTCATATTCTCCACCTGGGCAATGCAGGGCATGCTGAGATCGAATCGGAGTTGGTGTAAGTGGATTGGCCTTCATCTTGCATCTGTTTGGAGGATCATCTACCTGTCAATGAGCAGACTAAATGTACATAGCTTGTACTGGTCAGGATCTATGGGTCAACTAGACTTATGGTACCTGTGCAGTCGCACCGGAGACCGTCGAAGCAGCAAAATCAAGAGACGGGTGAGGTGGTGCGTCCGATGGGTCGTGGGTTTGTCGTGGTCCACCCCTGTACCGGCAGCAGCGATCATGGATATCGTCATGGAGCACAACCCAGAGGCGAATGTGTATGTTCAGGGGTACGATATGGGATGTGAAGAAGATATTCGTAGGGTCATTGAAAAGATGAGATTTGAAGAGAACACAATGAAGCTGAGATTGGATGAGGGCGGTAGAATGCAGAACGTAATGGAAACTGGAGCCAAGGAAAGATCGGAAGAGAGAGAGAGAGAGAGAGAGAGAGTGCGGAAGGAAATGGAAACTGGAATGAAGCAGAGATTGGAAGAGCTAATGAAGATGATTAAGCGCCGCGTCGACAAATCAGAGCTTCGCTTCCTGGGTATACGTACAAAAGGCTTTTTCGAAGAAATTGAAAATCTCATCCGGGGGGATAAACTGGAACAGAACATCCTCATCTGGCACATTGCCACACATGCCTACCTCAGGTGGTACAAGCAGCAACAGGTCCAGCAGGACGCCAAGGTGGATAGCGTTGCCAGGGCAACCGAGGCGCTCTCCAATTACATGATTTTCCTACTTGCAGCACATCCCTTGCACCCTACTGGCTCTCCTTCTCAGCGAGGATGCTCACTCAACGATATGATGAATCATGTCGAACAAATGCTGGCAGACGGTGTGATCACACGAAGTATGTGTCAGCAAGGGGTGTTGAATATATCCTTTGCTACAAGTGATAGTGATAAGTATCATATTCACCAAACAATTATGGATGGTATTAAGCTTGGCGAAAGCCTGATCCGCATGGGCATCGAATATGACTCCATTAAATCCATTGCCCAACTTTGGGTGCATCTGCTGAAGACGGTTGAGGACCAGTTGGGCGAGGATTTTCATGTCAAACAGCTGAGCAATGGCGGCGAGTTCCTAACCGTCCTTACCATTCTGGTGAAATACACCCAGCCGACGGCTGAATGGCACCCAGAATTCAGGGGAATGCATGGCACGGTGTAGATTGTTAGGTCGTGTTGGCTTGGCACATGTTTCCGCAACAGCCGGATTGCGTTGCAGCCATTACAATATGTAAGCCAACATGTTTTGTGCTCTATCGTGTTCGGTCTACCATGTTATTGTTATTCTGAATTTATATTGTTTCTTGTTAAATTGAAAAAAGGGTTTAAACACCTTGCTTCTGTTAGTGTTATATTTATGTTGACATTTGGTCTCATGCAGATTAGCCTTTGGCATTCCACCTGTGCGTGCGTGCGTGCATCTCTCTCTCTATATATATATAATAGTTTTGGCCTCCTAGTAATATCAAGTTACCTATTCATGACATGGTATCAGAGCATAGTTCTCCTAGTGTTTCTTTCCCACTGCTGTGGGCTGCTCCGCTGGTCTCTCACGTTTGTGATCGATTTCTGGATTCCAGATCAACTCAGCTTCTGGCCGCTGTACGGAACCGTTCTGCCGGTCAGAGTCCATAGCCTTCCCGCATGACCAGGTCGTCCAATTCTTTCCAAAGACTGCCGGCGACGCCTGTTAGACTCTGTATACGATAAGAAGTAGAAGTACTATATGTAGCATATTGTAACGAAATTCTGTTAATCCTGTTATATAAACTGACATAGGCCAGCTGTCTGGGTTAAGGTTGTTTGCCCCAATCTAATTGTTTTACATGACATCGGATTAGATTACGATGGCTTCCGCTGCCCCTGCCACCGCTGCTGCGCCGACCCCTGCCCCTGCCTCGCCCTTCCTCGCCTCACAACCCTTAGTGTGGTGGCAAGCCCGGTCCCTGGGGTCGCGCCTCCGGGTCCTCTCCCGCAGCCGCCCCCGGTTGGATCGGCTCCTCCATCATCCGCCGTCGGCCTTGGCGTAGAGGGCGATCTGCCGCCGCCGGTCTCCTACGACGGCCCTTCTTCCTCGACCCGCGTGATTGTGCCGCCACCCTATGGTGGTCCCGCACCCACGCCCTACGCTGCCTACTCGGCGCCGACATACGGTGCCCCACCTATGCCGAACTACGGCGTCCCGTCCGCGCCCACGTAAGGCGCCCCTGCACCGACCTACGGAGCCCTGACGTCGTCGCCGTCTGCTTGGCTGGCTCCACCCTATGGTGCGCCGCCTCCGCAACCCTACGTGGTGCCTCCGGCACTGCACTACAGGGCCACGTCCGTATTTCCCTATGGGGCCCTGACTGCACCGATCTACGGTGCCCCGGCTGTCGCTCCCTATGGCGCCTACCCGTCGTCGGCGTACGATTGTGTCGCGCCTGCCTACGGGGCCTTTTAGGCGACCCATGCCCCATGCCCCGTCTCTGGAGACGGCCCCGCCGATGGGCTTCTACGCGTCACAGCCGTTGGCTCACGCTGATCATGTTGCGGCGCCGTCGCCTTTTATTTTTTGTACCTCATCCCGGTGATGCTCACGCAGGACAATTACTTGTCTTGGCGTGCATAGTTGCTGCCACTCCTCCGGAGCCGCTACTTGGAGGGGTACGTCGACGGCTCATTGTCGTGCCCACCGACGTATTATCCGGCGTATCACATGTGAGTGGCCTAGGATCAGGCCATCCCCTCTGCTCTCCAGTCTTCGCTCATGCCGAGCGTCTCGTCGCTAGTCCTCTTCGCAGCTACGTCTCAGGATGCGTGGATGGCGCTTCACACCAGCTTCACCTCTCAGTCTCAGGCGCGTGCTCATGCTATTCGCACCGAGATGGACGAGACCAAGCTCCGCGACCTCAGCATCACGGACTACTTCAACAAGATGACCGGCCTCTCCGACACACTGGCCTCCATTGGCCAGCCGCTTCGCCCCAAGGACTTCACCACCTACATCCTGAATGGCCTGGACGACAACTATGATAATCTCGTGGAGAACGTCAATGGTTGCGACACTCCGCTTCAGCCTCGTGAACTCTACTCGCCCCTCCTCGGTCGCGAACAGCGCGTCAAGGCGTGTCATGCCTCCCCGAGCTTCTCCTCCGCCAATGCCGCAGCTCGCGGTAAACCCCAGAAGCCTTCACCGGCTGGTGGCAAGCCGGCGCCCGCACCTCAGCAGGCTCCACGGCCCATCGTGCCCCCCATCACCGGCGGCGGTCGTCCACGTGCCTACTGCCCCTGTTGCAGCGCCCAGCAAGCATGCCAACTGTGTGGCCTTGAGGGCCATATCGCCTCCTGCTGACATCGACGTTTCAAGCAGGACTTCCTCGGCATTGCCAACAATGGAAAGGGCAATGACAAGCAGGATGCCGCTGCCGTGGTGAGTAACAAGCACGGTTACACTCTGTCCAACTCCATTGATCTGACATGGTATATGGACATGGGGGCTACCAATCACCTGATGAGTGAGATGGGCAAGCTCTCCATCTAGGAGCCATATCATGGTCTTGATCAGGTTCGCACCGCCAATGGAGCAGGTATCCGCATCTCACATGTTGGTCAGGCCTCTCTTCTTGCACATAACTCTAGAAAAGTGCATCTTCTCAATGTCCTTAGGGTTCCTTCTGCTACATGTAGTTTTTTGTCTATTTCTCAACTTACTCATGATAATAATGTCCTCGCTGAATTTCACCGTTTCCATTTTTCGTCAAGGATCAGGACACAAGAGCCGTTCTGCTTAGAGGTCGTCTTCTCCATGTCCTATATGCGCTTGATGTGCTGCGCCATCTTCGACACATGCTCCTAGGTGTTCAGTGGTGTTCGTGTGTCATCTACGCACTGGCATGCACTCCTTGGTCACCCTCCTGCTCTTATAGTTCGTCATGTTCTGCATCGTCATGAACTTCCAGTTGTGTCCGATAAAATTGCTGAAACTATATGTGATGCCTGTCAGCAAGGCAAGAGTCATCAGCTTCCATTTTCAGAGTCAAATCGTGTCATTAAACATCCTCTTGAGCTAGTGTTTGCTGATGTATGGGGTCCTGCCGAAACGTCTGTTAGTGGCCACAATTATTATGTCAGTTTTATTGATGCTTATAGTCGGTTCACTTGGCTTTACCTTATTAAGCGTAAATATGATGTGTTCGATGTTTTTATTCAATTTCAAGCACATGTTGAACATCTCGTTAAGCATAAAATTCTTCATGTTCAATCTAACTAGGGGGGTAAATATCACAACCTATATTCGTTTTTTAACAAGCTTGAGATCTCACACAGTGTGTCGTTTTCTCACACACATCAGCAGAATGGCACTACTAAATGTAAGCATCGTTATCTTGTAGAGACTGGCCTTACCTTACTAGCTCGTGCCTCCGTTCCATTTCGGTATTGGGGTGATGCTTTTTCCACCGCCTATTTTTTGATAAATAGGCTTCCTTCATGACTTCTGCAAATGAAAACTACCCTTAAACTCTTGCTCAGTGACATCCCAGATTAGATGTTCCTTAAGGTTTTTGGATGCGCATGTTGGCCTCACCTTCGTCTGTATAATAATCATAAACTAGAGTTTTGGTCTAAGAAGTGTGTCTTTCTTGGGTATAGTTCCTTTCATAAAGGGTACAAGTGCCTACATGTTTCCACTAATCGTGGTTACATATCTCGTGATGTCATGTTTGATGAGAACTTGTTCCCTTTTTATGCACTTTCGAACAACTCCACCACTCATGCACCACCTGTGCACTCTACTATTCCTTCGCCTGATCAATTTGTAGATGTTGCATATACTCCTATGTTGCTTCCTAACCATGTTGTAGATATCGTACGCGACGCTCGCCTCGAGCTCCTCGATGATCAGGCGACGAACGACGATCATGTATAGGATGTCGACCCGTGCATGCACCATGCACGCCGGTCTAGCCCGCCGGCCTACTGCTATCTCGCCCGTGGCAGCTATGCGCGCTGCAGCCCTGCCTGCGGCGACCTTACCCGGCCTGGTGCCCGCGCTGGCTGCCTCTACTCTGGCTCCTAGCGGGCCGTTTTCGATCGGCCTGACACCACCTGGCTCCCCATCGCTAGGGGCCTCCTCGTCCATCCCAGCATCGCCGACCTCGACGTCACTTGCGCCCGACTCGGCGTTGCCTCAACAAGCTATAGTATCTCGCAGTAGTACTGAAGCTGAATACAAGGCGGTTGCTAATGCCACAACTAAGCTCATATGGGTGCAGTCCTTATTGAGAGAGTTGGGAGTCTCTCAAGATCATCCTCCAATCCTTTGGTGTGACAACATCGATGCTACATACCTTTCAGCTAATCCGGTATTCCATACCCAAACGAAACACATTGAAGTTGACTATCACTTTTTCAGGGAACGTGTTGCAAATAAGCTACTCCGTATCAAGTTCATCCCCTCCAAAGATTAACTTGCTAACATCTTCACGAAGCCTCTTCCATAGCCGTAGTTTGTAGGTTGTAGGCGCAATCTCAATCTTCTAGATTGTAAGAGAGTTTGAGATTGAGGGAGAGTGTTAGACTCTTAATATGATAAGGAGGAGTCCTATGTGTAACATATTGTAACGAAACTCTGTTAATCCTATTATATAAACTGACCCAGACCAGCAGTCTAGGTCAAGGTTGTTTTCCACAATCTCATTGTTTTACAGCTCCAACCCCACATACCTATCCATCTCCTTCCTCATCCGCGCGTGGATCCCTGTCTTGCACGGCGTGCCGCCCATCTGCCACTGGTTGCCTGCTGCGGCTTTTCCTCTTCTACCGCCCCATCTGCTGGGTCTCTCTGGTCGCTACCCACCTACTGGATTCGGCCCCGCCGGCTGGCTCTGGTGGTCGCCGGTTGTTCGCTGCCTGCCTTCCGGCACCCCTGCACGACTCTCTTCTGGCATGAATCGCATGTCCTCTGCCTCGAGACCTCCGCCTAAAGGTCTTGGCTCCACCGGCGCTGATGGTAATCATCCATCGTCTGTTCATGTACCTGGGTGAGCGCGTCCTTTCGTCTTTGGTTTGCTGCGTTGAGGCAACGTGATTTGGTTCACTGCGTTCAGCTATGACACGGTTCCTGGGAGAGTAAGATCTGATTGTTTCCACTTCATAAGAAAAAGAGAGAGAGTAAAAAATGTGGCCATGCATGGTCTGCATTCCCTAGACTGACCCCGTCTCGCATAAGTGCCTTCCCTCGGTACTTGGTGCTCGTCCGGTATCTTTGTCAGTTTTCACGTGCGGAGGTGACTCCTCTACATCGACATCTCTTGCAGTTTCCACCCGCGACAGGGACCGCTCTACAATGACTCTCACGGCTTTTGTACACGGTTTTGGATAATCTTCGTCGACTTCGCCCATGTCGACTCGCCGCTCTTCGTCGAGTCTCGTGGCTTTGACACATGGTTGTGGCTTTTTTCGTCGACTCCTCGTGTGGCTTATGCTTGTGACCGCTCTACGTCGACTCTACATGCTGCTTCCATGAGTGCTGCCGGATGGTCTTCATTGGTTGATGCTTCTACCTCGGCCTCTTCAGTTGCCTCTCTGACTGCGCATGAGATTGCGCAACTCTGATATCTGCTTGATGCTTGGGATTCTTCACCAATAGGTTCTGCATGTTCTGCGATTGATTTTTCCCGTAGTGAGAGACCACCTTCTACTCATTCAGGTACGTCCTCATGGATTTTTTATACTGGAGCATCTTTTCACATGACATCCGATCCTTCCGCTTTGACCTCTATTCGACCTGTAGAGTCTCCTATTCGTGTTAAAACTGCCGATGGTACTCCCCTCCCAGTTGCCAGTCGAGGCACTCTTAGTACTTCATCATTTCATGTACCTTCCATTGCTCATATTCCCCGACTTACCATGTAGCTTTTTTCTGGTAGTCGGATTGTTGACTCTCGTTGTAGGATTACTCTCGGCTTCGATTCCTATTCTGTTCAGGATCGTCGCATAGGCGCTTTGCTTGGTGCGGGTCCCCGATGCCATGATGGCCTTTGGGAGCTTGACTGGATTCTCCTTCCCCCCCGCTGCCACTGCCGCCAGTCCTTTGGCCCCTATTTCCACCTCTGCCAGCTCTTTTCAGCAGTGGCATCATTGTCTTGGACATTTATGTGGTTCTCGTCTCTCATCTTTAGTTCATCGCGGTGTTCTCGGGTCTGTCTTTGGAAACGCTTCTTTGGATTGTATAGGTTGTTGTCTTGGTAAGCAGATTCAGCTCCCCTATCCTCACGGTGAGTCAGTGTCCGAGCGTCCTTTTGATCTCGTTCATTCAGATGTTTGGGGTCCAGCTCCCTAAGCTTCGAGAGGGGGCCATCACTACTATATTATATTTATATACGACTTTTCTCTCCACACTTGGATATATTTCATGTCTTCTCATAGTGAGGTCTTATTTATGTATAAACAATTTTCTGCCATTGTGTGTACCCAGTTCTCCACTCCTATTCGTGTTTTTCGTGCGGATTCCGCTGGCAAGTATATCTCTCGATCCCTACGAGCCTTTCTTGTTGAGCAATGTACTTTTTATTAGTTCTCTTTTCCTGGTGCTCATGCTCTGAATGGGGTAGCCGAGCGCAAGCACTGTCACCTTCTTGAGACGGCTCACGCAATGATGATCTTCGCCTATCTTCCGCCTCACTTTTGGGCTGAGGCCATTTCCACCTCCACCTATCTCATCAATATTCAGCCCTCCGGTGCTCTGTAGGGCGGTATTCCTCTAGAGCGTCTCTCTGGTTGTTCTCCTGATTATTCAACGCTCCATTTGTTTGGTTGTGTTTGTATGTTCTCCTCGCCCCCGAAAACGCACCAAACTGACTGCTCAGTTTTTTGAGTGTGTTTTTCTCGGTTATAGTGACGAGCATAATGGTTATCAGGGTTGGGATCCTGTCGGTCGTCGGATGCGTATTTCACAGGATGTGACTTTTGATGAGTCTCGTCCTTTCTACCCACGTCTATCCTCCTCCACCTTTTCAGTAGAGGATATCTCTTTTCTCACGTTTCCCAATACACCTCCCTCCGTGCCTCGTATTCCTACTACTTCTCATCATCCCACTGTTGCTGATCCGATGCTGTCTTATCCTACGATTTCTTCTCCACCCTTGTCGTAGGACTCTCCGCCTTCATCACCTATGTCTTCCCCATCTCCGTCGCGGATGTCTTCCCCATCTCCGTCACCTCCGGTGATTCCTTCTCATACCACTTTTCCTTTTCACTATACTCGTCACCCACGTGTCGTGGATGACTCTATTGATGTACAATATACTTCCGGTGTGCCATCTCAATCGAGTTGGGGTCTTCGTCCTCGGCCTTGCCCCCACCAAATCGTTATTCTCCTGACCGCTCTTGTCTTTCTGCTATCCTTGAGCCGACTTCATATCGAGATGTTATTGTTCACACTGAATGGGAGCTTGCAATGGCAGAAGAGATTACTGCAATTGAGCGCACAGGAACATGGGATCTGGTTCAACTTCCTCCCCGTGTTTGTCCCATCACGTGTAAGTGGCTCTATAAGATCAAGACTCGCTCTGATGGTTCTCTTGAGTGTTACAAAGCTCGTCTTGTGGCTCGTGGCTTTCAGCCGGAGCATGGTCATGATTATGATAAGACTTTTGCTCATGTGGCCCACATGACCACTGTTCGCACACTTCTCGATGTGGCCTCTATTTGCCATTGGTATGTGTCTCAGCTTGATGTTAAGAATGCATTTCTTAATGGTGAGTTGCGTGAGGAGGTTTATATGCAACCACCACCTATGTATTCTATTCCTAATGGCATGGTATGGTGTGTTCATCGCTCTCTCTATGGCCTTAAGCTAGCCTCCTGCGCTTGGTTTGAGTGTTTCGCCTCTATGGTGATTGCTACTAGTTTTTTGCCTAGTGCTCACGATCCAGCGTTGTTTGTCCACCTTTCTACTCATGGTCGGACTCTTCTTCTTCTTTTATGTTGATGACATGATCATCACCGATGACGACTCTGAGTACATTGCCTTTGTCAAGGCCCGTCTCAGTGTGCAGTTTCTTATGTATGATCTTGGTCCACTTCACTACTTTCTTGGGATTGAGGTTTCTTGTACCTCTGGTGGCTTCTTTATTTGGCAAGAAAACTATATCCATGATCTTCTTGCTCGTGCTTCTATTACCGATGAGCGCATTGTTGAGACTCCTATGGAGCTAAATATTCAGCTTCGTGGTTCTAATGGTGATCCCCTACTTGACTCCACACGTTATTGTCATCTTGTTGGGAGTCTTGTCTATCTAGCTGTCACTTGTCCATATGTTTCCTATCATGTCCACATTCTGAGTCAGTTTGTTTCTTCTCCCACTTCGGTTCACTATAGTCATCTTCTGTGTGTTCTGCAATATCTTCGTGGCATGATATCTCACCATCTTTTATTTCCCCGTTCCAACTCGTTACAGCTTCAGGCATATTCGGATGCTACGTGGGCTAGTGATTCTTCAGATCGTCGTTCATTTTCTTCTTACTATGTTTTCCTCGGTGGTTCTCTCATTGCTTGGAAGATGAAGAAATAGACCGCAGTTCCCCGTTCGAGTGTAGAGGCTGAGTTGCAAGCTATTTCTCTCTTGACGGTAGATGTGACTTGGCTACGATGGTTACTTGAGTATTTTGGTGTTTTCGTTACTACACCCACTACCCTCTTGTCAGACAGTACATGTGCTATCAGTATTGCGCGTGACCATGTGAAGCATGAGCTCACCAAGCATATTGGTGTTGATGCTTCGTTTGATCCTGATGGTATGCAGGATTAGATTATTGCTCTTCAGTATATGTCTTCCGAGTTACAGTTGGCAGATTTCTTCACGAAGGCCCAGGCTAGAGCTCAACATGGCTTTTACCTCTCAAAACTCAGTGTTGTGAATCCACCATGAGTTTGAGGGGGGGTGTTAGTGTTATATTTATGTTGACCTTTGATCTCCTGCAGATTACTCTTTTGGCATAGTCCACTTGTACATGTATATATATGAAGGCTTTGGCCTCCTAGTAATATCAAGTTGCCTATTCATGACAGCTTCGACACCTTTTCGTGTTGGTGGTAGTGGGGCAGGCCTGGCACATGCCATTTTGGCCGGCCGGGTGGGCGTATGACCCGTTGCGGCCCATCATGCCTCGTGTATCAAGTTGTTGAGGTATCATGATTCACATCATACCACTAAGACATGTTGCCAATGATAATAGGAATTCTAGACAATCATTTCCTTCTGATCAAATAATTGTGCTCCAACTACCTACTGTGTTCTAAAGTAATAACATTCTTATTAGTTATTGAAGCACTGCATCAAGAACACAAGATTGAATCACTCGATTTCTAGGATTTGTGGATTCTCTAATTCATTGCCTTAATACATCTGGAGTCTTCTACTCCTTTCTTCTTATTTTCATTTATCTCTTTGGTCTTGTCTTATTTACAATTCCCCCCTCCACTGGACCATATTTACATACAGGTACACACTCACACACACACTTCTACACTCCCCCTCAAGATGGGGAAAAGGTATTGTATAGCCCCATCTTGCCACATATTTTAACAAAGGTCTTCTCAGGCAAACCCTTGGTTAAAATGTTAGCCACTTGTTCCGCAGAGTTTACATATGGCATAAAAATAACTCTTTGGTCCAACTTTTCTTTAATAAAATGCTTGTCGATTTCTGTGTGCTTGGTCCGAGTATGTTGCACTGGGTTATAAATGATATCGAGCGCAGCCATGTTATCACAAAACTACATCAGAGGCGTTGGATGGAGCAAGCCTAGCTCCATTAGCAAGATTTTCAGCCATAACACCTCACACACTCCATGAGCCATAGCTAGTAATTCTGCTTCGGCACTGGACCTTGCTACAACACTCTTTTTCTTACTACGCCGTGTAACTAGATTACCCCCAACAAAGGTACAATAACTAGAAGTTGACGTTCTGTCATCTAATGAACCTGCCCAATCTGCGTCCGTGTAGCCTTCCACTTGTAAACTACCATTTGGTTTATATAACAAGCCCTTACCGGGGCACCCTTTAAGATAGCGAATAATTTGCATTACTGCCTCCATATGGTGTTTCTTAGGGTCATGCATAAATTGGCTGACAAGGCTAAAAGAAAATGCAATATCGGGCCGAGTGTGTGATAAGTAGATTAGCCACGCAACTAGCCTTTGGTATTGTTCTCTATCTACAGGAGATCCACCTTCCTTAACAAGATGCAAATTTGGTTCAATTGGTGTAGGAGTTGAACAGCAACCAGACATTCCAGTCTCAGCAAGGAAGTCTAGAATATATTTTCTTTGTGATATATAAATACCTTTGGCACTCCTTGAGACTTCTATTCCAAGAAAGTACCTCAGTAGTCCAAGATCTTTAACTTCAAACTCCCGCGCAAGATGTAGCTTTAACATCTTTATTTCCTCTTCATCATCCCCTGTGATAACAATATCGTCAACATAGACAATTAAGATAGCTAACTTGCCATCCCTTTGTTTATAAAACAATGTATGATCATCATTACTTTGTTTATAACCTATTTGCATTATGGCCCGATGAAAACGATCAAACCAAGCACGAGGAGATTGTTTTAATCCATATAAAGAGCGAAGTAACTTTAAAACTTTCCCTTCAGTTTTAGCAGTGCTAAATCCTAGAGGTATGTGCATGTAGATTTCTTCCTAAAGGTCCCCATGGAGAAACGCGTTTTTAACATCTAGTTAACATAAGTTCCAGATGAGATTAGTTGCACATGATATTAAGGCCCGTATAGTATTCATCTTGGCTACTGGAGCAAATGTTTCCTCGTAATCAATCCCATAAGTCTGTGTAAACCCTTTAGCAACCAAACAAGCATTGTATCTCTCTACTTGGCCTTTAGGATTGTGCTTGACAGTGTATACCCACTTGCATCCTACTAGCTCTTTTCCCGGTGGCAATTTTACCAATTCCCATGTTTTGTTCTTTTCTAAGGCATTAATTTCCTCTAGCATGGCTGCTTTCCATTTAGGATCTTCCATGGCATCTTTCTAGTTTTTCGGAATCGAAGTGGAGTCTAGGGATGTAATAAACCCTTTAAATGATGGGCTACAATTTTCATAAGAAATTTAGCAATGTCATGTTTATAGCCCAAACAATCCTTAAGACGCGTTGGGACATCAGTACGTCTAACAGGCTTTCGTAATGCTATGGTACAATCATCTTTTGGGGTATTGGAGATTACCACAAGAATTTTAGTATCTTCACCTTCTATAGTACCAGCGATGATCTCTCTATGTGTGGAAGACTCCTGTGAGGTAGCATCACCATGTTCTTCTCCTACATTCGAATGTGCTGGTTCACAAGGTAATGCACTCGAACGTACAGACGAAATTATAGGAGACATACCAGGTTCCTCTGCTTGATGGCCTGAAGAAGTATCACATACCTCATGTATACTTGAGGCACTACCATGCTCATCAATATTCATATTTCTCTCCCCCTCTGTTTCATCGGTTGATTGTACTATACTATTTGCAGGAATCAACACTGAACTTCCATATGTAGGTTCAGTATTTGGAATCTCCCCCTTTATACCAGTACCAAATATAGAACTTCCTTTTGGTGAATAAAAAGGTTCCTTCTCATGAAAAGTGACATCCATACTAACAAAGAATTTCCTTTCACTCGGGCACCAGCACCTATATCCCTTCTGAGTAGGCGAGTACCGCACGAAAATGCATTTGATTGCTCATGGATCAAGCTTTTTTACTGAATTCCTGTAATCATGAACAACGCAAGTGCAACCAAAAACCTTTGGAGGCACTATAAAAGAATTAGTACCACTCAAGCTTTGAATAGGGGTTTTGTAATTTAGAACACGTGATGGCATACGATTGATTAAATATGTTGTTGTCTTAACAGCTTCACCCCATAGAAACCGTGGTACATTCATCATAAACATGAGTGAATGCGCCACTTACAACAAGTGTCGGTTCTTTCACTCTGCAACTTCGCTTTGCTCAGCTGTATTTACACAGGTTGTCTGGTGTATAATACCATGGGACAACATGAAGTCATTGAAATCTTTATTAGTGTACTCAGTTCCATTATCTGATCTAAATATCTTCACATTTGCATTATATTGATTGCATACCAGAGTATAGAAATTTTTAAAAGCGGACAACACTTCAGATTTATGCTTGGGGAGATATAACCAAGTGCATCTGCTAAACCCATCAATAAAGGTCACGTACCAACGCTCCCCTAACAAGGAGGTTATATTTGAAGGACCCCAGACATCTGAGTGTACCACCTCAAAAGGCATTTTACTTCTCTCACAACTATTAGGATAACTACTTCGTGTGTGCTTAGCCAGCTCACACACGTCACAGACAAGTTTCTCTTTGTGACATGATTCAAACAAAGAGGGAAACATTTGATTTAAAGATCGGAAAGAAGGATGCCAAAGTCTATAATGAAGCAATAGTAAATCATATGTAGACGAGACATCCTTAGCCCCATATGAAAGTGGGGCCAAAGCATTGTCTAGGTAGTACAAGCCGGAGTGTTCAGTTCCAATCCCATGTATCTTTCTTGACTTCAGATCCTGAAACACACAAAATTTTGGTTCAAACCACACTCGACAATTTAGAGTCTTCGTTATTGAACTGACCGACAACAAGTTCACAGGAAAATTGGGAACATGAAGAACGTGACTTAATGGTATAGATGGTGTGCAACTTATAGTCTGCCCATAATTGGAGCAGAAGATCCATCCACAATACGAACTCTTTCTCTTCCAGAGTGTGGTGTATAGGATGAGAAATTTTTTGGCGAACCGGTCATATGATTTGTAGCCCCTGAGTCATGATCCATGGGGAAGAAGGATAATCCTTACCTTCCACACCATGAGTGTTAGAAGGTTCACTCGGTCCTTCAATAGATGCAGCTCTTAATTTTGCCTTGAATTCTTCTAGTGCTTGCATAGTCATTGCAGGCGATTCTCCTCCTGCTAATGTGAAATGAAATCTGTCATGTTTCGCCTCCTAACTATTACCAACGTAATGCCTACTCAGTCGGTTCAGCTACCAGCCTAGAGGGTAGCCTATCAACTCAAAACAATCTTTCTTAACATGACCGGGCTTCTTATAGTGATCACACACCACTCCGGACCTCCGCTTGAAATCAATCTTCATAGCATTCCCTTGACCCCTTGATAACCCACAAGTATAGGGGATCGTGTGTAGCCTTTTCTATAAGTAAGAGTGTCGAACCCAATGAGGAGCTAAAGGTAGGATAAATATTCTCTCAAGTTCTATCAACCACTAATACAACTCTATGCACACTAAACGTTTGCATTATCTAGGAAATAAAACTAGAGCAACAATACGAGTAATAGAGATAGCTTTGCATGATAATAAATAACAAGAAAGTAAAGCTAGTTGCTGTAGCAATAAAATATACTAAACTAATAGAACCATGAGTGTGGAATAGTGGTGGTAATTGTGGTGACTTTGTCCAAGTTTAAATAGCGAATAGATCAGGTTCATTGTCTTCGATGCGGTTTTCTATGTGGGAGAGACTAAATATACATGCGCTTCACTACTTGGAATTACATGTACTATATGATTGGATTGTTAGCAAACATCCATAAGTACTAATCAATGCATTAAGGTTTCCCCAACCATAGCCTTAAGTTTAATGGTCCTCTTACTCCCATACATGCAACTGTAAGATCTCACCATAATAAGGTAAGATCCATGTGATTGCAGTGCTAGTCCCTGGATCGAATTGCAAGCACCCACAATTTAAGATGAAGTACACAGAAACAAAGGTCATTATTACATCGAATATCCAGGAATATAATGGTTCTTACAACTCACTTAGCCTAAGGCTAATGTTACTCAAGGTTCACATTACATAGTATAATAATAGAGTCTTTTGTCTTCATGCGCCACAGGCAAACATGTCTGAGTGTAGATCTGCAACCCTACTCATCATCAGAGTATCCTCCAATATAATAAGTTACAGCCACAAAGGGTCGATACATTTGGAATTGTATTGGCAAGTGATACCATAGGTACTTAGTATAATTCAACCACTACATGAATATATGGCTAAGTGTGGTTTTGGCTGACTTTGCTAAAAGTAAGGTTTTATCTCCTAGTTTTTTAAGAGTAAGTTTTCTTATTCAAAACACTAAGGTACCAATGATAGACATCACTGAACCTCTACCCTTTTTCACCCACAAGTTTTAACTTAGAGAAATTTGGATGAGGATATTATTGAACTATGTCACTGTCTTGAGGCTCAGAAATTGTCCATAACTGGGGACACGGCTAAGTACTTAGTTTTACCATCTCGAGAGGTGGTGCACTTTCCCCACAAGACTCGACATGCATCGAGACGAGACTTTTCAGAAGCAATCCCTCAGACCACCATGGACACGTTCCATCCTATCATAACTACCACCTTCTGTCTGTCTGGCTGAGTTCTTACAACTTAGTTGGTCAAGGCAGAGCCCATATGCCATGTGGCTGCACTGGAAGCTTCGTGACAAGAATGTCGCCAATCTCTTTGTTCCTGGGTGGCCGTCCACAAGTGCAATACACCAGCTGACCATAGACATGGCCCCTGAGTAACCACTCAACATAATCCAAGCAAGTCCCATTCCACCCAGGTGTTTCATTAACATTAGTTGTTTTCTTAGTCAAACAAAATAATATCCTCCCATACTATCTTGATATGAATTTTCCACCAACGAATTCTAATAGCATGGCTAAGAACTCTAGCATACGAAGTCTTTCAACTAGGAAATACTACCAAGATATAATCTATAGGATAGCATAGCATAGTATAGTAACAAATAAATAATCCTACCATGCTAAGATCTACCAAAATAACACTAGTGCAATAGTGAAAATAATAGGACATAAGATGAAATATCACTTGCCTTGGTAGCTAGGGGAATAGGTACAATCCTCACAGCAACAAACTTCACAATCCACATAATCTACACAAAGAACAATACAATAACAATAATTCAATCAATATAGCATCACAAAAATATGAATGCATGCAAAATGCAATGATATGATCACAAATCTAAAACTTACAGAGTCTACAGTACAGAGGCTAAAATACTCTATCTAAAGGCATAAGGAATACCCAAAAATAATTTATGGAATAATTTTTATGAGAAAAATACTCCTAAAAAGGTTCTACCTATAATTCCAATTTTTCAGAAGCAAAAGTGTGAAACAAGGCCTCCATAATAAAGGTCTTATTTTTCTGAATCCATAGACACCAAATTTGCATTTTTCTGAATTGTGTATCAAAAGTTATTGAATTCCTAAGTTTGATATATAATCTGTCTATTATTATAATTAAACAGATAACCTAGCCGACGTGGCGCAACCCTATTGGTCCGTACCGGTTCGGTCGGATCGACCGCTGCGGGCCGTCCGATTTTAAGTGGCAAATGAACGGATCAGATCAGCCCGTACTGCTTCGGTCGTCGATCTAATCCTAGCCGCTAAAACCTGATCGATCTGGCCAGCCGGCTCTCTGTCTTGTGGCGGTGGCTCGGGCGGGCGGTGTTCAGCGGTTTCTAAAGGGGCAGGAGGTTCGTGGAATCTTACCATGGGTCGAGGTGGTTGTAGCGGTCTCGATGGAGGTCACGGTGGAGGGAGGGGCGGTCTGCTTCGCTCCAGATTCCTCGCCGGAGTTCTGCGCGACGGCGGAGCTCGCATCTCTACGTCGGTGACGATGATCTGGGGCTCGAACAGGCAAGGAGCAGGGTCAGTGAGATGCGCCCGGGTCAGCACGGTCTAGTGGAGGCTAAAAAGGGGCGGCGGAAACCCTGACCTTACCGGAAAACTCGACGGACGGCGTCGGTAGAGGGAGTTCGCCGGCGATGACCATGTCGTCGACCTGGAGCAAGAAAAGGCACACGGCCAGGGTTAGAAGATGTGCCAGGACACGGCAAAGTAGATAGGACAGAGAGGAGGGCGTGAGGTGGTCGGAGCTCACCGGAAACGTCGCCGGAGTTGCTTCGGACAGCGGCGGTTCGAGCTAGTAATTGGGGAGCCTGGGGGCTCTCCGGGGGTAGTGGCTGGGGGGAAATAGAAGAGGAGTGGGAGGGGAATAAGTAGGGGTGGTCGTAATGGCGATTTAATCGCGGAAACGCCAGAATTCGGCCGGGTTTGGAAACGGCAGAGGGGAGTGGGGTTGTTCGTCACCTGGGGTTGAAGACGACGAGGTGGCGATAACGTGGGAATGGGGCCAGGAGGTAAGTGGGAGGGGCGTGCAGAGGGGGTGTGAGAAAAGAAAGGGAGGGGGAGAGGTGGCCCGGGTGGGCTGGTTGTGCTGGTTTGGGCCGAAATGGCCAGAAATGCTACTGTTGTTTATTATTTTTTCTTTCTCCCCTTTTCTTTTTCCTTTTTAGACTTTCTTTTCCTAGGTTTTTGAAATTAGCAAAAGGGCTTCAAATTGCCTCAAAATTTCACCAAGTTTTTGGAGGACAAACTAGATGCAATAAACACATGCCACGATGATATGAGTGCAATGATGGTTTTTAGATGAAAATTTTTGGGATGTTACAGTTCCAGTTCGCGTCCTCAGGTTTCCGTCACTCCGGCAGAACTCCCCCTTCCTTTTACACATATACTACAAACCCTATGATGTTTAATCCATGTGCGCACAAATATAATGGACACCAAAGGAATGTACCATGTCAACATAAAACTCTAATGAACCAAAGATGTTTAACTATTCAATTTAAGAACAAAGAAACTACGCAAACATGACATAGATCATAGGATTATAACTTATAGCATCAAACACCATGTTTACATAGGACGGTACAAAGGTGTGTGGGAGGATGAACCACTGCATACTAGGAGTATTAGATGATGGAGCTGGCGGTGAAGATGGTGAAGAGGGTGGTGGCGGTGCCGGTGGCGGCGCGGGGGACTCCTTCCCCACCACCGGTATCATGGGGGAGCACCGCCCCTTAGCCCCCTTCCTTCATGGATTCTTGGGAGCCCTCCCCCATGGAGATGGGATCCATGGGGAGGCAAAAATGTGGCTTTGGTGGCTGCAAATTCGTGGGTGGAGATGCCCTGGTCGAATTAGGTTTCCTCCCTTTATATAGCTTCTCGGATTCCCGTCACCCCATCTTAGTCTATAGTAAATCGGGCCTAAAAGGCTTGTCCGGACTCGGAATCAACTAAATTTTATGTCCAGAACATTTTTCGCAAAAGTTCCAACAACTTTGTAGTTGAGAGTTTTCCGTTTGTCGCCGTCTTCGACCCGAAACGTGACCATCTTCAAAAAGAGTTCTGAGACAGATTTCTGGAAAAATCTCAATTTGACTCCAACAAGGTTTCCACTTGTATTCTTGATAATTCCTACATATCAAAGTGTAAAACAAGAACATTGTGCACTTTTGCAACTATTAGTAGGTTAGTCCAAATAAATCATAAACTTTATACAAAAAGGAGTGTCAAAAGCATATTATTAGCATAAACCATCAAAAATTATAGATACGTTATGGACGTATCAACATCCCCAAGCTTAGTTCCTGCTCGTCCTCGAGTAGGTAAACGATCAAAACAATATAATTTTTGAGGTGACATGTAGACAACACAATCTTGATCATCATTGTTGTAAAAGAATTGATAGCTAGGATTAAGGTACTCTAAACATGAATCATGAAAGATAGAGTTCTAACAATAAGACATAGCAACTATGTTGTAACATGAAAAGGCACAAACAAAAGATTCATGAATAACAATGCTTTGCAACACGTTTGTTTGTTTCACATAAAGAAACCATAATGAGAATGGTATTTAGCTTGTCCCTCATAGAGTAGCAAAACATAAATGCATAGGACACCTTCAAAGTTCATAAGGGTGACTAGATACAAATAGTTGGAGAACAAGCAATATCAAAGTTATGCATCAATCAACAAGTCTTGGGACAATGCACATTAAACTAAGAATGGCCACTATGCTCTCTTAATAGGTGCATAAAGATAGAAGATGGAGATTCAACATAAAAGTAAAAGAAAGTCCTTCTTAGAAGGAAGAAGAGATTCAAGTCTCATAAAGAGCTTCCAAAAATTATGGTATTTATTAGCTCTCAGCTCTCATTGCCCCTGTCATAAGCATCTTTAGGTGATTAAGGTTAAAGTGACACAACTAAGAGGATATGCTTGACAAGTTATAAGTTGAAATCTCATGCCCCTTACTTACGAGTACCGAACCTCATGCTACTCAACTTCAGTCACAAGTAAAATCTTCATTGTAAGTACATATGTATCATAGAGAACCACCAACAGGGTACCCCTTGCACATGATATAGGAGTTATCCCATAATCAAAATGACAAGGCAAGCAGACAATGAGCATCTCAGTGATCTTTTTATTTGTTATTTGCATAGGATTTTATTGAGGATGCTTCATAGAGTGCTCATTATGGTTATGCTGCAAGTTTCCACCATGATTAGGCATGGCTTAGGCTAGCGGCCCAGGCGTTTCTGTAACACACATACAAACTCCATGATCTTGCAAGTTCCCCTTTTATTTCACACCACCGGGATCCATAAGCAGAAGAATCATGATATCAATGGAATATAAGTGCAATGTTGAAAGAGTTCCCCATGATACATGGTTCTGCTAACTTCAACTTATAAAGCGCAAGCATATACGCAACAAAGATGGACACAATGGTTTAAGTTTATTAAGTGAAAGAAAATAAAGTGTGCCATCAAGTTCGTGAGAGCTTTAATCACTAATTTTCACATAACAAGTTTAATTCGGAAGGTATATAAAAGCATGAATATACTTGGAATAGCAAATTCTAATAGGTAGGTATGGTGGACTCTTTGGGATAACTTGGTTTTATTTGGAGTTGGATGCATGAGTGGAACTCATACTTGGTTATGGAGGCTAACAAAGAGTGGGAGCGACCAACTAAAAGAGCAATAATGGCCATAATCATGCAAAGCGGCAAAACATCATTAATTAAAGCATAAAGTGATATTACAAGTCGAAAACTAAAGGATCATAAAGGCTATGGTGACTTGGGATAGTCATAACATGGTGTGAGCATGCGTCAAGTCAACCCAAATAAAGCATCAAAGGAGAATACCATAATACTATGCTTTAATATGCTAAAACAACACATGATTCTTTCAAGGCACATTAAGCAATCTCAATTGTTTATAACATGTCATGCTACAGAAAAAATCACTAAGCATAAAGCCAAAACAATATCAAGCATGACATGACAAAGCATAGGCCACCGTAAAAAAAGAGCTCCTTTTACCACTTAAGCATGAACTTTTCCTACTCTTTTCCAATCCAAACCACACTTATTTGAAAACTAATGTATGAAAGAGGGGGTCCAACAAATTTATTCAAGGAAACTAAGAAAACCAAGCAAACGAAGACGCTCCAAGAACAACACAATTGTGCATGAAACAATAAAAATGAAGTGTTTGGAAGAAACCTGAGATTTTTATTGATGAAGAAGGGGATGCCTTGAGCATCCCCAAGCTTTGACGCTTGTATTTTTTGGATATTTCTTGGGGTGACACACGTGGCATCCCCAAGCTTGAGCTTTAGTCCATTCTTCATCTTATTACATCACTCTTTCCATACACCTATAATTTTTCCTTCATACAAAACTTCACACAATCTTTATTAGCAACATTCGTGCACTCAAGATAATAAGTCTTTGAGTTTAGTTCCAACACCAATAATACTTCCATTAAAACACAAGCTACTGTAGCATTTCCCTCAAAAAGCTCAATTCCCCAAAAAGAACCCAAAAAGGAATCAACAAGAAGCAAATGCAAATAATGGCAGAAATTTGTCAAAACAGACCAGCAGGTAAAGACCAATTTTTTCGAAGACCTTCTGTTGCACAACTCGAAAAGTGTTTCACTAACGAAAGTTAGATAACAACCTGGGATTCACATCTCAAACCGACGTACAGATTTTACACGAATTTTTACAGCGAAGCACACAAAAATCTGTTTCGGGACAGCAACTTTCCCAAGCATTACTGCTCTCTCATTAGAGGTTACTCTTGGCACAAAAAGCAAATAAAAAGGATAAGGAGCGGTTATTACTAAAGGAAATATGCCCTAAGAGGCAATAATAAAGTTGTTATTATGTATTCCTTGTATATGATAGATGTTTATTTTGCATGCTATAATTGTATTGATAGGAAACATCAATACATGTGTGTTTAATAAACAAAAAGGGTTCCTAGCTATGCCTCTCTTATAGACTAGCTTGTTGATTAACAAGATGATCAAGGTTTCCTGATCATGGACATTGGATGTTGTTAATAACAAGGTCACAGCATTTGTGAAATGATGTGATGAACATTCATCCGAAGTATATCATTACGATCAAGTCATTATGTTTATATTGCTATAACATCATACAAAGTAGTATTAGTCCTTAGACCATGAGATCATGTTAATTGCTAACACCGGAAGAGTATCTTGATAACATCAAACGTCACACCGTAACAGGGTGACCATAAAGGTGGGTTCAGTGCTATGAAGGTGTCATGTTGAGGCTCATGGATCAAGAGTGGAATTTTTCAATCCCGATGACGGATAGATATACTCTGGACCCTCTCAGTGATATCACATTAAGATAGCTTGCAAGCAAGTGATGTGATCACTAGAATGTTATATCACGGGAACAAGAAAAGAGTGCATGTCGGTAACGAGATCAAACTAGGTATTTGGATACCGATGATCGAATCTCGAACATGTATTATATCATGAGACAAAGGGATTAAATTGCTGACGTTAAAGGTTCTCACGATCATAGAAGTCATCATTGAATATGCAAGAGTCAGTATGGATCTCCGGGTCCCGCTTCTGATTATTGATCTGAGAGGAGTCTCAATCATGTCTGCATTATTCGCGAACCGTAGGGTGACACACTTAAGGGTTTCCGGACACCATTTAGGAGCACATATGTTCCAGACAAAAGGTTTGCAAAGCGCAGGAAATGTTTCGATAGAAACAGGAATTGTTTCGATAGAAACCGGAATTGTTTCGGGTGAAATTGCAGAAAGATGTTCTGCATGTGATATTGAAATGTTGCAAGGGGTTTTATGTGAACGTTTGTTAATTAAAGTAATTAACAAAATTCTGAATAAAATAAATAAAAGAGTTTTATTAATTGAGAGTTGCATTTAATTTGGTGGAAATTAAATACATGTGAGTGGGATTTTGGGTGGAGGCCATGTTTATGTGAGTGGAGATTCACCACATGAATGAAGGAGGGGAGGAGTCCCCCCCTCATGCGCCGGCTATGGGAGGGGAGGGGTCTCCCTCCCTCCTATATAAAGCCCCCCTCTCCCCTCTCACAAACTACACCTCCTTGTGAAGGATCTCTCTCCCCCTCTAGATATTTCCCCATGGTCTCGGATTAGCGAGATACATGTTCCCGGTGGCCTTGCGTCTGGAAGGAGTTGCTGCTTCCGCTGATTCGCTGGAGCGAGGAGGTGGAGGTTGTCCGGTGGCTTGAACGTGTGTGCGAGGACGGATGCGCTGCTGATTTGCGGCGCTCGGACTTCCACACGATCTTGAGATCGGTAAGCGTACGAATACATCAACCACGAGTTCCTACTCATTAACAAAACTCGTTGTCTTCGAGGTAAGTTCTCCATGGATGTATGTCCACCCGTTGCTCTGTATCTAGTAGATAGATCTTGGCGTATAGTTCTCATCATAGGAAATTTTTTGTTTTCTATGTTGCGGACCCAACAGTGGTATCAGAGCCTGATCTATGTGTAGGTGCTTTGCACGGGTAGTACACATATGTTTATATTTGGGCGATGATGATCATGTTATTGCATCTTATATGTACTTTGGATATTGGTGGCATAGTGGGATGAAGCGGCCCGGACCAACCTTACATGTCATCGTACATGAGACCGGTTCCACGACTGACATGCAACTAGTTTTGCATAAGTGGCTAGCGGGTGTCTGTCTCTCCTACTATAGTCAATATCTGATTTACAACGAGTTGCTAATAACTTGGTTATCCTAGTTGTGGTTCATGTTCGTAGGTAAGACCGGTTCTATCTCCGCAAGCCCTAAGCCACGTAAAACTTGCAATTGATAAATTAGAGGCGTCTAGTTTAGATCGTTGCTGGGCTAGTGTGTTGATATGGTATTGTTGTAAGTAGATGTATGATAGATACTCTTACAAGTCACTTAACGTGTAAGTTCCATAGACCTTGGCCTTACACACAAAGGAATGATAGAGATCATACCACGATGCAAATGATAGAGATCAAATGCATGGACCATATCACCTCACTTCACACATTAGATGTTAGCATCTTATATTGCTAGTTTGGCGCTTTTGGTAGCATTATAAGATGATCCCTCATTTAGATATCAAGATAAAATGTGTTCTTCCTTAAGTATGCACCATTTTGTGGATCGTGTTTTGAGGCATCACGTGATGATCGGGTATTCTCGACTCTACGCTTTCATACAACGGGTGTAAGACAGTTTTACACACGCGAATACTAAGGTTCTTACTTGACGAGCCTAGCATGTAAAGACATGGCCTCTGAACACGGACCGAAAGGTTAAGCATGAGTCATATAGTTGATATGATGCCCATATAGATGCTCGCCTTTGAAGCTACGCCGACTCACGTGATGATCGGACTTGGTGTAGTGGATTTGGTTCATGTAATCACCAAAAGGACACGAGGGATGTCGTTTTTGAGTGGGAGTTCATTAGTAATTTGGATTAGTTGAACTCAATCTATCATAAACTTAGTCTAAATATATTTTACAAATTCTGTTGTAGATGGCACCACCTGCTTTTAATTTCAATGTGTTCATGGAGAAAGAGAAGCTTGCTGCGAATGGTAGCAACTTCACCAACTAGGCTATGAATTTGAGGATTCTCCTCACTTCTGCACAAAAGCAATATGTGCTAGAGGCGCCGCTAGGCCCCCCACCAGCTCCTGATGCCCCTGACGAGGAAAAGAACGTCTATATAACTCGTCAGGAGGACCACAACTTAGTTCATTGCGGCATCTTGTATGGGCTAGAGCGAACTTGAAAACATTTCGAAAATGGCAATGCCTTTGATACCATGGGAGAATTGAAAATGATTTTCGATACCCATGCTGCCGTAGAGAGTTATAATGCTTCTGAAAAGTTCTTTAGCTGCATGATGGAAGAGAACAGCTCCGTTAGTGAGCATGTACTCAAAATGTCTGGGTACACCGATAAGCTTGTGTCCTTGGGAATGACGATTCCCATTGACTTATGCATACATCGTGTTCTCCAATCTCTGCCACCTAGCTACAAGAGCTTCGTGATGAACTATAATATGCAGGGCATGAAGAAGTCTCTTCCCGAAGCTTCACAATGCTTAAGACTGCAGAAGTGGAGATTAGGAAAGAACATCAAGTGTTGATGATCAATAAGACCACCGGTTTCAAGAAGGACAAGAAAGGCAAGCAGAAGGGAAAGAAGGGTGGAAAATCTGCTGCCGCGCCTGAAAAGAAACCTCGAGCTGGCCCTAAGTCTGACGCCGAGTGCTACTATTGCAAGGGGACTGGCCATTGGAAGCGCAACTACCCCAAGTATTTGGCAGACAAGAAGGCCGGCATGGCAAACAAAGGTATATGTGATATACATGTTATTGATGTGTACTTGACTAGTACTCGCAGTAGCACCTGGGTATTTGATACGGGATCGGTTGCTAATATATGTAACTCGGTTCAGGGGTTGCGGAACAAGCGACAACTAGCAAGGGATGAGGTCACGATGCGGGTCGGCAATGGATCAAGAGTTGATGTGATTGCCGTCGGAACGCTGCCTCTCCATATGCCGTCGGGATTAGTTATAAACCTGAATAATTGTTATTTGGTGCCTGCACTGAGCATGAACATTGTATCCGGATCGTGTTTGATGCAAAGTGGTTATTCGTTTAAGTCTGAAAACAATGGTTGTTCGATTTATATGAATAATATCTTTTATGGTCATGCACCTGTGTTGAATGGTTTATTTCTGTTGGATCTCGATAGTAGTATTACGCATATTCATAATGTTGATGCTAAAAGGATTAAACTTGATAATGATATATCTGCATATATGTGGCACTGTCGTCTAGGTCATATTAGCATTAAACACATGAAGAAACTCCATTCTGATGGACTTTTGGAATCACTTGATTTTGAATCATTTGATACATGTGAGCCATGCCTTATGGGCAAGCTGACTAGAACGCCGTTTTCCGGTTCAATGGAACGGGCGACGGATTTATTGGAAATCATACATACTGATGTGTGTGGACCAATGAGTGTGTCGGTGCGAGGTGGATATCGTTATTTTGTTACTTTCACGGATGATTTGAGTAGATACGGGTATATCTATTTGATGAAACATAAGTCTGAAACCTTTGAAAAGTTCAAAGAATTTCAGAATGAAGTGGAAAATCATCGTAACAGAAAGATCAAATTTCCGCGGTCCGACCATGGAGGAGAGTACCTTAGTTACGAGTTTAGCACACATATGAAAGACTATGGAATAGTTTCACAACTCACGCCTGCCGGAACACCACAACGTAATGGTGTGTCAGAACGTCGTAATCGTACTTTATTGGATATGGTTCGATCTATAATGTCTCTGACTGACTTGCCACTATCATTTTGGGGTTATGCACTGGAAACCGCTGCATTCACTTTAAATAGGGCACCATCTAAATCCGTTGAAAAGACACCGTATGAATTATGGTTTGGAAACAAACCTAAGCTGTCATTTCTTAAAGTTTGGGGATGCGATGTTTATGTGAAGAAACTTCAACCGGATAAACTCGAACCCAAAGCAGAAAAATGCGTCTTCATAGGATACCCTAAGGAAACGATTGGGTATACCTTCTATCACAGATCCGAGGGAAAGGTCTTTGTTGCCAAGAATGGATCCTTTCTTGAGAAGGAGTTTCTCGTGAAAGGTGTGAGTAGTCGGAAGGTAGAACTCGAAGAGGTTATTGAACCTTCTCTTCATGAAATGGCAAGTAGCGCATCACCGGAAGTTGTTTCGGAGTTGACTTCACCTAATGAAGAGAGAGCTAATGATATTGACCATGAAACTCCGAAAGAGGACACTACCGAACCTCGCAGTCAGCGACACGTCTGACATTCATGCGGCAATCCTGTTATGAATTTCATGATTAATGAAATAGACGACCCTGCGACGTATGAAGAAGCGATGATGAGCCCTGATTCCAACAAATGGCTAGAAGCCATGAAATCCGAGATGGAATCCATGTACGAAAACCAGGTTTGGACCTTGGTGGACTTACCTCACGATCGAAAGGCCGTTGAGAATAAATGGATTTTCAAAAGAAAACTGATCTTTGATGGTAATGTAACCATCTATAAGGCTCGACCTGTCGCAAAGGGGTTTCGACAAATTCAAGGAGTTGACTACGATGAGACATTCTCTCCCGTAGCGATGCTTAAGTCGGTTAGGATTATGTTAGCAATTGATGCATATTTCGATTATGAAATATGGCAGATGGATGTCAAAACTGCATTCCTCAATGGTAATATTGAAGAAGAGTTGTATATGATACAACCTAAGGGTTTTGTCGATCCTAAGGATCTCGATAAGGTGTGCAAACTTCAGCGATCCATCTATGGACTGAAGCAAGCATCCCGGAGTTGGAATCTCCGCTTTGATGAGGTGATCAAAGAGTTTGGATTTGTCCAAACTTATGGAGAGGCATGTATTTACAAGAAAGTGAGTGGGAGCAATGTGGCATTTCTGATATTATATGTGGATGACATATTATTGATTGGAAATGATATAGATCTTTTAAACAGTGTTAAAAGTTATCTAAACAGCAAATTTTCTATGAAGGACCTTGGTGAAGCTTCATATATATTAGGCATTAAAATCTATAGAGATAGATCAAGACGCCTAATTGGGCTATCGCAGAGTACATACCTTGATAAGATATTAAAGAAGTTTAATATGGATGAGTAAGAAGGGTACTTACCTATGTTGCAAGGCAAGACATTGAGTAAGACTCAAAGTCCGCTACTGGAAGAAAGAGAGATAATGGATAAGATCCCCTATGCCTCAGCCATAGGCTCTATAATGTATGCCATGCTATGTACAAGACCGGATGTGGCACATGCTATTAGTTTGACTAGTAGGTACCAATCTGATCCAGGTTCGAAACACTGGATAGCGGTCAAAAATATCCTTAAGTACTTGAGAAGAACTAAGGATATGTTTCTTGTATACAGAGGTAAAGAAGAGCTAGTCGCTAAGTGTTATGTCGATGCTAGCTTTGACACTGATCCGGATGACTCTAAGTCTCAATCCGGATACGTATTTCTCTTGAACGGAGCAGCAGCTAGTTGGAGGAGCTCCAAACAACCTATGGTGGCTGGATCAACGACGGAGGCGGAATATGTTGCTGCTTCAGAAGCGGCGTAGGAAGCGGTTTGGATGAAGGAGTTCATAACGGAACTAGGTGTGGTTCCTAGTGCGTTGGACCCAATGGTGATCTATTGTGACAATAATGGAGCCATAGCCAACGCCAAGGAACCAAGGTCTCACAAGAATTCCAAGCATATTAGCGGTTTCACTCCATCCGTGAGCATGTCAAGGATGGAGATATAAAGATTTGTAAAGTGCACATGGACCTGAATGTAGCAGATCCGTTGACTAAAGTACTCCCTAGGGCAAAACATGATCAACACCAGAACTCCATGGGTGTTAGATTTATCACTATATAAACTAGATTATTGTCTCTAGTGCAAGTGGGAGACTGAAGAAAATATGCCCTGAGAGGCAATAATAAAGTTGTTATTATGTATTCCTTGTATATGATATATGTTTATTTTGCATTCTATAATTGTATTGATAGGAAACATCAAATACATGTGTGTTTAATAAACAAAAAGGGTTCCTAGTTATGCCTCTCTTATAGACTAGCTTGTTGATTAACAAGATGATCAAGGTTTCCTGATCATGGACATTGGATGTTGTTAATAACAAGGTCACAGCATTTGTGAAATGATGTGATGAACATTCATCCGAAGTATAGCATTACGATCAAGTCATTATGTTTATATTGCTATAACATCATACAAAGTAGTCTTAGTCCTTAGACCATGAGATCATGTTAATTGCTAACACCGGAAGAGTATCTTGATAACATCAAACGTCACACCGTAACAGGGTGACCATAAAGATGGGTTTAGTGCTATGAAGGTGTTATGTTGAGGCTCATGGATCAAGAGTGGAATTTGTCAATCCCGATGACGGATAGATATACTCTGGGCCCTCTCGGTGATATCACATTAAGATAGCTGCAAGCCAGTGATGTGATCACTAGAATGTTATATCACAGGAACGAGAAAAGAGTGTATGTCGGTAACGAGATCAAACTAGGTATTTGGATACCGATGATCGAATCTCGGACATGTATTATATCATGAGACAAAGGGATTAAATTGCTGACGTTAAAGGTTCTCACGATCACAGAAGTCATCGTTGAATATGCAGGAGTCAGTATGGATCTCTAGGTCCCGCTTCTGATTATTGATCTGAGAGGAGTCTCAATCATGTCTGCATTATTCGCGAACCGTAGGGTGACACACTTAAGGGTTTCCAGACACCATTTAGGAGCACATATGTTCCAGACAAAAGGTTTGCAAAGCGCGGGAAATGTTTCGATAGAAACCGGAATTGTTTCGGGTGAAATTGCAGAAAGTGGTTCTGCATGTGATATTGAAATGTTGCAAGGGGTTTTATGTGAATGTTTGTTAATTAAAGTAATTAACAAAATTCTGAATAAGATAAATAAAAGAGTTTTATTTAATTGAGAGTTGCATTTAATTTGGTGAAAATTAAATACATGTGAGTGGGATTTTGGGTGGAGGCCATGTTTATGTGAGTGGAGGTTCACCACATGAATGAAGGAGGGGAGGAGTCCCCCCCTCATGCGCCGGCTATGCGAGGGGAGGGGTCTCCCTCCCTCCTATATAAAGCCCCCCTCTCCCCTCTCATAAACTACACCTCCTCGTGAAGGATTAGCGAGATACATGTTCCCGGTGGCCTTGCGTCTGGAAGGAGTTGCTGCTTCCGCTGATTCGCTATAGCGAGGAGGTGGAGGTTGTCCAGTGGCTTGAACGTGTGTGCGAGGACGGATGCGCTGCTGATTTGCGGCGCTCGGACTTTCACACGATCTTGAGATCGGTAAGCGTACGACTACATCAACCACGAGTTCCTACTCGTTAACAAAACTCGTTGTCTTCGAAGGTAAGTTCTCCATGGATGTATGTCCACCCGTTGCTCTGTATCTAGTAGATAGATCTTGGCGTATAGTTCTCATCGTAGGAAATTTTTTTGTTTTCTATGTTGCGGACCCAACAATTACAGAGGTAATAACTTCCAAGACTCATCTAAAACTTTTGGGTTATCTTCCAATAAGTATTTTTCTTTAACGCCTTTAAGTTAGGCATAGGAGAAAGATTCAAGTATTTTCGAATGAATAAGCATTAAGACCAATATCAGAAATATCTTTCTTTTTCAAGGCTTCATGCATTCCTACAAGTTTTTAACTGAAAAGCTTCCATGAAAAGATTTGTTTTGATTTCATAGGCATGAACACAAGTGTTCAAGGTCGATCCCCACTTAACCATTACTCATCTTTCCAATCACTTTTCTTTTTGAAAACATTTTTAGGTAACAAGTACAACTAAATTTTTTTTGTAATTCGCATTCCTTATCCATACTAAGCTAGAGAACAACTTAAAACTGAAAGTAAAACCTACTTAGAGATAAAGCAAACAAGTGCACACAAGAATATTCACCCACACGCTATTGCTCCCCGGCAACGGCGTCAGAAAATGTCTTGATAACCCACAAGTATAGGGGGACGTGTGTAGCCTTTTCGATAAGTAAGAGTGTCGAACCCAACGAGGAGCTAAAGGTAGGATAAATATTCTCTCAAGTTCTATCAACCACTGATATAACTCTACGCACACTAAACGTTTGTATTATCTAGGAAATAAAACTAGAGCAACAATACGAGTAATAGAGATAGCTCTGCATGATAATAAATAACAAAAAAGTAAAGCTAGTTGCTGCAGCAATAAAATACACTAAACTAACAGAACCATGAGTGTGGAATAGTGGTGGTAATTGTAGTGGCTTTATCTAAGTTTAAATAGCGAATAGATCAAGTTCATTGTCTTCGATGCAGTTTTCTATGTGGGAGAGGCTAAATATACATGCGCTTCACTACTTGGAATTACATGTACTATATGATTGGATTGTTAGCAAACATCCGTAAGTACTAATCAATGCATTAAGGTTTCCCCAACCGTAGCCTTAAGTTTAATGGTCCTCTTACTACCATACGTGCAACGTTCCGGTTCACGTCCTCAGGTTTCTGTCACTCCGGCAGAACTCCCCTTTCCTTTTACACATATACTACAAACCCTATGATGTTTAATCCATGCGCGCACAAATATAATGGACACCAAAGGACTGTACCATGTCAACATACAACTCTAATGAACCAAAGACATTCAACCATTCAATCTAAGAAAAGAGAAACTACGCAAACATGACATAGATCATAGGATTATAACCTATAGCATCAAACACCATGTTTACATAGGACGGTACAGAGGTGTGTGGGAGGATGAATCACTGCATACTAGGAGGATTAGATGATGGAGATGGCGGTGAAGATGGTGAAGAGGGTGGCGGCGGTGCCGGTGGCGGCGCGGGGGACTCCTTCCCCGCCGCCGGTATCATGGGGGAGCACCGCCCCTTAGCCCCCTTCCTTCATGGCTTCTTGGGATCCATGGGGAGGCAAAAACGTGGCTTTGGTGGCTGCGAATTCGTGGGAGGAGATGCCCTGGTCGAATTAGGTTTCCTCCCTTTATATAGCCTCTCGGATTTCCGTCACCCCATCTTGGGTTGTAGTAAATCGGGCCTAAAAGGCCCGTCCGGACTCGGAATCAGCTAAATTTTATGTCCAGAACATTTGTCGCGAAAGTTCCAACAACTTGGGAGTTGAAGAGTTTTTCGTTTGACGCCGTCTTCGACCCGAAACGTGACCATCTTCAAAAAGAGTTTTGAGGCAGATTTCTAGAAAAATCCCAATTTGACTCTAACAAGGTTTCCACTTGTATTCTTGGTAATTCCTACACGTCAAAGTATAAAACAAGAACATTGTGCACTTTTGCAACTATTAGTAGGTTAGTCCAAATAAATCATAAACTTTATAAAAAAGGAGTGTCAAAAGCATAGTATTAGCATAAACCATCAAAAATTATAGATACGTTATGGACGTATCACCCCTCTTGAGGACTGGGCACTGTAGTTCACTAAATATAGACAAAGTTGCACGTGTATCTGCATTGGCTTGTTGTACTGTAGAATTCGACAGACGGGTTTCTTCCTCCAAAATACTGACAATAGTTTCTTCCAAGGTTGGCCACGTTGTTGTTGCCACGCTGAGACCGTAGATGGAACTCTGGATTAATGCCATACAGAAAAGTTTGTACAAGTATTGGCTCAAACCATTCTCGGAGGAGAGGCAGGTCTCTTGGATCATGTGGTTTAAATGGCCTGAAAAATTCCAAGTCTCTATACAATTTTTTGAGTTCACCTGCATATTCAGTCACTGACATTTGCCCCTGTTTAATGCATCTCATTTCTTGTAGAATTCAGATACCTGCATTTTGTTAGACTTGCCTTAGAATTGTTTCTCGATATCCTTCCAAACTTCAGCTGCATTTTGAAAATTTTCTACTTGTTCTTTAACTGACTTTTCCATAGAACTGAGTAGCCAAACCATGACACGTTTTTGGTTTCGCTCCCATTGTTCCTGTAACATTTCTTCTGAATTTCTTCCATCTTCTTCAAGGAAGTTCTGCAAACCATGTGCTCCAAGAATTAAGATGGTATTGCGAGCCCAACTAAAATAATCACCTGGACTAGTTAATTTTACCGGATTTGGTTCCAGGGTAACCTTCACAACATCAGATGTACTACTTGAATTTGCTTGAGCCTGTTCCATTAATTTAAGAAGCATGCGCTGCATACTCTCGCAAAGTTTCTCCACACTGGAATCAACATTGTTATTACCCATGGTCCTCTGAATCAATTTCCACTATAGAACAGGCAAAATAACAGCAGACTAACTGAACTTCTGTTTACCGAGCCTTCTCAACCAGAACAGGCAGAGTACGATGGATGATTACCAGATCAGCTTACACCTTCACATCCCAGCACACAAGCGAGAACGGATTCAGTACTCACAGCTTCGTCCTGATGAACGGACGAAGAGGTGCAGGGAGCGCACAACTCGATGCAGCACTGACAGCAACACCTCAACAGCCACAAAACCAGACAGGACGGCGATGAAGCACCTCGAAGAGGGAGCGGAAGAAAGCGGCAACAGCGGCGGAGTTCAAAGGCGACGACCCATTGCGGCGCAGCTCAGGCGACGAATCCCCTCCGCAACAAGGAACGATGCAGCTCGATCTTGTACAGAAAATTACTCCAGATCAGAGTGCTCTGATACCATGTTGAAGCACTGCATCAAGAACACAAGATTGAATCACTCGATTTCTAGGATTTGTGGATTCTCTAATTCATTGCCTTAATACATCTGGAGTCTTCTACTCCTTTCTTCTTATTTTCATTTATCTCTTTGGTCTTGTCTTATTTACATTTCCCCCCTCCACTGGACACTATTTACATACAGGTACACACTCACACACACACTTCTACATTAGTTGAATTGGCCATGTCACACGCAGACACACTACCTACGTTGTTCTAAATTAATAACATTGTTATGACAAGTAAGGTTGATCATAGCCTCGGAGCAAGGCTTTGGATACCGTTGTGCATTGATAGATGGTAAATCGATTACTGGTGGTTGATCGGATGGTACCATCGTCCAGTCTATCTATATATTATATCTATATCTACATACCTAATAATAAAGAACGAATTGTTTCTCCGGATTCAATACTTTTTTAGACAGATCTGCCCTCCCACCAAACCGCATATTGCCACCCGTACCACCAATAGGTAAGCAAAAGTTTCTCTCGGATCCAATTTTTTGATCACGCGGTTGGCAGCATGACTTCTACATCAGGTGATTAAATTATATTACTCTCTCGGTCCAAAAATAACTGATTTGGGTTTGTCTAGATTCAAAGATAAACCCAAATCAGTTATTTCTGGACGGAGGGAGTAGTTGTTTTTATCATGCTATTTTTTTTCATACCGGTGAACTCTTTTTTTTTTTAGAGATATCGGCGAACTCTTAATCCATGGCTCACTGCGTCTATGAATTGTTGTCTTGGGATTTTACAGAAATTTGAATTACAGGGTGATCCAGTCATGGATCTCAAATTTATGTATTTTATATATTGTAGTGCAATAAAAATGTTTGTATATCCAGGATTAAGCATGGGTTCTTTACTGTAGCACGACTCGGCAAGAAACCAAACCCTATCACAGGTAGATGCCCCTCTTCAAGAACGCTTGCCCATCAATAAAAATACCTGATTTATACAGTAGTTAAATTCTATGTGACCTACCCGTAGCAACACATGGACAAATTTCTTATATACTAATAATAAAAGGGCTAATGTTCCTCTCTTCGTCTGTCATAATACGTTTTCGTCTGTCTGCATATGCATCTTTTTTTCGGTCGTACGTAGGTTTCCTAGTCCTCGTCCACCTATGTCCAACACGGAGCGTCCCAATGGTTTTATCCGTGCCCAAGTAGATCTCTTCTTTCCCTTCTCTGAGTCTTTAAAGATGGTCGTTGCTCCTGAGCGGATTGTCTCGTAGGATGCTGTTCTGGTGGTACTGTTGTACCTGCAAAAGCTACGACATGCGGCTCGATGGTGCAGGACAAGTTGGTGCCCATCGCCGGAGCTCCTTCACGGCGTCGCGGGCGAGCTGGTAGAAAAGGATTTGCTCCATGGTCATGGTAGGATTAATAGATCGCGTGCTTTCTTATTTTGTTGACTTGGTGCAATCCCGTTGAGCATGTTATTTTTGTTGAGCATGTTATTTTTCTCTGTAGATCAGGGCCTGCACCTATTATGTTTTGTTCATGTAGCAAAACTGGGCTTTCTCTTGCTCCCGATCCGTTATTCATTAGTGCTAGCTAGATATGTGGCACTAAATATTTTTTTGTTCACTAGTAAAATGCCCGTGCGTTGGTACGGGCTGATGACACAATTTAACTTTTTTCACACTGAATAACTCTCAAGGTTCATCCAAATATAGCAATACTGAGGTCACTATTTTGCCAATAAGTGCATCTACAAACACCTACATCTCATAGAAGCGTAAGATAACAAAGCAGCTATATGGATCAGCAAAGAGAAATTAGCAATATACATGTATGACCTGAGATCATCGTATACAAATTTAGGTACGGAACCAAATACATGAAATTCTGGACTAAGTGAAAGTATAGGGATTTAAGTGGGGAAAACCAAATTGCACTTCTTCACCATCGAGGATCCTAGCATGTTAAAACGGAGTGACCCATCTGCATAAAACCCAGAACTAAGTATATCTAACATAGTAACCAAAGTGTAAATTGCACAAGAACTAACATAATAGAGAAGGAAATTGTACCAAATTGCACTTCTTCACCATCGAGGATCCTAGCATGTTAAAACGGAGTGACCCATCTGCATAAAACCCAGAACTAAGTATATCTAACATAGTAACCAAAGTGTAAATTGCACAAGAACTAACATAATAGAGAAGGAAATTGTTTAGTAGGACACTCGGGAATTGTTTAGCTCAGCCAATTAGCTTATATAACTTATAAGAAAATTATGAAGGAGCAAATTAATCAGAGAATGAAGCATGGAAAGCAAGCAAATTGTGCATATACTATAAACGTGTAGTTCTACATAGCTCCCTCTCTACACCAACATGGATCACTCCTGCTTGGCATAGTGGTAAACGACAAGGAGCAGGTACTTTCACCCGTTGGGACCGAAGGCTTTGTACACGCACAGTGTATGCCTCAAGTGCGGCATCCTTTTCCTGCTGGTCGAACCAGTCACGACCACGTCTGCCAGCACGCCAGCGAGCATCCCCACCATCCCGTCCGTGTAATTCTACATAGCTTCCTCTCTACACCAACATGGATCACTCCTGCTTGGAACAGTGGTAAACTACAAGGAGCAGGTACTTTCACCCGTTGGGACCGAAGGCTTTCTACACGCCGTATATGCCTCAAGCGCGGCGTCCTTTTCCCGCTGGTCGAACCAGTCACGACCACGTCTACCAGCACGCCGGCGAGCATCCCCACCATCCCGTCCGTGTGAATGTCGCTGTTGTTGGGTTGGGGGGGACTCATTCTGCTTTTATGCTTTATAAGATTGGTGTTGATTTTTATAGCCAAGACCCCCTCAACTAAATAATCAGAAAGCCATTCTGCTTTTGTAGAAGAGAACTTGTTACTTTTTTATCTCGTTCTCGCCTTAAATTTGGAACTATTAAACATAATTTTATAAAAATAATTAGTACATAATTTTATACACGATATAGGTATATGAACATCCCCGCAAAAAAGGTATATGTACATATGAGATCAATCTATGTGCTACACCGAATAATCAGTTCCTCGAGGAACTGTATTCTACAAATGTTATTAAATCCTCCTTAGAATTTTTTTTCTTGAAGTCATTGACGATTATAGCAGCTGCAAAATTGTTAGATAATTAATCTTGTCATCGTATTATGAAGAGATATTGTTGCATGCAAGTAATTAGGTGCATGACCGAGTGCAGTAGTTTGCATGTGTGGATCGAGCTGTTAGCCAGCTACTGGCCGGGTCTGTTGGATCCTAAGCTGTGTGCATGTAGTACATGTTTGCCGGTCTATTGGATCCCTAGAGTAATTGTAGGAAGAAGAAGAGGTCAGGTTGTGTGAGTGCAGGAGTGAATGTAGGTGTTAGTGGCATGAGTTAGTGCGTGAGTGCCTGGTGTTAGTGGTGTGTGTGGCGATCTGGCTGTGCTGCCTATTTGAAGTGTTGTAAGCATGTCTATTTGGCATTGAGAAATAAGAGAAAAATGTAGTGCCTCTAGTCTCACCGGGAGCACAAGGCAAAGTTAGACTTCTCCTTGGTGAAGTGTGTGTTTGTGTGAGTTTCTTGCACGATGTGTGTGCTTGTGAGACAAGTGAGGAGTTTGAGAGAGTTAGATGCAGAAGATGGGCTGCAGCTCCAACAAAAATAACCTTGTTCATGCCATCTATTTGTTATTTTAGTAGTCGATGTGTTATCTAGTAGATGAACAAAAAGGAAACGAACACTGAATGTACAGATAATCTAATAGGTATCATGATTGGGCTGTAGACCAGCTATATATATAATTTACTATGGAACATGAGACTCATCTCTGTAAAAAAATCACCTGATAATCTCGCATGCTATCTTCACATGATAAACTCACGTGCTATCTTCACCTTCTGAAAAGGTCTGTAAAAAAATAAAAAACAACGTGAATTGATTTGAGTAGAACTCAGTTGTGCCACATGTACTATACAGATTTCTATATTCTGACAACCCGAGACCTCACAAAAGACCATCAAAGTTACTGAAATAGTTCACCCAAACCGAAATAAAATGGCACCATCAAAGAGAAAATAAAAATTATTTGGACCTCCAAGCTTAAAACACTTAGCTGCAGTTTCCAGCTGACAGATACTGACATATATCTAGGTCCTTACATGTCTGCCCTTTTACAACACTTCATTGTTATCATTACCAAACTGAAGACCTGACGCTTCCCTTGTGCCTCCGGTGTCAGCCCAGTCCATGCTCTATGTCGCTGAAGCTCGGGCTCTCCATGAATGAGCTGCCACCTAAGTAAATTTATAGATATGAACATGGTGCTCTGATAGTGGCTCTGGGTGTTCAAAAAGAGAAAATCACATGACCGTAACAGTTACCGGCATGTGTTGCGGCAGCAACTTATTCAGTCTGTCTACCTGCACCTCCATGGTTCACCCATGTTGAAGAAGTGCCTACCCAGTCAAATATCTGCAGAACTGAAAACATTTAGAACACAGTGCAATGTTAGATCACTAACGAAAAAACGAGCAAAGAAAATGAAGTTGCACATTGTTCAGAAGTTCAAAACACTAAGAAATTGGACAGGCGGTGACACTCGCTTGACATTGGGTGGTGGAAAGATATCGATGCTGACCTCCATGTCAAATATCGATGCCGGCCTCCATGTCATCTTACTCCACAACAGACAACCACAACGGACCGAGACTTGACTGAAATCGAATCAGGCAGCAGTTGATGCTTTTATATCCTCGATCCTTCTAGTCCTGTCACCCGCTATAAAAAATCATTAACCAATTAGGCATTTGATCAAACATGCAAATTACTGAGAGATACATTCTTAAATCTAAAACGATTAGAACAGTACCCTTATCTACATCTACCCTGATCAAACATGCAAACGCCCTGGACCGCCCTAGCTTATCTTATCTAGAGGCAAATCCATGACCTGCAATACTTCTCTCGTCCTTCTCCTATCGTGCCACAGGGAGACCGGAGACCCCTCCATCTCTTTTTACAATTTATTACATTAAATTTACATAGTTCAAATTTGTATTAAAATTATTCTGAAATATTAAATAGGGAAATACAAATACCGGTGTGCATTTAAATTCAACATCACCATCATATCTATATACGTTGCAGCTAGCACCCATAACCTAGCTACATGTTCTTTCGTCTAAAGAAGAAGAAGGCTATTCCTCGTTCAGAAGAATATTTACCGAGTTTCCTACGTAGTTCAAATTTATATCAAAATAAATTCTGAAATCTTAAATAGGGAAATAGCAATACCGGTGTGCATTGAAATTCAACATCACCATTTATCTGAATACATTGCATCTAGCACCCATGACCTAGCTACATGTTCTTTCGTCTAAAAAAGAAGGCTACTACTCGTTCAGAAGAATGTTTACCGAGTTTCTAGGCTCAAGTTTCTCTTTCCCATGACTCCGGTCAAAGTTATTCTGAAGTTAGTAATGTACAAAATCAATATGATAATTTTTATATCGTATGACTCCGAACTCCAAGAAACGCTTCTGATATGGGTTTGTGCCGTCTGGAAGGCGATGGCTGCTGCTAGAGCCTGCACTTCTCGTGATGTCTTGCCTATGCATCCTAGTCTTTTAGTCGTTGATGCACAGAGAGAAGTAGCAGCCGAGCACCAGGAGGGTTGCAGAGTGCCGACGCTGACCATCGACGCCCAGCGTGGTGCGCACCTGAAGGGATCGAGAGGAGGACAATACCTATCGATAGCAAAAGGACAGAAATAGTAGAGAAGAGAAGAATCGGGGTCTGAACACAATCAAATTAAACAGTGAGGCAAATTCGGAACAATGACCTGCTGTTCTCACGGCTGAACAAATCCACCCCTACCATCTTGATCCAGTCAAATTTTGTTGTTATACCATATGCAATCTTGCAAAACAGCACACGCTATTTTTGTTATAAACGGATACTAAATAAGCATTCAGATTGCAGTACTTTCTTAGAACCACGACATGCCATAGTTTCTGCAACAGTTTCATGGGAAACAATAAATCTAATTTGAGCTGTTTCAAACTTAATTTTACACTACAACGCGCAAGACTGAGAGTAAACAGTAAGTAGCAGTGTACATTACAAAAAATGCACAAGTATCTAACACACTCTTAAATGGTTTAACAAAAACTGTAGAAATTTTCAAAGTGGAAGACTAACTGAAATCTGAAGGTGCACAAGCATATTAACAAGAACTCGGTGATCAATCTACAAGAAACCAAAAAACTGCTTCATGATGCACATTTTCTTTCTACCAATACCAAAAAGTACACTAATTCCAAAACAAAAGAAATAAAATGAATATTACCAGAAAAGGAAGATCAAGCAGGGAGATCGGATCCACGTCTCTATGCCCAGATCTGGGCCTCCATGCCTCGAGGCTTGAGCCGCGACTCTTTCTCGCGATCTGGGGAGGCCGTCGGGAATACATGCTCGTGATACGTGCGGTGGACAACAGGGATAGGCGAGTGGGAGGCGGTGACGGCCGGATCCGTCCGGTGGAGGACGGATTCGCGCTATGGAGGCCGTGACGACCGGATCCGGCAACCAGTGTGATAAGGGGCTGGAGGAAGTGGTGTTGGGGCGCCGGATGCGTGGGTGTGAGGAGGCGCTGGAGGAGGTGGGTCTGAGGCGTGTCGGATGCGCCGCCGTGGTGTAGCGAGAAGAGAGAGAGGGGGGTGCGAGTGCGACCGTGCGGGAGCTGAGTGGATGGACACCACGTTTGGTTGGGGGTGGGACCAGATCGAGCGGGTGCGACGACGGACGCGAGGAACGGGGGCGATGCGCGACGAAGCCCGGAGCGAAACGCAGGTTTGGCAGACGACGGAACACCTCGTCTTTTTTGTAAGTATAGTATAATATATAGAGATAGAGATACACGATGGTGTAAAACACCCAATAATGACCCGTGATACAAAGCTAGACTGTTTTAATGAACTTAGTTTTTCTATCGCAACAATCGTGTTACAGTTGGGAGTCATTTACTCATTAATCATTTATATGCATTGTAAAACTATCGTATTACCACATTACAACTCATTGTGTATACTAAAATATAACCAAAATATTTTACATCGCTTAGTTCTTATTATTGTCTATCGAAAAGCACGACCACGTCCATCCTATGTTGTCTGATGGAAGAGATATTTCAGCTCTCTAGACATAGTTCTATCATCTTATTTTATTTTAAAGATGTAGTTCTATTTTTTATTTTATTTTTAAAGATGTAGTTCTATTTGATATGTGTTTATTCATATGTTGTTTTATTCGCAATACAGATTTTTTATCCCGTTACAACGCACGGACATGTTTCTTAGTGAGAAAAATAATTTATAACTACTTCAGGGTCCACCTGTGTCGCAACCCCATGGTGACACCGGGGACGGAACCCTACACTACACTAGTGGAGAATTAATTATGGGTGGAGCATATTTTTTACTATCAATGGCGCATATGGAATGCGCAACTAGTGTTGCGTCACTGATAATTAGGTATCAATGGCGCGTATCAAATATGCGCTATTGATAGTGCGACAACCAGTGGCGCATATACAATATGCGTCATTGATGTTTTACCAACGAAGCATATTTAGAAATGTGTCACTGGATGTATACATGATGCGCCACTGATGATTCGTTCAGGTATACAGAATACAGGTCTCTCAGGTATTTATACAGGTACATATATAGGTATTTATACAGGTACACAATAGTACAAAAACAGAGATAATAGTATAAATAAAATTATACATCGTCACATCAATTAGAACCCGACATAGTGACAAGTGCCTGAATATTATACAAGTCTAGAACAAGATGATCTCATCTTCTCATACATTACATATTACAACAAGTTGATCATCATCATTAGCCAAGTCCTAAACTACTAAAGGACCGAGTAGAGTACAACCGCAATAGCGGTGATGAGCAAGACGGGGAGCACGATCATCAAGGTCTTCATGTGATTCCTGTCTCTCTGCTCTCCAAGGAGGTGGATCCTGCACCTAGCTTCCGCCTGCTCTCTCCTCGGGTATCCTTTGTATCTGTTGCCACTGAACTTGTTCACTTGCTTGTGACAATCCTCCCACTCGTCGTAGACTCCTTGGACCCTCCCTCTGATATGCCCCACTGATAAGTCTGCCACCTTTTCAGGTGGTGAGCCCTAAGAATTTTCAGTGGCGCATTATTTATTACATGCGCCATTGGAAAAATAGTATTAGTGGAGCATCTCCTAAATGCGTCATTGATAATCCTGCCACCTTTCTGAGTGGTGGAGTCCAGGTGGGGCCCACATGATTATCAATGGCGCATGTAGAAAAAGATGCACCATTGGTGAGGAAAATATCAATGGCGCATATGGCATATGCGCCACTGATGAGCATATATCAATGGCGCATATGGATATATGCACCATTGAAGTTTGGTCCACAGTCCTCCGGGGTGCTGGGCCCACATTATCAGTGGCTCATTATTGTTGATGTGCGCCATTGGTTAAACAAAATATCAGTGGAGCATATTTTTAAATGCGCCACTGATAATTATCAGTGGAGCATATTCAAAAAAATGCTCTACTGATAATAAATCTATCCATAAGCCTTTCTCTAGTAGTGCTAGCGCCACCAGGAGCCTCCTTCTCCATCTCCCCTCGCCGCCACTGCCGCTGGCCCTAGCTACAGAGAATATCATTTTGCGATTCGAAAGTTGGGTCGTCCAGGCAACGCGGTACTCAAGTTGCTTACAATTAGCTGCATTGCCCAAAGTTGGCGTGCCAAATACTCAGAGGGTCTTTTTGGCACGAATTCAACTTTACGTTTCAATATAAAATATTAGGCTAACGGCCGTCAAGTTGGGCCCCTCCTGTCAGCTTTCGTCGTTATGTCGTTGCCGTCGTGGCTGCCATGTAGGCTTGCAACGTTGGCGCATGCATCCTTTACATGCCTTCTTCTTCCTCCGGGGCGGCAATCTGTGGTCGCGGCCATGGCGCGGAGCTAGGACTTGGACGAACCTGCTCGGCCAGGCTCTCCTCCCCATCCCAAATCGAACCTCGCCCTCACCATGGCCGCATCCATGGCACGGCGCGGGGACGGGAATTCATTCTCGGGTGAGATCTGTCACCATGCCGACCATACTCGGTCCTGTTGGCCTCCTCTAGAATCCGAGCTCGCCATCACCGTGGTCGCACACGCACCAGCCACGACGCCTTCCTCTCCGAACCCCAAAGTCACATCCACCCAGTTCGGCACAACGCCAACAAGGTGAAAATGCATCAAGTTTAATTTTCTTCTTGTGATTGTAGAAAAACATGTATGTACCGTGGCCGTAGCATACTCTAACAATGTACACATATGTTTCATCATCACGGAGCTACTAATTCCGTCATCGTCATTCCATTTAGGTTCCTGGAGCTGGTGGTATCGTCGGAACGAACCAGAATGTTGTGTTTGGCCGTCTGTCATTCTCCATCAAATCGTACGACCCCACTGATGAGCCAATTGTAGGCCCTCCTCCCGACGTGGATTCGGCTCCGGGTCGGATCTGGAGTGTCAACATGATAGGCGCGTGAGTATGCAGCAAACACACAATCTGCTATAAACACTAGAAGTGCTGGCACCTCAGCAACAACACCAGCATGTTCTTCCCGGACTCCGGCAGCAGCCTCAGCAGGTATTTCGTCAGCTTCACCAGCAGTAGCATTAGCAAGTATTTCGTCAGCTTCACCAGGAGCAGCATCACCAAGTATTTCGTCAGCTTCACCAGGAGCAGCAACAGCTAGTTCTTCGTCAGCTCCACCACCACCACCACCAGCAGCAGCAGCCAGGGCTGCCTGAGCAATTACAGGTTCAACAGCTCTAGGGGCTCCGACAAAGAAAGGGTAGTTGATCCCAAGAAACACAGATTGTTCCTTCAGATTATCGACTCTGCTCCAGACTTGCTCTACTGGATCTTTGGATGGGCATGCGGACCTCGAGAAAACGTGACACCGCAGCGATGGGTATGAAGAAAGTTGTGCCCCCATATGTTCTATTGTATCACCAACGCTGTTTAGTGCTCCCCTGATATGAATCCACATGAGTTCAACATCCTGTTTCGTGTGGCCTCCGAGAGGTGCCAGGAACCAGCGTCGTGTCCCAAGTTCAGCATCTACTACTACATCTTCGATGACCGGAGCTGGAATGATGCGCGGGGCTGCGTGGGTACCTGCGTGTTACTTACAGTCAGTAAGCAGAATTTTGAATGGCATTTTACATGCTATATGACACCATTACTCACCCCAAATGGACGGCTCCCAAACACGCACGTCGCCGCTAGGTTCAGTGACCGCATAAATGCGTTGCGGTTTGTACGAATAGTAGCTGGAGGTGAAGACGGTGTCGACATACTTCTCCGCCTTGTCTTCTGGGTATCTAATGAATGTGATTGCCTTATCGAACACCGCTAAGAGGTCGTACTCCTAGGTATTCCACACCTCTCGCGGTCTATGTGGGAGCTGTACCTTCAGGAGCTCAAGTTCTCCCATGTTGAACCTATAAGCGAATTCGGAAATGGGCGGCGGCCACCCGTTGTTGAATGCAGTAATGCCGACACCCTCCAAAGATGGAAATGTAAGTCTCAACGATCTATAGCCATTTTTTAGAGTCCAAGTACTCCCATCCTGGGATAAAAGGACCAGCCACTCGCTGTTGCCACCCACCCAGTTCTGGCCATCTCTCATTTCCGTCTCTTCTTCTTCCTTGATATTCACCACTACTGATTCGGACCACTTATCCAGCAGCATCAGTTTTGCATGAATATTCTGCAGAGTTTGTTGTCAGTTGGCACAATCACCTAGCATAGATTCCATTGCAAATACAATTTGACAAATGGACCTTCAGATTAAAGTACACAAAATATCGCCTAAATACGAGTGTCTCCTTAGATATCGCCTAAATTATGTCTGTGTCACTACGAAGATACCCAATATATGGAGTAGGAGCAGAGCCCCCCAGAACAAACTCCTGACGATGATCATAAACAGCTCGAGGCATAACATCCTTAAATCGTCTAATCTGTTTGTTTTTATTTTAGGAAACAGATCACCTAGCAGACATTCCATTGCAAATCGAAATTGACAACTCGTCTATCACCTAAAGTAAGACCGTATCACTACGAAAATACCAGAATATTAGGTACGAGCAGAGCTTCCGCTGTACAGAATAGTCTTAAATGGTTCAATTTGTTCAAACTGCACGTGCACACAACACGTTCGACGAAAGGAACATAGGATTCCGATGAGAGTTCAGCACATATGAATCAACGATATGACTGAACCAATAAGCAAGATACTGGAACTTATGTGGCCATCACGGTCGTTTGGCCATTTGCTGGTATTGGGGTAAAAAAGGCCTAGCGTGCCGAACGGTTGTTTGTCCATGTCCCGCATCGTGAAGCGGTAGCCAGGGATGCAGCGGGCGAGGCGGCCGACAGAGATGATGTCCAACCCCGTGGCGATCCTGTGCACGTTCACGGCGCTGAGGTTCGACCATCCCAAATCCTCACGGTGGCGGTCGCCCTGGCCATCCACGTCATCGGCGCATGCCTTTCGCTTCAGCCTGCTGCTACCCCAAGTTCTACCCATAGCCGCAAATGGAGTCTGGAATCCGGTAGATTAATGGAGGCATTGTGATAAGGAGGTGGATGGATTCGAGAGGGGATGGAATCAGGGATGGGGGCAGTTGTTCGAGTAGGGAGTGACCCGGTGAGGAACCGCCGCCACCGCCAGTTCTCGTCTGCGTGGAAGACAAGGAAGGGGGCGTAATTATTGAGGGCACGCACTAGAACTGTCAAGAGGAAGTGAAAAAATAAATCATAAGAGAGAGAAATGTGCGGCCCGCCTGTCAGTGAGTGAAGGTCGGCACGTGCAAATGTGACTACTGTAGCATCCCAATTGTCTAACAATTGCAATGCTACTAGCCTAGCCTAGATATATGCTACTTCAAATATATAATTGTGGCATCATCATTATATCATGCTCATGTCATCATGCCACCTTGCATTTGAGCATCATATAAAACCCTTTTCATTTGGTTCTTATCTCATATGCATTGTTAATTGTATTGCTTCTTGATATTGTATTTGGTTCTTGATATATTGTTTAAATGCCCAAGTTGAGTTGGGGGCATATCTTTTATGAACTCCACCACCTTTCTTTCACCACCTTATAATTCCACCATCCAACTAAATATGAGCTTGGCACTTATTGGTTTTACCTCTAGCTCATGTGGGTTGGGATGGATCCAATTCTATTCCACATGCTCTCATCTTAGCATCATGTTGTTTTCACAATATTGAAACATGAGAGCCACATGGCCACCTTTGCATGCCTTGTGAGTGGAACCTTCCCTAGCTTCCATATGTGTGGTTTTGGGGTTATCATCATGTTGGGGTATTTTCGAGGGCTTATTAAATACCTAGTGGCATATACACACTAGCAAGCCCCAAATATAATCCAATGTGATCATCTCCATATACTCCACTTGGAATTCTTTCTAAATTCCTTTGCTTGGGCCTTACTCCAATTTTGGAAGTGCAAATGAATAATGCCATGTAATGATGTTGTTCTCACAATAATCAACATGGCATTAAATGCTTTGCATGGGCCATGCAAGAACCATCTTTTGCTAGCTTTGGATGGTATTTGCATTTTGAGTGGATCTTTTCTAAAACCCCATCATCAGTTCCATCCACCCATCACCACCTTCCTTTTCTTCCCTCTTTTGGCCATTTCTTGCTTGAGCTTGTTTTGGGTCTTGCTTGATCTTGTCAAAGGATTGCCACCACCTCATCTTTCCTCTCTCTCTAAACCATCTACCCCTCTCTCTAAACCACCCCCATCTAGCCTAACCCTCATCTACCCTAGTTACCACCTAACCCTCCCCTTGGTCCCTCTATGCCGAGCCACCCCACCATGCCACCTAGCTGGACCCACCTAGCTTCCCTCTCCACCACACAAAACCAAACCCTAACCTAACCTGAGGCTCCTCCCAACCCTAGCTTCAACCTAGCCGAACCTCCCCTCCTCTCTCCCTCTCTCTCCCCGCTGCAGCCCCTAGCCCGAGCCTGCCCTTGGCCTTGCCTCAGACCCCACACAGGCCGCCACCCCCTGCCACAGTCACTGCCCGAGCACGTGAGCGAGGGAGAAAGGTGACAGAGCCACCTTTAACCATCTACCCAGCACCCAGCATCTCCCCTCTCTACCTACCACCACCCCACACGGCTCTGCCTCGCCTGCTACACCCAGATCCATCCTGAACCCCGCCCCTCTCCTACCCGCTCCACCGCCGCCACCCTCCTCTCACGGACACCGTCTCACCCGTCGTCTTCTCGTTCCAGCCAGCCGAGCACGACGTGGGAGTGGCCGAGGAGATCAAGGCGGTCCCACACGCCGGTGCACGCGGATGCGAAGGAGGAGCACCGAACCACACTGACCACCGCGATCCGAAGAAACCCTAGATCGCCGGAGCACTTGCCTCGTCGACGATCGTGGCCTCCCGGCCCGAACCACCTACTCCGACACTCTCGGTGGCGCCCGACCCTCCTGGACATGCTCCGCCATGCTGTCGCCGCCTAGGGCCGCCTTTCGTTTCATCGAGCACTGCTGCGTGGCCGCTTATCGTCTGCTTTCGCTCATGCGCAGCAGAAGCACTATCTAGGCCCGTCCGCCTCCTATCACCTAGCCCAGCCCGCCATGTGGCCCAAGGCGCCGCAGCGTCCCGGTTCAAGTCCACACACGCGCAAAGCGAGCATCGACCTGTCGACAGAGAGGCAGAGAAGACATGGCGTGGCCTTTTGCGATACCCTCCGTCTTTTTGTCGCAACCAGCGGTCAGCCCAGCCCCACCCGTCGGTTCTGTTACGCTGCAGAAAACCCTGGACTTTTTAAACTCAACCAGCGCTCCCCTAAGCAGCCGCCACGCACACATCACCCCTTATTTTCGGCTGGGTTGCCGATGCTCATCGCCCCCTTGTCTATCCTCTTAGCTACTTCTTTTAGCTCGCGGTGAGAAAAATACTGCTTGGCGTGTGTCCCAATCAGCCAGCCCACCGTCATCGTCGAGGCTAAGTTAGCGGTATAAAAAAAATACATTTTCTGTTTAAAATTCAATTCTTTTTCAAATTATTTTAAATCCAAATTATTTTCTGTTTTTAAATAACTTTTGAAATACAAATCCAAATAATGCAAATAATATATGTTTTCAAATCAGAAAAATATGAGGAATTCAAATATGCTATCTAAAATATATGTTGAACACTTTATTTTCCAAGTTTAATAAATTACAACAAAAATGCCCTTACACTTTAATTAATTAATATCTTTTGATTCATAAGTCCAAATTTAATAAATAATATGTCTAAATCGATTAGCTCGACGAGACCTTTCTGTTTATGCATTCCATGGTTTGTTTCGAAGCATGCATCATATAAATATAATGAGTACAGCAACTAATATGAGGTTAAAATGGGGCCAAAACTAAATAAAATGGTTTATTCTTGTGTTCCACACCTCACCTATGCCATGCTACTTTAATGCCATGCAAATTGTGCATCATTCATCATGGCATGATTGTTTGCTTGTCACATTTTATTCATATGCTTGTGCATTTTATTTATGTTGGCCCTTGTTTGTTTGGTTCTTCTTCGAATAGGCGGTGGGGATATATCAAGAGAACCAGGAGCACTACCCAGATCCATCCCTTGCTTCAACTGAGCTGCCAGGCAAGCACTACCACATGCTTGCATACATACAGTACCTATTGCCTCTATCTTATTCTTGCATCATTGAGTCGTGATTGCATTAAATTGAATCCCAAGTATTGCATAGCTTTTACTTTTAAACCCCACCGAAGCTTGTTCCTCCATCCCATGAGCCATTACTACAGGAGTTGTTTGAGCCATGCGCGTAGAAACGACATGTGTAGGGTTTGTGAGTGTCGATGGAAAGCGAGGTACCTAAACAACTCAACTTTGATTAGTAATGGGATAACTAATGAAAGTGGCATCGGTGAGCCATATTCGCTATTTGGTTTTTCAGGCTCACTTGTGTCCCAGTAAGACCCAGTACTTGATTCCTGTTCCAAGAATATTCGCTATCCACATCCGGGAGGCTTATGGACCCCAGAGCTAGAGCTTGATTCATTCTTATTTCTTGGGGCCACAAACTAGTTTGAGGATTTATTTACTATCTGTACTTATGCCATGCTTTCTGTTTTATTTACGATTGTGTGAGGAACACTTTGTCTGTTAGGAAGCGGAGTGTTTTGTGATGTCGACAGTCCCATTTTGGGATCTCGCCGTTTTCTGACCATTGGCGCAAACCTTGAGTCCGTCTCGAGTCCACTAACTCCGTTGCGGGTAGCAATGGGGTGGCCCCTGAAATATTTCTGAATCCTGTGATTGCTTTGTCGCGATCGCCTCGTCGGGTTTTGATTTGGTTTTCCGAGGCATAGCGAGTGTGTGTTGCTATTTGTGCACCCTGCAGGTAAAACTTTCTGAAAGCCGTGTCCGCGTTTATGGGCGACTTGGAGCATGATTTCTCGATCATAGACAAGCATAACTAAAGTACCGCTTATAAATTGACTAGACTAGGTACTTGACTAGTAAATAGTGCAATACTCACGGAATGGATAATAAAGCGCCAGCGGATGGGGAAATGTTCGCTTCCTCGTCGGTAGCGAGGAGGAGGATGGATCTGTAAGATTACCTTCATCGTTATAACTGTTGTTATTAATTCACGGACATCAGTCTATCTCGGTTAGGCGGATGGTTAGCAGTATCTGTAGAATTGCTAGGGTTTATCGTTTGCTGCAATTCGTCACCCAGGTTGTGTCCCCTTTAGAGGCATAAAGACTTCTTGAGTACCCTAGGGTCTCACACGATAAATTATTGGTTCAGATGAACAGGTACACTCGCAAGATGGATCTTGGGTGGAAGAGGCGGGCGATGTGGGCAGCGATCATTGGTGTAGAGATTAGGAACAGGGATCCGTGAGATTTGTGGGCGGGATGTGCTTATTTATGGGGCATCTTATGCCGATTTGCTTCTTATCCGTACTCGGATTTTGTCTTCCGCCCGCTTGATACTACGATGTTTGATGTATGAGGAGATATCCTAAACTATTATATCTATCTAGGGTATTTGGATCTGCCGTATGGCGTTGCTATATTTCCTTTCTTTTTAGATGGAGTGGCTCTGATGTACTATTGTATGGTGGCTTGCATACATACTCATTTGTGTATGTAGTTGATCCCTTCGCCTGCCGATTACGCCGCCCGTTCTTGTCCCGATGTTTGGAAATGGTTGGGACGGCCGAAAGGTCTACCTGTGAGTGGCATTTGGGCCCCACCGTACTATTTCAACCATTTCTGATCATCCAGGCTCGTGCTAGGAGCGTAATTCACCGAGGTAGTTACAATTGGTATCAGAGCCGTCCCGACCTTCAGGGTCTCAGCCAAATGGTCGTTGTCTGTCTAGCAAATATTTTGGTAGTTATGTATACTAGGGAAAAACAAAACGCGAGAGTAGGACTGCGTCCACTTTTCTTCTTACCCAACCACCCATCCTTTTCTGGTAAGGAAGTGTAACGTTTTCAATCCTCTTCTTAAAATTCAAACTAGGATTCTCGTGTTCTGGGTTTCCATAGTACCATAGAAAGTGTGTGTGTGTGTAAATCCTTGTCTATCTGTTGCATCCAAGTTGTTATCTTTATCTGCCTTTGTTTATCAACTGTTGGTACATTCCATACTGACAGGCTTTTGAAAACTGGCGCGATCTACCTGACTCCTTGTTAACCGGTGCCATCTTCTTAAGGGTGTCCTTCCTTCTAGCAACTCCTCTTTCTGTGTAAGCATCAGTTGCTAATCTTTATCTGAGAGGTGATTTTGCGCATCTATTGGTATTGTAATGCCGAAAAATGCGGAAAATTTTTCTTTGATACATCTGTGTTTCCACACTCCTTTTCAGTCGTGTGTGAAACATTATCTATCTCTCTTTTATCAGCATGTCCATGCTAACTCATTCTTTTGTCACCGACGCTTAATCCTGGAGTTTTCACTTCATCTTCTTTTCTCTTGGGCTAATTACATAACATGTGTCGATCCGATGCTGGTGATTGTAATTTGGTTCTCAGCAAAGCTATATCCCACTCATGATAAGTGTCGATTGGAATATGGAAAATGCTATCAACTCTATCCTCCAGATGGATACGGTTATCTCCTGTGATTTGGAGTACACCGTGATCATATCTATGCAAATTCAAGCATCCTTGGAAATCCGAAGTTTCTCAAGGCACCACGGCGGTCTATCATCTGTTTATCATGCTTCACATCTTTTTGAACTCCATATCTGCACATCTTTTTCGTCTCTGATAGCTCATACCATAAGCAAAGCTATATCATCGTTTCTTGTCCAAGATCTCTTTATCTTTGTAACCGGTGATCCGATCGACAATGTGAATCGTGGCATCTCTTTTTCTTAGAAGGACCGGATAATCTATTCTTCGGTGAATCTTCTTCAATTCTGGAATTAGCAAGTCCATTGTTAATTCCATCCTCCATCTTCAACCAATCCGGAGTTGTTCCTTCTTGACAAGTTATCATCGTTGTTCCGCTAAAGTTTTTCCTCAAAACTGCTAAATCTCTCTCAATCTTTTCAAGAAGAACATGGAGTTCTTTTCACCTCTATCTCGTTAAGTGATCTTTTGAAACCCTCTCGTTCTATCATCGATGCTCAATCCACCGGAGGCCATGAAGACTTTTCAGATCTTTCGTAATCAGTTGGTGTTATCTTCTTCTTTACCTGTGGAATCTGGCAGTTGTTCTCCGTAATCTTCCTTCATATCTTTCCGGTGGCTTGTTACATCAGGTATGACGACAACATCATCACCCTTATCTATCTTGAATCCGGCGTATCGTTTGCATCTATCCTGGTTTGCTAACGGAGTTCCATGAGTTATCCTTGTCAATACCTTCAGTCTGTTTCGGTAGTTGGGTTACATGGTTTTCTTATTCATGTGTGGAGTAATGCTTTGAGTGCGGGATGGAGTAGCTACCATACCACTACTCTTATCATTCGCTCTTGTACATTGAATTGGTGAACTAATGTGATTTCACTCATTCCACGGAAGTTAGAAGTGGCCTTTATCCCTTGATACTTTTGCTTCCGTCCTTGTTTTTCCGGAGTGCTCTCTCGAAGAAAGTAATCAATAATCTCTTGTTGGTGATCTCATCCTTTCTACACGGAGCAAATCTACAGATGTCTGGTGAAACAAACGCAAACTCTTTTCTGTCCTCGTCTTTCTACCGGAGCTCTACATCCCCAAACAAGATGAAAGGAAGCTATCTCTCTCTGTTCCATTAAATCTTTTCTGTGGTAATCTGGCTTCACATCCGTATCTGGAAGTTATATCCGTGCACCTCAATTCCGTGATCCTTTGGTCTCACCGGCGCAAGAAGAATCTAATCCGACGATGTCTAACTAGATCTTTCTGATGATATCAAGGGACTCTATTGTTTGAAGGCAATATTGTTTCCGAACTTCCTTCCCAAATCCGAGAGTATACGATGCTATTGTCATAGTGATTCAAGCCTCTCCAACCTAGCTCTTTTCTTCCGGCGCGACAAAGATCCATCCTCTCTAGTATCGGTAAATCTTTAATCTTAACGGCGTGTCTTTCTTTATCCACGATGCATCATCTTCCCCTTCCTTTCACAAGTGGTTCTATTCTTTTATCTTGTTTCTTGAGAAAACCGGAGCTATGTCTATCCTATCCTTCTTGTCTCACGATAATCCTTCAACTCTTCGACCCGTCGTTTCTCTAGCAAAGCGCAAGACTCGCAACAAGTCTAGCAAGTTTTGCAAGGTGTAGTGGTCGCACCATTCCGTTGTTCATCATCTTGGGAACGTGAGGGTCACCTTCGTTCGAACACCAGTCTCTCTTGTTTTTCTTTTTCCTAGAATCTCGGGGCGAGATTCCTGCTTAGTGGGGGAGAGTTGTAGCATCCCAATTGTCTAACAATTGCAATGCTACTAGCCTAGCCTAGATATATGCTACTTCAAATATATAATTGTGGCATCATCATTATATCATGCTCATGTCATCATGCCACCTTGCATTTGAGCATCATATAAAACCCTTTTCATTTGGTTCTTATCTCATATGCATTGTTAATTGTATTGCTTCTTGATATTGTATTTGGTTCTTGATATATTGTTTAAATGCCCAAGTTGAGTTGGGGGCATATCTTTTATGAACTCCACCACCTTTCTTTCACCACCTTATAATTCCACCATCCAACTAAATATGAGCTTGGCACTTATTGGTTTTACCTCTAGCTCATGTGGGTTGGGATGGATCCAATTCTATTCCACATGCTCTCATCTTAGCATCATGTTGTTTTCACAATATTGAAACATGAGAGCCACATGGCCACCTTTGCATGCCTTGTGAGTGGAACCTTCCCTAGCTTCCATATGTGTGGTTTTGGGGTTATCATCATGTTGGGGTATTTTCGAGGGCTTATTAAATACCTAGTGGCATACACACACTAGCAAGCCCCAAATATAATCCAATGTGATCATCTCCATATACTCCACTTGGAATTCTTTCTAAATTCCTTTGCTTGGGCCTTACTCCAATTTTGGAAGTGCAAATGAATAATGCCATGTAATGATGTTGTTCTCACAATAATCAACATGGCATTAAATGCTTTGCATGGGCCATGCAAGAACCATCTTTTGCTAGCTTTGGATGGTATTTGCATTTTGAGTGGATCTTTTCTAAAACCCCATCATCAGTTCCATCCACCCATCACCACCTTCCTTTTCTTCCCTCTTTTGGCCATTTCTTGCTTGAGCTTGTTTTGGGTCTTGCTTGATCTTGTCAAAGGATTGCCACCACCTCATCTTTCCTCTCTCTCTAAACCATCTACCCCTCTCTCTAAACCACCCCCATCTAGCCTAACCCTCATCTACCCTAGTTACCACCTAACCCTCCCCTTGGTCCCTCTATGCTTGAGCCACCCCACCATGCCACCTAGCTGGACCCACCTAGCTTCCTCTCCACACACAAAACCAAACCCTAACCTAACTTTGAGGCTCCTCCCAACCCTAGCTTCAACCTAGCCGAACCTCCCCTCCTCTCTCCTCTCTCTCCCTGCCCTGTGGCCCCTAGCCCGAGCCTGCCCTTGGCCTCGCCTCAGACCCACACAGGAAGCCGCCTTGCCCTTACAGTCACACTGCCGAGCACGTGGCGGGGAGGAAAGGTGACAGAGCCACCTTTAACCATCTACCCAGCGCCCAGCATCTCCCCTCTCTCTGCTACCTACCACCACCCCACACGGCTGCCTCGCTACACCCAGATCCACCCCGAACCCCCGGCTCTCCTACGCTCCCTGCGCCACCCTCCCTCTCATGGGACACCACTGCCCGCACGTCTTCTCGTTCGGCCAGCACGACGTGGGAGTGGCCGAGAGATCAGGGCAGTCCCTGCTACGCCCGGTGCACGCGGATCTGAGGAGAACACAGACCGCCTGGACCACCGCGATCCGAAGAAACCCTAGATCGCCGGAGCTCTGCCTCGTCGATCGATGCTCGCCGCCCGAACCACCTACTCCGACACACTCTCGGTGGCCGACCCTCTGGACATGCTCGCCATCTTGTAAATCGCCTAGGGCCGCCTTCGTTTCATCGAGCACCTTTGCGTCGCCGTGCGCTATCGTCTGCTCGCTCCAGCATGTGAAGCACTATCTAGGCCCCATCCGCCCTCTTATCACCTAGCCCAAGCCGCATAGCGGTGCGCCCGCGGCGCACCCGCGTCCGGGTTGAGTTCACACAGCGCCGCGCGCCATGCATCGACACTGTCGTGAGGCGAAGAAGAGAACGATCTGGCGTGGCCTTTTGCGAATACCCTCCGTCTTTTTGTCTGCAACCGCGGTCAGCCAGGCCCACCCGTCGATTATGCATTACCGCTTTGCGAAAACCCCTGGACTTTTAAAAACTCAACCCGCGCTCCCTAAGCGCCACGTCAGTCCACCACAGGCTTTGTCACGTGGGGCTAGCGATTCTTGTCGGGCCGCTTGTCATCCTCTTAGTCTAGCCTAGCTCGCGGTGAGAAAAATACTTCAGCGTGTGTGTCCCGGTCGGAGAGAGGCCGTCGTAAATCGTCAGGGGCTAAGTTAGCCAGGGTATAAAAAGTCTGTCTGTTTTCTGTTTAAAATTCAATTCTTTTTCAAATTATTTTAAATCCAAATTATTTTCTGTTTTTAAATAACTTTTGAAATACAAATCCAAATAATGCAAATAATATATGTTTTCAAATCAGAAAAATATGAGGAATTCAAATATGCTATCTAAAATATATGTTGAACACTTTATTTTCCAAGTTTAATAAATTACAACAAAAATGCCCTTACACTTTAATTAATTAATATCTTTTGATTCATAAGTCCAAATTTAATAAATAATATGTCTAAATCGATTAGCTCGACGAGACCTTTCTGTTTATGCATTCCATGGTTTGTTTCGAAGCATGCATCATATAAATATAATGAGTACAGCAACTAATATGAGGTTAAAATGGGGCCAAAACTAAATAAAATGGTTTATTCTTGTGTTCCACACCTCACCTATGCCATGCTACTTTAATGCCATGCAAATTGTGCATCATTCATCATGGCATGATTGTTTGCTTGTCACATTTTATTCATATGCTTGTGCATTTTATTTATGTTGGCCCTTGTTTGTTTGGTTCTTCTTCGAATAGACGCTGAGCAGGGGATATATCAAGAGAACCAGGAGCACTACCCAGATCCATCCCTTGCTTCAACTGAGCTGCCAGGCAAGCACTACCACATGCTTGCATACATACAGTACCTATTGCCTCTATCTTATTCTTGCATCATTGAGTCGTGATTGCATTAAATTGAATCCCAAGTATTGCATAGCTTTTACTTTTAAACCCCACCGAAGCTTGTTCCTCCATCCCATGAGCCATTACTACAGGAGTTGTTTGAGCCATGCGCGTGAAACGGCATGTGTAGGGTTTGTGAGTGTCGATGGAAAGCGAGGTACCTAAACAACTCAACCTGATTAGTAATGGGATAACTAATGAAAGTGGCATCGGTGAGCCATATTAGCTATTTGGTTTTCAGGCTCACTTGTGTCCGTAAGACCCAGTACTTGATTCTGTTCCAAGAATATTCGCGCTATCCACATCCGGAGGCTTATGGACCCCCATGAGCGAGCTTGATTCATTCTTATTTCTTGGGGCCTGAAACTAGTTTGAGGATTTATTTACTATCTGTGCTTATGCCATGCTTTCTTGTTTTATTTACGATTGTGTGAGGAGCACCTTTCTTGTTAGGAAGCGGAGTGTTTTTGATGTCGGCGGTCCATTTTGGGATCTCATCGTTCTGACCATTGGCGCAAACCTTGAGTCCGTCTCGGAGTCAGCTAACTCCGTTGCGGGTAGCTTAATGGGGTGGCCCCCTAAAATATTTCTGAATCCTGTGATTGCTTTGTCGCGACTGCCTCGTCGGGTTTTGATTTGGTTTTTCCGAGGCATAGCGAGTGTGTGTTGCTATTTGTGCACCCCTGTAGGGTAAAACTTTCTGAAAGCCGTGTCCGCGGTTATGGACGACTTGGAGCACAGTTTCTCGATCATAGACAAGCATAACTAAAGTACCGCTTATAAATTGACTAGACTAGGTACTTGACTAGTAAATAGTGCAATACTCACGGAATGGATAATAAAACTGCCAACGGATGGGGAAATGTTCGTCCGCTTCCTCGTCGATAAGCGAGGAGGAGGATGGATCTGTTAAGATTACCTTCATAACTGTTATAACTGTTGTTATTAATTCATGGACATCCGTCTATCTCTGGTTAGGCGGATGGTTAGCAATATCTAGAATTGCTAGGGTTTATCGTTTGCTGCAATTCGTCACCCAGGTTGTGTCCCTTTAGAGGCATAAAGACTTCTTTGAGTACCCTAGGGTCTCACACGATAAATTATTAGTTAGGATGAGCGGTACACTCGCAAGATGGATCTGGGTGGAAGAGCAGACGATGTGGGCAACGATCATTGGTGTAGAGATTCGGGAGCAGGGGATCCGTGAGATCTGTGGGCGGGATGTGCTTATTTATGGGGCATCTTATGCCGATTTGCTTCTTATCCGTACTCGGATTTTGTCTTCCGCTTCCGCTTGATACTCTGATGTTTGATGTATGAGGAGATATCCTAAACTATTATATCTATCTAGGGTATTTGGATCTGCCGTATGGCGTTGCTATATTTCCTTTCTTTTTAGATGGAGTGGCTCTGATGTACTATTGTATGGTGGCTTGCATACATACTCATTTGTGTATGTAGTTGATCCTTCGCTTTGCCGATTCGCCCGTTCTTGTCCCGATGTTTGGAAATGGTTGGGACGGCCGAAAGGTCTACCTGTGAGTGGCATTTGGGCCCCACCGTACTATTTCAACCATTTCTGATCATCCAGGCTCGTGCTAGGAGCGTAATTCACCGAGGTAGTTACAACTACCTTTGACTTGGATCGTGCATGGCAGACCTCGATTCAACCGCATGCAAGTGGCGCAGAGCAAATTTTATGCAGCGCTAGCGTCGACGTGTAAAACCCGCCGTTTTTCTTCACCTTCACCCTACTACGAACGGTCATGCACCATTCCAGATATTAGTAAGGGCGGTTCCAATCTTGCAGTAAGCAGTTTCACTTCTCCGTCTCATTTCCTCCTCCACGGCCTCATCGTCTTTCTCCTCCATGGCCTCATCCATTTCCTCCGCCACGGCATCACCCTCTTCCTCCGTATCCTTTCCCTCTTGCCTGTAGTCATGGACTTTTCGGATGTAAAAGCGGCGGCAACGCTGCGTGCCGACATAGAAGTACATGGCGGGAAGAAGATCAATGTCGTCTACACCACCGACCCTCAGACGGTGAGCAACGCTCTGAGTAATTACACGAGTTGGCTACAGTTCGAAGAAAACAGGTTCGTAGGTCTCGACCTCGAGTACAGCCGCGATCACCATAGGATTGCCGTGGTGCAACTCTCCATGAAGGGGCACGTCCTCGTATACCAGCCTTTTTGGGAGAAGGGGGCTGACGGGATCTGGTAGACTTTGCTATCTTTTTGTTCCTGAACCGTCTGTTTGCAAAACTTATTGCTATATTATTTGTCTGAATTCATTTTCATGCAGGTGGGCGAAATGATTAGGGATCTGTTTCATAACTTTCTCGTGAACCAGCACATAACATTTACTAGTGTTGACATCACGAATGACACTAAACTTCTTGAAAGCCCGACTATCAACATTAGAATCCCAGAGCAGTGCAGAGTGGACATCGAAAAAAATTACTGGATCCCAAGGACGAAGGGCGGTAGGACTAGGATGGCCGATCTTGCCTCCGAACTCATCGACCTGTGGTACGCTGACATGAAGGGAAAACTGCCGAGATGTTCGTGGAGGCGTTTAGGGCACGATTACTGGGAGGATAAGCCGCTTTATGAACCTAATCTGAAGTATGCTGCAATTGACGGGTATGTTAGCCACGAGCTGTACCGCCAGATTGTAAAATCTTGTTCTAGGCATCGCATCATTGAACCACCACCAAGGCAGGTTGTTTGCCCCAGATGCCAGAGTGTAGATGAATCTACAAGCAGGGGCAAGCGACCGAAGGCATCCTGGGATCGGTTGCCTTCTCCAATAGGCTAGGATGTAGACTTTTAGTGCATGATTGTTGTATTTGTACGGGGCTTGTTATGTTTATGAAAACATGTTATTTCAGAAGTACACTATGTGAGCAATTACGAACTGCTGTGTATTACCTTTGTCGAACTATAATCTAGGTTTGGTTATGACTGTATCCTTCGCTATAATCTAGGTTTGGTTATGACTTATGATTGTATCACACCTTATGCATGTTAGTCCTGGATTCTGCCGCATGTAAATGGCACAGACAAAATTTGTAAGAATGAATGTTGAGCATACAAAAGGGGGAAATGTAATTCATACAGGTTAGCACAGGGATCATACGAGCTTGGTTCTTACACACAGAATGCTTAGAAAATACATGCGAGATAAAATATAGGCGAGATAAAACTAGGAACGAAATGTGAAACTAGTAGTGGTAAACAACACACTCACCCACCCGCCAGATCCTGTTGAGCATCTCGTAGAAGACATACGTGTCCCTGGCTGCGTACTTGATCGCAGCGTAATCCAGGTGCCTCCACTCCCATCGCTCGTGCAGGTGCTTCGGGAACTCGACTTTCATGGCGGCGTACTCGCGTTCGATGATGTCATCAGCGAGTCTAGCCATGCCGGCTTTCTCCGTATCGCCATCCGGGTACCTCCACAAACGTTGGAGATCGACGTGATTGACAACATGAACGAGGAGATCCTGCTCTAGCTTCGGAGTGTCACTCTTGATATCGACGCTGGCGAAGTAAATCTCCCTCCTGTGTAGGAACTCGTGAAGCTCCGGGCATACAGATTTGGCCCTACATACGTGGTATAGGAGGCAGTGGTTGCACAGGGACAGCTGCAAAAGCGTCGTCCTCTTCCTATCTCCGGTATACTCGAGGTCAAGGCCGACGATCTTGTACCTGTCCATCGGCTCCTGTAGCCACCGCTCATACATTGCGATGACCTTGGCGACCTCCACTGACGCATTTGTGTGGACGACCATCAACTTGGTGGTGCCATGGGCGGTGATGGTGTACTCGTCGGTGAAGTCGCTCCCGTCGCCGAACACACCGTACTCTATGCCCATGGCAGCAGCTAATGCGGCGGCGGTGGCCTAGGGTCGGTAGCGGTGGTTGGGACTGGGCGTGGCGGTGGAGTGATCTATTGCGGTGGTATGGCCCGGTGGAGGCAGTGCCTGCGGCAGCGTCGATGGTTCTTGCGGTGGCTGCGGCGGCGGTGGAAGGAATGAGTTGGGGATTTTTGCATAGTGATGTGCTGAGGAGACGGAAGGCGATGCTTAAATTACGTTTACCAATATTCCGGTCATACCCATGCGGAAGCAAGTTTGACCGGGCGAGCACCGTTGATTTCCAATCCTAGCTATTAAATTCGGCGGCCGTCCCGGTAGGCGATGGGACGGGTGTGCGACGTGGCTTTGGCGTGGCAGAGACCGGTCACGTTGGCCACCGTCCTGTTGCCGATCCACAGCAGGTGCACGGTGCTGACACGACGTAACGTGACAGGACAGAAAGAAGTGTACAGCTATTATTCCTAACAAGTTTAAGAAGTGTAAGCATAGACATGGACCTAGCATCCCTGCACCCCGGAGCAGCCGCCCAGCCGATCAGGCCTGCCGATTGCGCAAAGCTTGCAATTTCCTTTCTTTAATTTGGTGATTTTGTCTAGAATTTGCCAAATTGAAGCTCGTTTGCCCATGCTTCTATAAGTTCCTGTGTAGGCCACTTGTGTAAGCATGCACGATCAAGCAATTTTGCAACACACGTGTCGGTGGAAAAGCATGAGGTTTCAGCGCACCACATAGTTTAGCGATTTAGAATAGCTACATTGTGGAGCTCTAGCCAAATTGCATGGTAAAGTGAAATTCAGCTTTTTGTCAGATTTAGCTATAGCAACATTGTGTCTCGTTTATCCTCACTTTTGCCCTCCCGATATTCCAAAGCCCTCACATGCGCTCGGAGGAGGGTGTCGTCTGGTCAAAGGCTTGGCCATTACGTGCGCCCTAACGCCTAAATTGGAAGTTTTTTTTGTTATTTGGCCTTTTTAAGGGCGCCTTTTCCCCTCTCTCGCTAACAGTTATGTTTTTTGCCAAAAAAGGTAGGGAATCTAGAGCAGGTTCTCTCTTCATTCATTGTTCCTTTTGCCCTCATTTTCCCCAATCTGGTAGCAAATCTAGAGCAGCAAAACTAACCAGCAACATAAATAAATTTAGTAAACAAAGTAGATGTAGATAAAGCAGCTAATATAGGTTATATAATACGGTACTTAATGAGGTTCGACAATTAGGCTGCTCAGCGGCATTTGTGAGTTCAACAGATAAGACAAAAGAAGCGCTTACAGACACCGGTGATCAATGGCCCCTCGCGGCCTCTTCCAGGAGGGCCTCCGGCTCCTCCCTCTGGCGCCTCCTCCATTTCTTGCTGCCCAGCCCCTTGACCTTGGGCGCCTTGGGTTTGATCAGGGCATGTGACCCTCCTTGATAGCCACCTTCTGGAGGTTGCGGAGGTGAAGACCGAGTGCTTGGTGCTTGGCTATGAAGCCGTGGACGTTCATGGACTCGCCGCAGGTCCTCACGTCCTCGACATGCTTCACGAGGGAGTTGAATTCCATGGCGCGGAGCCTCCTGGTGGGGCAGAAGGGGCACCTGTACACGTCACCGGCGAAGAAGTTGTTGTACTGGCTGGACTTTAGCCTCCTCAGCACATGACGAGTCTTGGTGTCCTTGGACTCGTTGTCGCTGCGGACGTCGATGTTATCCTCCTGTTGGAAAAAACAATAGAGTGCAATAAGGACATGATTGAGATACTTTGATTATCGGGAGTGATTATTTGCATAGATTAACCGATTTAGATCTCCTAATTATTCCCCAAATCTCAAATCAATCAAATACTGATCCCAACTATGAACAGGGGGATTCATCGAAAACCGAGATCTAACACAAGAGGATTAGCTACTGTAAAAATACGAACAGCCGAGCCCTAATAACATAAGATCTAGCATCAAACGATGGGAACGGGGGAAGAACAAGGGAAGGGGAGAAAACCCTGGTTACCTCCGACCATGGGTCGGCGATGCTGGTGTCGTAGGGGTTCTCCGGCCTTATGTAGACAACCTCCTCGTAGGGGTCCCAGCCGAGCGGGATCTGTCTGAGACCGGGCGGGGCCTCCTCGCTTGATAGCTATGGCGGATCTTGAGGGGCAGGCGGGGGCTCCTGTGGCCCGGCCTTCGAGGCGCCGATGGCCACCGCACCGTTTTTCTACATCGCCGGCATGGTTGGAGTTTTGTTGGGCGTTTGTAGAAGGTGATGGGAAAGTGAAGACGGTTGAGTGAGCGAGTGCGTGATGAGTGGGAGTGGGGAGGCCTCTATTAAAGGAGAAGGGAAGCGACGTTTCATTGCACTACCGTGCACCGCGTACGCTACTGCACCGTGCTGCGGCCCTGCGTGTCCGCTACCGCCCGTGCACTTTGCAGCGTACCGTGAGTCACGTTTTTCCCTCGTGTCTAACCCTAGCGATTCAGTTGTACTCGGTTTTTGCCTCGAGCGTAACACTGGCGGTTTGGTTCCATTTTTTAAATCATTTTCTATTTTCTATTTGAATCCCTTTGTCATTCTTGCCCTTGGTTTATAAGTTCTACTCAGTTTTTCCCTTGGTTTTTAAGTTCTACTCAGTTTTGCCCTTGGTTCTTAAGTGCTATTCGGTTTTCCCCTCTCTTTGTATCCATCTCTACTTTTGTGCTCATCTTATTCTACGCTCTGATTGGTCGAGACAGTTGTCACACGGATCGTTCCCACCAACCGTTGATCCTCTATGATCCAGCGGACAGGATAACCCTTATATCTGTCGAGGGCACCCCTCTATCCATGCAAAATAACGAGTATGCCACCGGAACTTTAACTCCACAAACAGATGAACTTGAATATAATTTGAAGGGTACGAAAATAGAAATCCCCATAGTTTAAGGGTCTAGATACGGTAAGAGAACTAAATATTATTAGTGGCCGGGCCAGCACTGTGACGGGTTAGTCGGATAGAAGTTGCTAATTCCTAAGTAAGGGGACACTAGGCTGATCTTGACATACCCCCTCGGGAATTTGCCATAAGCAGTGTGCTTAGACTTGGTCGCCGACTTGTGTTTACTAGTCGGGCTTTTACCAATGCCAACCGCATGCGGAATCAAGCTGGCAATCCTCGGGTTGACTCCTTTCTTATAGAAAGGGCACCTGAGTTCCCCAAATCGAGTGCGGAAAGGGATTATACCGCTCTTGAGCTTCTTAATGACATGGCGGCTCTTGTTGTCCCTGTTCTCCTTGTGAGAGTCCATCTCACTTGAATCCACCTGTAATGTATGGAATGCAAACAGAAATGAGCAAAATAATAAATATATATTCCTTCCACCATTCCGAGTTACTTTCGATGCAATAACATGTCTATATAGGTTCAGCGGTTCATTATGGCTGTCTCCCCAGCTCGCTCCTAAATTAATGTGGTTTGTGTTCATGATAACTTATTAATAAATAAATAATATGGATTCATCCAGAACAGACTAGATCTCTCCATGTACCGGTTCGTACGTTGCATCTAATCATTAGGACTAGATTTTTTTATGAAGTCAGGATAGATTAAGCTCGAGCAGAAAATATGAAACATGTAGAAATAGATGTACCTCCGGGTACACGAGCGGAGCGTGTTCATCGAACTCCACGCCCTCATCGGGGCCTCTGAAGTCGTCAGCACCGGCGAGCACATGGTCCCCCAAGGGGTTGAACTACACGTCCTCCTCGCCTTGTCTTTGTGATGCTCCTCGGATCTCAGCGTGAAGCACCACCCCGACGGCGATGCCCACACACTCACCCCCACGTACTGGTTTCATGGAGAAGGTTCGTGCATGTACGTTCAAGATTGTGGGGTTTTGCTAGATAGGGAAGAGAGAGTAGTGGATGAGTGCGAATGGAGGACCCGATAGGCTGGGTTTTGAATACAGGGATGTTTAGGCCTCCTCGAGGGCCCCGGTAGGCAGCTCTTCTGGCTGCGGCTACCGCGTGGAAGGTTCGTGTGGTGGGAGCCTGCCGGAAGTGAGAGTGCAGGCGCACTGCATAGTAAAAATGCTATAGCCCGTGGGCCGTGGATGACCAGTTGCCGTGCAGTAGACTTGTAGCCTTTGCAGACTAGACTAAACGTGACATGACCACTCAACGACTTTTTCCATGGACGACATCGTGCTCCTTCTTGTATAAGTATCGCTGAGGGAGACGTCCATGCTGCCTCGCGCTGTCCTGTGAAGGGCACGGTGTGTGCAACGAGCCTCGTTGGATCACACAGGATCAGCGGTTGGTGTGCACGATCCGCATGACAATTGTGATAACCAATCAGGGCGTAGCAGACAGAGTGGGCACAGGTTTGGGCTTCTACGAAACAGAGAGAGGGGCAAAACTGGGTAGTATCAAAAAACCAAGGGCAAAGGTGAGTAGTATAAAAATGGAAAGTAAGTGTCTTTTACAATGAAATACATCGTGGCATACATCAAATTATGCCAAGATAGATCCACTAGAGTTCATTGCATGTGTGTTCTTTCCACAAACAACATATGTATCCACTAGAGTCATTGCATGTGTGTTCCTATCATGAACCACATATGGTGATGGGTTCGTAGCATGGAAAACAAAAAATTCTACCGCAAGAACGAACAAAACCCAGATCTAATCTAGATAAAAGCCAAGATCTAATCTATTAGACATGAGCAATGAGATAGATCGGTACTAACCCTCGTTGAACCGAAAGCGTTACGAGATTGGATCTCGTGGTTGATGTAGTCGATCACTTGCCGATCTCAAGATCGTGTGGACGATCCTTCCGTGCAGCGTTCGGCGCCCGCATGATCGATCACATGTGCGGTCAAGCGGACCTTCCTCTCCCGTTCGGCGGCGGAGGTAGTAGATCTTCTCCACGGAATCCCGGCTGGCCAGGCGTGGTGGTGGTGGTGGAGATGAGAATTCTGAGGCTTCGCCTATGCCTGTGAGAAGAAGGTGGAGGAGAGGCGGCTGAGATTGGTTGTTATGAGAGAGGCAAGAGAGGCGCCCCTCCTTCTATTTAAAGGAGGAGGCGCTGAGGAGGAGTCCTAGTAGGACTCCTCCTCCTTGGGCCGGCGGTTGGGGGAGTCCTCCTCCTTGCCCTTGGACTCCCTTGATCCCTTTCTTGGTTTTCAAGTAAACTCAAGAAATCCTCTAGAACCTTCAGAACATTCGAAACCTTCTAGAATCTCCATACAAACACTCCGGAACATTTCCCAACTTAGAAAATGATCCCCAATATATGAATCTTATTCTCCGGACCATTCCGGATCTCCTCGTGATGTCTCGGATCCATTCCAAGACTCCGAACAACATTAGGTCTCCAACGCATAAAATTCCATATCTACTTAAAACAACTTGAACCTTAAGTGTGTCACCCTACGGTTCATGAATATGCGACCTGATGAAGACACCTCTCGATCAATAACCATCGGCGGGATCTGGAGATCCATAGCAGCTCCCACATCTTGAACGATGACTTTGTGATCGATAGAACCATTAACACTCTGAAACCAATTCCCTCATCACACGATATTCTACTTATCCGAGGTTTGATGTGGTATCTCCATACCTAGTTCTACCCCATTCTTGATAAGTACTCTTTACTAGTTCCATGTTATGTCATCCCTTGTGACCTAGTCACATGCTTGCAACTATCTAGATCACATTCCACAAGAGAGGGCCCGAGCATATCTATACATCATATGGATGGACAAATCCCAATCTTGGTTCATCGCTTCAACACATACTTTCAGAATACCCAATGACACCTTTATAACCACCCGATTCTGAGCGGTGTTTGATGTCATCAAAGTACCATCCGATTGATGGTGATTAACATAACCTCATGGTCGAAGGATTAGGTTACTATGCATTTGAAAGCTTCTGACATCTGAACTTAATGACTTAATCTTATGCTACGCTTACTATGGGTGTGTGTCCATCACATCATTCTCCTAATGATATGATCTTGTTATTAACAACATCCAATGTCCATGATCAGGAAACCATGATCATCCATTAATCAACCAGCTAGTTTAACAAGAGGCTTACTAGGGACTCTTTTATGTTTACAAAACACACAAGTATTAATGTTTCCGGTTAATACAATTATAGCATGGGATGTAAACATTTATCATAAACATAAAGATATAATAATAACCACTTTATTATTGCCTCTTGGGCATATCTCCAACATATGGATCCACTAGTGTTCATTGCATGTCTGTTCTTTCCACAAACCACATATGTATCCACTAGAGTAATTGCATGTGTGTTATTTTCACAAACCACACATGGATCAACCAGTGTCATTGCATGTGTGTTCTTTCCACAAACCACATGTGGATCCAGCAATGTCATTGCATGTGTGTTCTTTTCCACAAACCACATGGATCAACCAATGGCATTGCATGTGTGTTCTTTTCACAAACCACACATGGATCAACCAATGGCATTGCATGTGTGTTCTTTTCACAAACCACACATGGATCCACCAGTGTTCACTACATGTGTGTTCTTTCCACAAACCACTTATGGATCCACCAATGTCATTGCATGTGTGTTCTTTTCCACAAACCACATGGATCAACCAATGGCATTGCATGTGTGTTCTTTTCACAAACCACACATGGATCAACCAATGGCATTGCATGTGTGTTCTTTTCACAAACCACACATGGATCAACCAATGGCATTGCATGTGTGTTATTTTCACAAACCACACATGGATCCACCAGAGTCATTGCATGTGTGTTCTTTTCACAAACCACATCTGGATCAACCAGTGTCATTGCATGTGTGTACTTTCCACAAACCACATATGGATCAAGCAATGTCATTGCATGTGTGTTCTTTCCACAAACCACATATGGATCCACTAGAGTAATTGCATGTGTGTTCTTTTCATAAACCACATATGGACCCACTAGAGTCATTACATGTCTGTTCTTATACTAAAACCAGCACTAGAGTCATTGCATGTGTGTTCTTTTCACAAACCACACATGGATCCACCAGAGTCATTGGATGTGTGTTCTTTCCACAAACCACACATGGATCCGCCAGAGTAATTACATGTGTGTTCTTTTAACAAAACACATATGGATCAACAAATGGCATTGCATGTGTGGTCTTTTCACAAACCACATATGGACCCACCAATGTCATTGCATGTGTGTTCTTTCCATGAGCCACATATGGATCCAGCAATGTCATTGCGTCTGTGTTCTTTCCACTAACCACGCATGGATCCAATAGAGTCATTGCATGTGTGTTCTTTTCACAAACCACATATGGACCCACCAGTGTCATTGCATGTATGTTCATTTCAACAAACCACATATGTATCCATTAGAGTAATTGCATGTGTGTTATTGTCCCAAACCACATATAGATCAACCAATGTCATTGCATGTGTGTTCTTTCCACAAACGACATATGGATCAACCAATGTCATTGCATGTGTGTTCTTTCTACAAACAACATATGGATCCACTAGAGTCATTGCATGTGTGTTCTTTTCACAAACCACATATGGACCCACTTCATTCATTGCATGTGTGTTCTTTCCACAAACCACACATGGATTAACCAATGGCATTGGATGTGTGTTATTGTCACAAACCACATATGGATCAACCAATGTCATTGCTTGTGTGTTCCTATCATAAACCACATATGGATCCACCAGTGTTCATTGCATGTGTGTTCTTTCCACAAACCACATATGTATCCACTAGAGTCATTGCATGTGTTTTCTTTTCACAAACCACACATGGATCCACTAGTGTTCACTGCATGTGTGTTCTTTCCACAAACCACTTATGGACCCACTTCAGTCATTGCATGTGTTCTCTTTTCCACAAACCACATGGTTCAACAAATGGCATTGCATGTGTGTTCTTTTCACAAACCACACATGGATCAACCAATGGCATTGCATGTGTGTTCTTTCCACAAACCACATATGGATCAACCAATGTGATTGCATGTGTGTTCTTTTCACAAACCACACATGCATCAACCAATGGCATTGCATGTGTGTTCTTTTCACAAACCACACATGGATACATCAAAGTCATTGCATGTGTGTTCTTTTCACAAACCACACATTGATTAACCAATGGAATTGCATGTGTGTTCTTTTAACAACCCACATATGGATCAACCAGTGTCATTGCATGTGTGTTCCTGTCATGAACCACATATGGATCCACCAGTGTTCATTGCATGTGTGTTCTTTCCATAAACCACATATGGATCAACAAATGTCATTGCATGTGTGGTCTTTTCTCAAACCACATATGGACCCACCAATGTCATTGCATGTGTGTTCTTTCCATGAGCCACATATGGATCCACCAATGTCATTGCGTGTGTGTTCTTTCCACTAAACACACATGGATCCTATAGAGTCATTGCATGTGTGTTCTTTCCACAAACCACATATGGATCCACCAATGTCATTGCATGTGTGTTCTTTTCCACAAACCACACATGGATCAACCAATGTCATTGCATGTGTGTTCTTTCCACAAACCACATATGGATCCACCAATGTCATTGCATGTGTGTTCTTTTCACAAAGCAAACATGGATCAACCAATGGCATTGCATGTGTGTTCTTTTCACAAACCACACATGGATCCACCAGAGTCATTGCATGTGTGTTCCTTCCACAAACCACATATGGATCAACCAGTGTCATTGCATGTGTGTAGTTTCCACAAACCACATATGGATCAAGCAATTTCATTGCATGTGTGTTCTTTCCACAAACCACATATGGATCCACTAGAGTAATTGCATGTGTGTTCTTTTCATAAACCACAGGTGGACCCACTAGAGTCATTCCATGTCTGTTCTTATACTAAAACCAGCACTAGAGTCATTGCATGTGTGTTCTTTTCACAAACCACACATGGATCCACCAGAGTCATTGGATGTGTGTTCTTTCCACAAATCACACATGGATCCACCAGAGTAATTGCATGTGTGTTCTTTTCACAAAACACATATGGATCAACAAATGTCATTGCATGTGTGTTCTTTTCACAAACAACATATGGATCCACTAGAGTCATTCATGTGTGTTCTTTTCCACAAACGACATATGGATCAACCAATGTCATTGCATGTGTGTTCTTTCTACAAAAAACATATGGATCCACTAGAGTCATTGCATGTGTGTTCTTTTCACAAACCACATATGGACCCACTTCAGTCATTGCATGTTTGTTCTTTCCACAAACCACAAATGGATTAACCAATGGCATTGGATGTGTGTTATTGTCACAAACCACATATGGATCAACCAATGTCATTGCTTCTGTGTTCCTATCATAAACCACATATGGATCCACTAGTGTTCATTGCATGTGTGTTCTTTCCACAAACCACATATGTATCCACTAGAGTCATTGCATGTGTTTTCTTTTCACAAACCACACATGGATCCACCAGTGTTCACTCTATGTGTGTTCTTTCCACAAACCACTTATGGATCCACCAATGTCATTGCATGTGTGTTCTTTTCCACAAACTACATGGATCAACAAATGGCATTGCATGTGTGTTCTTTTCACAAACCACACATGGATCAACCAATGGCATTGCATGTGTGTTCTTTCCACAAACCACATATGGATCAACCAATGTGATTGCATGTGTGTTCTTTTCACAAACCACACATGTATCAACCAATGGCATTGCATGTGTGTTCTTTTCACAAACCACACATGGATACATCAGAGTCATTGCATGTGTGTTCTTTTCACAGATCGCACATGGATTAACCAATGGAATTGCATGTGTGTTCTTTTAACAACCCACATATGGATCAACCAGTGTGATTGCATGTGTGTTCTTTCCACTAACCACATATGTATCCATTAGAGTCATTGCATGTATGTTCTTTTCAGAAACCACACATGGATCAACCAATGTCATTGCATGTGTGTTCTTTTCAGAAACCACACATGGATCAACCAATGGCATTGCATGTGTGTTCTTTTCACAAACCACACATGGATCAGCCAATGTCATTGCATGTGTGTTCTTTCCACAAACCACATATGGATCCACCAGTGTTATTGCATGTGTGTTCTTTTCCACAAGCCACACATGGATCAACCAATGTCATTGCATGTTTTCTCTTTCCAGACACCACATATGAATCCACCAATGTCATTGCATTTCTGTTCTTTTCCACAAACCACATATGTATCCACTAAGATTGTTGTTGTGTGTGTCTATCATAGACACCATATGGATCCACCAGTGTTCATTGCATGTGTGTTCTTTCCACAAACCACATATGGATCCACTAGAGTCATTGCATGTGTGTTCTTTTCACAAACCACATATGGATCCACCAATGTTATTGCATGTGTGTTCTTTCCACGAACCACATATGGATCCACTAGAGTAATTACATGTGTGTTCTTTTCACAAACCACACATGGATCAACCAATGTCATTGCATGTGTGTTCTTTCCACAAACCACATATGGATCCACCAATGGCATTGCATGTGTGTTCTTTTCCACAAAGCACATGGATCAACCAATGGCATTGGATGTGTGTTCTTTTCACAAACCACACATGGACCAACTAATGGCATTGCATGTGTGTTATTTTCGTAAACCACACATGGATCCACAAGTGTTCACTACAATTGTGTTCTTTCCACAAACCACTTATGGATCCACCAATATCATTGCATGTGTGTTCTTTTCCACAAACCACATGAATCAACCAATGACATTGCATGTGTATTATTTTCACAAACCTAACATGGATCAACCAGTGGCATTGCATGTCTGTTCTTTTCACAAACCACACATGGATCAATCAGTGTTCATGTCATGTGTGTTCTTTTCACAAACCACAGATGGATCCACCAGAGTCATTGCATGTGTGTTGTTTCCACAAACTACATGGATCAACAAATGGCATTGCATGTGTGTTCTTTCCACAAACCACATATGGATCAACCAATGTCATTGCATGTGTGTTCTTTCCACTAACCACACATGGATCCACTAGAGTCGTTGCATGTGTGTTCTTTTCACAAACCACATATGGACCCACTAGAGTGATTGCATGTGTGTTCTTATACTAAAACCAACACTAGAGTCATTGTATGTGTGTTGTTTTCACAAACCACACATGGATCCACTAGAGTCATTGCATGTGTGTTCTTTCCACAAAAAACATGGATCCACCAAAGTAATTGTATGTGTGTTCTTTTCACAAACTACATATGGATCAACAAATGTGATTGCACGTGTGTTCTTTTCACAAACCACATATGGATCCACCACTGTCATTGCATGTGTGTTCTTTCCATGAGCCAGATATGGATCCACCAATGTCATTGCGTGTGTGTTCTTTCCAGTAACCACACATGTATCCACAGAGTCATTGCATGTGTGTTCTTTTCACAAACCATATATGGACCCACCATAGTCATTGCATGTGTTTTTTTCCACAAACCACATATGTATCCACTAGAGTAATTGCATGTGTGTTATTGTCAGAAACCACATATGGATCAACCAATGTCATTACATGTGTGTTCTTTCTACAAACCACATATGGATTCACTAGAGTCATTGCATGTGTGTTCTTTTCACAAACCACATATGGACCCACTTGAGTCATTGCATGTGTGTTCTTTCCACAAACCACACATGGATTAACCAATGGCATTGCATGTGTGTTATTGTAAAAAACCACATATGGATCAACCAAGGTCATTGCATGTGTGTTCCTGTCATGAACCACATATGGATCCACCAGTGTTCATTGCATGTGTGTTCTTTCCATAAACCACATATGTATCCACTAGAGTCATTGCATGTGTGTTCTTTTCACAAACCACACATGGATCCACTAGAGTCATTGCATGTGTGTTCTTTTCACAAACCACATATGGACCCACCTGAGTCATCGCATGTGTGTTCTTTTCACAAACCACACATGGATCCACTAGAGTCATCGCATGTGTGTTCTTTTCACAAACCACACATGGATCAACCAATGGCATTGCATGTGTGTTCTTTCCACAAACCACATATGGATCAACCAATGTGATTGCATGTGTGTTCTTTTCACAAACCACACATGTATCAACCAATGGCATTGCATGTGTGTTCTTTTCACAAACCACACATGGATACATCAGAGTCATTGCATGTGTGTTCTTTTCACAGATCGCACATGGATTAACCAATGGAATTGCATGTGTGTTCTTTTAACAACCCACATATGGATCAACCAGTGTGATTGCATGTGTGTTCTTTCCACTAACCACATATGTATCCATTAGAGTCATTGCATGTATGTTCTTTTCAGAAACCACACATGGATCAACCAATGTCATTGCATGTGTGTTCTTTTCAGAAACCACACATGGATCAACCAATGGCATTGCATGTGTGTTCTTTTCACAAACCACACATGGATCATCCAATGTCATTGCATGTGTGTTCTTTCCACAAACCACATATGGATCCACCAGTGTTATTGCATGTGTGTTCTTTTCCACAAGCCACACATGGATCAACCAATGTCATTGCATGTTTTCTCTTTCCAGACACCACATATGAATCCACCAATGTCATTGCATTTCTGTTCTTTTCCACAAACCACATATGTATCCACTAGAGTCATTGCAGTTGTGTTCCTATCATGAACCACATATGGATCCACCAGTGTTCATTGCATGTGTGTTCTTTCCACAAACCACATATGGATCCACTAGAGTCATTGCATGTGTGTTCTTTTCACAAACCACATATGGATCCACCAATGTTATTGCATGTGTGTTCTTTCCACGAACCACATATGGATCCACTAGAGTAATTACATGTGTGTTCTTTTCACAAACCACACATGGATCAACCAATGTCATTGCATGTGTGTTCTTTCCACAAACCACATATGGATCCACCAATGGCATTGCATGTGTGTTCTTTTCCACAAAGCACATGGATCAACCAATGGCATTGGATGTGTGTTCTTTTCACAAACCACACATGGACCAACTAATGGCATTGCATGTGTGTTATTTTCGTAAACCACACATGGATCCACAAGTGTTCACTACAATTGTGTTCTTTCCACAAACCACTTATGGATCCACCAATATCATTGCATGTGTGTTCTTTTCCACAAACCACATGAATCAACCAATGACATTGCATGTGTATTATTTTCACAAACCTAACATGGATCAACCAGTGGCATTGCATGTGTGTTCTTTTCACAAACCACACATGGATCAACCAGTGTTCATGTCATGTGTGTTCTTTTCACAAACCACAGATGGATCCACCAGAGTCATTGCATGTGTGTTGTTTCCACAAACCACATATGGATTAACCAGTGTCATTGCATGTGTGTTCTTTCCACAAACCACATATGGATCAACCAATGTCATTGCATGTGTGTTCTTTCCACTAACCACACATGGATCCACTAGAGTCGTTGCATGTGTGTTCTTTTCACAAACCACATATGGACCCACTAGAGTGATTGCATGTGTGTTCTTATACTAAAACCAACACTAGAGTCATTGTATGTGTGTTGTTTTCACAAACCACACATGGATCCACTAGAGTCATTGCATGTGTGTTCTTTCCACAAAAAACATGGATCCACCAAAGTAATTGTATGTGTGTTCTTTTCACAAACTACATATGGATCAACAAATGTGATTGCACGTGTGTTCTTTTCACAAACCACATATGGATCCACCAATGTCATTGCATGTGTGTTCTTTCCATGAGCCAGATATGGATCCACCAATGTCATTGCGTGTGTGTTCTTTCCAGTAACCACACATGTATCCTGAGTCATTGCATGTGTGTTCTTTTCACAAACCATATATGGACCCACCATAGTCATTGCATGTGTTTTTTCCACAAACCACATATGTATCCACTAGAGTAATTGCATGTGTGTTGTGTCAGAAACCACATATGGATTAACCAGTGTCATTGCATGTGTGTTCTTTCTACAAACCACATATGGATTCACTAGAGTCATTGCATGTGTGTTCTTTTCACAAACCACATATGGACCCACTTGAGTCATTGCATGTGTGTCTTTTATCCACAAACCACACATGGATTAACCAATGGCATTGCATGTGTGTTATTGTAAACCACATATGGATCAACCAAGGTCATTGCATGTGTGTTCTGTCCATGAACCACATATGGATCCACCAGTGTTCATTGCATGTGTGTTCTTTCATAAACCACATGTATCCACTAGAGTCATTGCATGTGTGTTCTTTTCACAAACCACACATGGATCCACCAGAGTCATTGCATGTGTGTTCTTTTCACAAACCACATGGATCCCAAGTCATTGCATGTGTGTTCTTTTCCTGACCACACATGGATCCACAAATGTAATTGCATGTGTGTTCTTGTCTACAAACCACATATGGATCAACCAATGTCATTGCATGTGTGTTCTTTTCACAAACCACACATGGATCAACAATGTCATTGCATGTGTGTTCTTTTCACAAACCACACATGGATACACAATGTCATTGCATGTGTGTTCTTTTCACAAACCACACATGGATTAACCAATGGCATTGCATGTGTGTTCTTTCTAAACCACACATGGATCAACAATGGCATTGCATGTGTGTTCTTTCATAAACCACATATGGATCCACCAGTGTTCATTGCATGTGTGTTCTTTCCACATGAACCACATATGGATCCACCAATGTCATTGCATGTGTGTTTCACTAAACCGCACATGGATCAACAAATGGCGTTGCATGTGTGTTATTTTCACAAACCACATATGGATCCACCAATGTCATTGCATGTGTGTTCTTTTCCACAAACCACACATGGATCAACCAATGTCATTGCATGTGTGTTCTTTCCACAAACCACATATGGATCCGCCAATGGCATTGCATGTGTGTTCTTTTAACAAACCACACATGGATCAACCAATGGCATTGCATGTGTGTTGTTTTCACAAACCACACATGGATCAACCAGTGTTCATGTCATGTGTGTTCTTTTCACAAACCACACATGGACCAACCGGTGTCATTGCATGTGTGTTCTTTCCACAAACCACATATGGATCAACAAATTTCATTGCATTTGTGGTCTTTTCACAAACCGCATGTGGACCCACTAATGTCATTGCATGTGTGTTCTTTCCATGAGCCACATATGGATCCACCAATGTCATTGCGTGTGTGTTCTTTCCACTAACCACACATGGATCCAATAGAGTCATTGCATGTGTGTTCTTTCCACAAACCACATATGGATCCACCAATGTCATTGCATGTGTGTTCTTTTCCACAAAACACACATGGATCAACCAATGTCATTGCATGTGTGTTCTTTCCACAAACCACATTTGGATCCACCAATGTCATTGCATGTGTGTTATTTTCCACAAACCACATGGATCAACCAATGGCATTGCATGTGTGTTATTTTCACAAACCTCACATGGATCAACCAGTGTTCATGTCATGTGTGTTCTTTTCACAAACCACACATGGATCCACCAGAGTCATTGCATGTGTGTTCTTTCCACAAACAAGTTATGGATCCACCAATGTCATTGCATGTGTGTTCTTTTCCAGAAACCACATGGATCAACCAATGGCATTGCATGTGTGTTCTTTTCACAAACCACACATGGATCAACCAATGGCATTGCATGTGTGTTCTTTTCACAAACCAAACATGGATCAACCAATGGCATTGCATGTGTGTTCTTTTAACAAACCACACATGGATCCACCAGAGTCATTGCATGTGTGTTCCTTCCACAAACCACATATGGATCAACCAGTGTCATTGCATGTGTGTACTTTCCACAAACCACATATGGATCAAGCAATGTCATTGCATGTGTGTTCTTTTCACAAACCCCATATGGATCCACTAGAGTAATTGCATGTGTGTTCTTTTCATAAACCACATATGGACCCACTAGAGTCATTCCATGTCTGTTCTTATACTAAAACCACACATGGATCCAATGTCATTGCATGTGTGTTCTTTCCATACCACACATGGATCCACTAGAGTCATTGCATGTGTGTTCTTTTCCACAAACCACATGGATCAACCAATGTCATTGCATGTGTGTTCTTTCACAACCACATATGGATCCACTGTCATTGCATGTGTGTTCTTTTCCATGAAACCACATATGGATCCACCAATGTCATTGCATGTGTGTTCTTTCCACAAACCACATGGATCCCAATGTCATTGCATGTGTGTTCTTTCCACAAACCACATATGGATCCACCAGTGTCATTGCATGTGTGTTCTTTTCCATAAACCACATGGATCCACCAATGGCATTGCATGTGTGTTCTTTCACAAACCACATGGATCAACCAGTGTCATTGCATGTGTGTTCTTTTCCACAAACCACATATGGATCAACCAATGTCATTGCATGTGTGTTCATTTCTAAAACCACATATGGATCCACCAATGTCATTGCATGTGTGTTCTTTCCATGACCACATATGGATCCACCAGTCATTGCATGTGTGTTCTTTTCACAAACCACACATGGATTACCAATGGCATTGCATGTGTGTTCTTTTCACAAACCACATGGATCCACCAGTCATTGCATGTGTGTTCTTTCACAAACCACACATGGATCCACCAGTGTAATTGCATGTGTGTTCTTTCACATACCACATATGGATCAACCAATGTCATTGCATGTGTTCTCTTCACAAACCACATATGGATCCACCAATGTTCATTGCATGTGTGTTCTTTCACAAACCACATATGGATCCACTAGTGTCATTGCATGTGTGTTCTTTCCACAAACCACTATGGATCCACAAATGTCATTGCATGTGTGTTCTTTCCACAAACCACATGGATCAACCAATGTCATTGCATGTGTGTTCTTTCCACAAACCACATGGATCCACCAATGTCATTTCATGTGTGTTCTTTTCACAAACCACATATGGATCAATAAATGTCATTGCATGTGTGTTCTCTTCACAAACTATGGATAAACCAATGGCATTGCATGTGTGTTCTTTTCATAAACCACATATGGATCAAAAATATCATTGCATGTGTGTTCTTTTCACAAAACACACATGGATCCAATGTCATTGCATGTGTGTTCTTTTCACAAACCACATGGATCCACCAATGTCATTGCATGTGTGTTCTTTTCACAAACCACACATGGATCAACCAATGTCATTGCATGTGTGTTCTTTTCACAAACCATATGGATCACCAATGTCATTGCATGTGTGTTCTTTTCCACAAACACACATGGATCAACCAATTGCATTGCATGTGTGTTCTTTTCACAAACCACACATGGATCCACAAATGTCATTGCATGTGTGTTCTTTTCACAAACCACTTATGGAACAACCAGTGTCATTGCATGTGTGTTCTTTTCCAAAACCACATGGATCAACCAATGGCATTGCATGTGTGTTCTTTTCACAACCACATGGATCAACCAATGTTCATTACATGTGTGTTCTTTTCCAAACCACACATGGATCCACCAATGTCATTGCATGTGTGTTCTTTTTACAAACCACACATGGATCCACAAATGTCATTGCATGTGTGTTCTTTCCATGACCCACATATGGATCCACAGTGTCATTGCATGTGTGTTCCTTTCCACAAACCACATGGATCAACCAATGGCATTGCATGTGTGTTCTTTTCACAAACCACATGGATCCACCAATGTCATTGCATGTGTTCTTTTCCACAAACCACACATGGATCAACCATTGGCATTGCATGTGTGTTCTTTTCACAAACCACACATGGATCCACCAGAGTAATTGCATGTGTGTTATTTTCACAAACCACATGGATCAACCAGTGTCATTGCATGTGTGTTCTTTCACAAACCACATATGGATCCACCAATGTCATTGCATGTGTGTTCTTTCCACAAACCACATATGGATCCACCAATGTCATTGCATGTGTGTTCTTTTGAGACCACATATGGATCCACTAGTGTCATTGCATGTTTGTTCTTTCCACAAACGACTTATGGATCCGAATGCCATTGCATGTGTTCTTTCCACAAACCACATGGATCAACCAATGTCATTGCATGTGTGTTCTTTCACAAAACACACATGGATCCACCAATGTCATTGCATGTGTGTTCTTTTCCACAAACCACATATGGATCAACAAATGTCATTGCATGTGTGTTCTTTTCACAAACCACACATGGATCCACAGTGTCATTGCATGTGTTCTTTTCCACCAACCACATGGATCAACCAATGGCATTGCGTGTGTTCTTTTCACAAACCACACATGGATCAACCAATGGCATTGCATGTGTGTTATTTTCATAAACCTATGGATCCACCAATGTCATTGCATGTGTGTTCTTTTCCACAAACACATATGGACCAACCAATGTCATTGCATGTGTGTTCTTTTCATAAACCACACATGGATCCACGGTGTTCATTGCATGTGTGTTCTTTCCACAAACCACTTATGGATCCACCGGTGTCATTGCATGTGTGTTCTTTTCCACAAACCACATGGATCAACCAATGGCATTGCATGTGTGTTCTTTTCACAAACCACACATGGATCAACCAATGTCATTGCATGTGTCTTATTTTCACAAACCACATGGATCAACCAATGACATTTCATGTGTGTTCTTTCACAAACCACATGGATCCACAGTCATTGCATGTGTGTTCTTTCCACAAACCACATGGATCCACCTGTGTCATTGCATGTGTGTTCTTTCCACAAACAACATATGGATCCACCAATGTCATTGCATGTGTGTTCTTTCCACAAACCACTTATGGATCCACCAATGTCATTGCATATGTGTTCTTTCATGAACCACATATGGATCCTGAAGTGTTCATTGCATGTGTGTTCTTTTCCACAAACCACTTATGGATCCACCAATGTCATTGCATGTGTGTTCTTTGACAAACCACATGGATCAACCAATGGTATTGCATGTGTGTTCTTTCCACAAACCACATGGATCCACCAATGTTATTGCATGTGTGTTCTTTTCACAAACCACATATGGATCGACACATGGCATTGCATGTGTGTTCTTTTCTAAACCACATGGATCAACCAATGGCATTGCATGTGTGTTCTTTTCATAAACCACATATTGATCAAAAATGTCATTGCATGTGTGTTCTTTTCACCAGCACATGGATCCACCAATGTCATTGCATGTGTGTCCTTTTCCACAAACCACACGGATCAAGTAATTGCATGTGTGTTCCTTTCCACAAACCACATGGATCAACCAATGGCATTGCATGTGTGTTCTTTTCGCAAACCTATGGATCCACCAATGTCATTGCATGTGTGTTCTTTTCCACACACACATGGATCAACCAATGGCATTGGATGTGTGTTCTTTTCATAAACCACACATGGATCCACAGTGTCATTGCATGTGTGTTCTTTTCACAAACCACTAGGGATCCACCAATGTCATTGCATGTGTGTTCTTTTCACACACATGGATCCACCAATGTCATTGCATGTGTGTTCTTTTCTCAAAGCACACATGGATCCACGATGTCATTGCATGTGTGTTCTTTCCACAAACCACATGGATCCACCACTGTTATTGCATGTGTGTTCTTTTCACAAACCACATGGATCCACCAATGTCATTACATGTGTGTTCTTTCCATACCCACATGGATCCACTAGTGGCATTGCATGTGTGCTCTTTTTACAAACCACATGGATCAACCAATGCATTGCATGTGTTCTTTTCACAAACCACATGGATCAACCAATGGCATTGCATGTGTGTTCTTTTCACAAACCACACATGTATCCACTAGAGTCATTGTATATGTGTTGTTGTCACAAACCACGTATGGATCAACCAATATCATTGCATGTGTGTTCTTTCCACAAACCACACATGGATTGTAACATCCCTAAAATCATGTTTCAAAACTCATTCATATCATCTTTGCATCATTCATCCATTTAGGGTTTTCTCAAAATCATTTAGAAACACAAACTTTGGCTATGATTTCATGTGGGCATCTTATCTCAATGGCCATCACCCTTTGAGATTTGAATGCTTAGGTACTTGTTGCTTGCCTCCATGATTGGAAAGATAAGGAGTAGCATTTAAACCAAGATTCCAATTTAGAAATATTTTCTAAACCCTATTTCCAAATATTTGCAACTAGAGCAAATCTCTGTTTATTTTGAAACCCAAGCTTGACCAAGCCTTTGCAAGGTAACCACTAGGTTATTTGATTGTTTGTGAACCCACGAACCTACAAAAATCCCCAAAGCAGTTTGAATTCAAAGGATTTGAATTCATATCAAATTCTATCAGAAAATGAAATTAGAAAAAGGCTTAAAGAAAGGAAAGGGCGGCGGCGAATCAGCCCAGCGACATCGAGCCAACAAGCCCACCGGGGATCTCCTTGTACTTCTCTCACTTGAGCACCTTGTATGAAGACGTGACAGGACCCACGCACTCCGTGCACCTCGGCGACAAGCGGGCCTTCTCCACGTCACCGTCGTCTCCACCCGCCGCGACCGTTCATCCCCAAATCAGCAGCGGGCGTTCTGTATTTAATTAGCAGCGTCAATTCGATTTATTGGCGAGTGATTCGCTCGTGACCAGGCTATAAGAACCCCCTCTGTCTCCTCCTCTTCTCCTCAAACCCCGAACCCGGCAGGCTGCAGGCATTACCCTCTGAAACCCGCCCGTCTCCGACTGCGCAGCGGAATTCCGGTGAGTCGAGCTCCCCTCCTCTCGTTCTTGCAAACTGATTCGAGCCTCTGCGCTTCTTTTAACACGTTTCGTTTGCTCTCGCATGGGCCGTAGCTCGCGGCAACGTCGACTAGTATGCATGCAAGCGTCTGCCACGAACTCGGCGAACTCTGGTGGTAAGACCAGACCGCCCGCACTTTCTAGTTCACGCTGCGACTGCCTTGACCTGAACCTAACGTGTCATTATCTTGCCTTGGGGTGATTCACGGCGGCGTCCCCGATGACCACCCGGCCTTTTAAGCGCCACGAACTCCGGTGAGCAATCGCGGCCGTGCGGCGCCCTTGACCAACCGCAAATGCAGCGAGCTTCGCCGTGACCTCTGAGCCGGTGAGCTACTCCTCGATCTCACTTACCTCCTGCATCGTCGGCAACTTCGCCGACCAAGCGATTCGCCCGGTAGCCGCCCGCTCCGTCGCGATTCTTGGCGAATGCCGTTAGATGCGCATCGCTAGATAGATCCACTTAACCGGCGATGCGCGATACGAGCCGCACCTGCCCCTTTAGATCCAGCGGTCTGTATCACTCGATCCAGACGAACCGGTACGGGCGAATAGGAACATGACGCGTGGCTAGGTTAAGATCTGGAAATAGGATTTAAAAACAGATTTTGATCCAGATTTCAAATGCCAATATCTTTTGAATTCCACGTTAGAATTTTGCAAACTTTATACCGTTGGATTCAGAAAAACAAGACCTTTCTGCCTATCCTTTTTGTTTAGCAAATAGTAACCATTAGTTTGGCTTAAATTGCAGAAACTTGTTTGAGGCCTTTTTAAGTATAGATTTAGTTTAGTATTTTTGTTTAGGGTTAAATTTTGTTTAGTTGGTAAACTAGTGGCTTGCTAAGTTTCTGTATTCATGTACTTGCTTGGTTGAGTTTTCAAAAATCATCACTTGGTAGATTCATGCATGCATGCATTCATACTATTTCTTGTTTGTATATATTTGTGTGTAATTGTGTGCTACAACTTTGTGTGTAGATTTTGCTAGTGATTGTGATTGTGACGAGTGCTACTCTCCACACTACCAAGGCAAGTGATATCATCATGAATATTCCATTCCTATATTTTATATATGCATTAGTATTATTTTTCTAAGTATAGGACTTGCATGGATTTTTTTGCTAAGTACAAGCTATGCTTTGGGAAAACCTATTAAGTAAAACCTTAGTGAAAATTACCTAAGTCAAGATTCCTATTACTATCATGCTTAGCCTAGCTACTAGAAAACAAGGGTGGTTATATATTCACTATGGAAAAATTTCTAAGTCTAAGGACTTATGTTTTGTAAAATAAAACAACTAAGTTAATGAACCACAGGTGGAATGGAAGAATGGCTTATGTTGAGTGGTTCACAAGGCCATGGACTTGGCTTGTGTATCTCACTTGTGGATGGCCACAGGAAACAAAGAGATTTGAGTTGTCAAATGTTGAGAAGCTTCAAGTGCAACCACTTGGCATTATGGGCTCTGCCATGATCTTAGGATCTTTGGAACTTAGTCTCTTGGACAGTGGGTGGTAGATGGGTTGATAGGTTGGAGCGTCCATTTGACTAAGGAAAGGCTCTTGAAGGATCATTCTTGGGAAACCAAGACTTGTGGGAAAGTGCACCACCTCTGCAGTGTAAAACCTAAGTATAGCCATGTCCTGGTAAAGGACAATTTGAGCATCAAGACATGGAAACTTCAAGAATCTCATCACTCCAATTTCTAAATAAAACTTGTGGGTGAACAAGGGATAAAGGATCTTAGGTCATTGATTGCTAGATGCCTGAGTGGATCTAGAGTCTTTGTTTGATAGATGCCTTGGGTGTTTTTGCCAAGTAAATCTTCAGTCCTTGATTAGTAGATGCCACAGGTGGATCTTCAGTCTTGGATTGGAAGATGTCTTGGAAAGTTTTAGACAAAAACTTAGTATTTTCAAAGTTAAGGAAAAATCTATTTTGAGCAAAGCAAGCCTAAGCTCCACCAGCCAAATGCATATAGTATTTTAGTCTACTTAATTATATACTAAGGTATCACTTGCCAATACTATTCCAAAGTATTGACCCTTGTGGTTGTAACTTATGATGTTGCAGGTTACTCTGATGATGATTAGGAGTCATGAGTCTACACTCAACATGCTTGCCTGTGGCACATGAAGATGAAGACTTATGTTTATTTACTTATTCCATAAACTCTTGTATTAGGCCTTTGGCCATGAGTTTATAAAGACTATGTTTTATCTGGAATGAGCGTAATAAAGCGACCTTTGTATACATGTACTTCATCTTAAGCATGGATGCTAGCATTGATCCGAGGACTAGCATTGCAATCACGAGGATCTTTTCCTTTAATAAGGAGGATCTTGGATGGTATCGAACCTTTGTGTTGGCTGTAGGATTATGACCCTAGGTTGGAAACCACTAAGGAAAAATTTTACTTCTTCTACACTTGTCTATTCTTCTAAGTAAACTTTTCTAATCTTCTCCTTCTCATCTCTATTTGTAGATGAACTCCGTCCAAGCCGTGAAGAAAGGACCACTCATGACCATGACCTTGGAGTGTGAGGAGTTTCCCAAGATTCTCAAGGACCTCATGGAAACCATGGGAGTACATGGTGCGGCCAGTGTACAAAGGCTTTCCGGTGATGGAGGATGAAGTGGAGTATTGGTGGGTGCAACTTCACTTGTACAAGAATAAGGAAGACAACCACAAAGAAAGGGCTTGCATGTACACCAACACTTTTATGCACACCACATTCTTTGAGTCAGCAAAAGAAGCAGCTTGGAAGACTATCAAGGAACTAAGTGCTAGAGTCAAGTGCAAGATGCTCAACCTCCAAAAGACTTAGAAAGAGAAGGAACATACTCAAGGTTGGAAATCACCAACCAATCCTTAAGAGGAGATATTATAGACTTAGTGATAGAAGCATGTGAACAAGATAGAATGATTGCCACTAGGAACATTGTGTTAGCCACAGATCAATGAGATAGGATTGTAAGTGCGCCGTTAGTTGACCACCACCTATCACCTTATTTTCCAAAATAAGACCTTAAATAAGTTTGAACCTTGGTTGATGTAATGGATTTATGTATGCATGACTTGAGTGAATTGTGTGTTCCAAGAATGTGTTTGAATGTTTGTCTTGTTTATCTTAAATTGTGTTGTTCTAACTTTTCAATCTTATAAATAGATGCCTATTGCCATCGGCTGTTGAGGAGTTCAGTACCCGTTTTGGTCCTCGTATCGTAGAACTTACTACTTTACTCGATCTCCCTCTTCCTATCATTACGGTGCACCCTCACCAAGTTTGAGAGGAAGGACCTTTCAGGATTCAAGGTGAACCAGCGGGGCCTTGATAGAGCCTACTCAGGCCATCGTCTTCAAGCTTATGCACGATGATAGGGAGAGAGGCATGGAAGTTGTCATGCAGGATCGATAGGGACGGTATTGAGCCGTCCTCCCGACAGGTTAGAGGCACTCACTTCCACGCCGGAAGGCGTGATGATAACCGGAGAGAGTCCATTGACTTTGAGGGCGACTCGAGGTCACAGCCGAGCCCGATCGCTTGTACCTCCAGGATTTAGAGACTCTTATTAGGCGCGTGGATGCTGATAGGACCAACGTCATGCTTAGTAATAGCGAGCTCAGGTGCAACTTAGCGAGAAGGACAAGCTCTTGGCTGACGGGGCAGAGATAGTCAAGGAGATGGAGGCAAAGTTGAGACCCAAGACCGTAAGTTCAAGAGTCAGAAGCGTGTCGAGGATAGGAACAAGAGGATTAAGTGATATGACCGAGGAACTACGGTCAAGGACTTGAGTTAGAGCAGCGTGACGGTGATTGAGAGGCTTCGTTCCCAGAAGAGGGCTCTCAAGGCCAAGATCGACTCTTTGACCACTACCATCGAGGAGAACAAGACCGCAATGGAGAACGCAGGTCTTACCTTTGTCGAGGAGGAGATTGATGCCGAGTAGATTTGACTACTCGATTATCTTTATTTTCCGCACTTGTTATTTGAGAACTTGTTGTTGGACCATCGACATGTGGATGGCTTGCCACTTGTATGTTTGTACTTTGAGATTTTTGTTATCTTGTTGTTTAGATTTTATCCTAGTGTTGCTTGCTATGTGTTTGCTTGTGTGATGTATTGTGCATAAATCATGTAAGGGTATCTCATTCTTATCTCTATATGAATAAACCACGGATGCCTCCCGTCGGCAAACACCAACAACCCCAACATTACCCGGAAATGCAACAAATGATGAATCTTGTGAACCACGGCTTATGCAAATGATGGCGGCGTTCATCGAACCAGAACAACAACAACCCCAACAACAACAATAACAACAATAACAACAACAACAACAACCCTCCGGTTTTGATATGCTCACCAGATTTCTGCGTGCGAGGCTAGCTAAGTTTTCAGAACGGATCCCATGGTGGCCAATGATTGGCTCGTTACGTGAACAAAGACTTAGTGACCGTGGGATGCACGAGATCTGAAAAGGTCAGGTTTGCGGCACATCTGTTGGAAGGACCAGCCGCGCATGGTGGGACAATTTCAGTTACCACGCCTATTGATGAGGTGACTTGGGCTATATTTGAAGATGGCTTTCGTACTACTCATATCTCACCAGGTATGATGAGCCTGAAAAAGAAGGAATTTCATAACCTGAAGCACCGCCACCACAGCGAGGCTTAATACATCGAAGACTTCAACAATCTGGCGAGCTATTCAACGGATGAGGTTTACACTGATGCCAAAAGAAACGAAAAGTTTATAGAAGGCTTGAATGATGAGCTAAATCTGCCATATGCATGGCGTATGTTCCAACTTACCGATTTGTGTGACAAGGCTGTTATTGTGGAGAATAAAATGAAGCAAATCGAGAGTAAGAAGAGGAAACACTCCGACAAGCCTGCTCGGATCATCTCATAAGCGATCTCACCATGATGATAGTGTATTTCGAGGATCCCACAAGCATGGAAGTTTAACAAACACCACAATCACAACCGTCATGACAACAAGCATCATGCAGGTCATGAAAATGATAAGTACAAGAACCACAAGAGTGGATATAAGAGCCACCACGGTGGAAGTGGAAGTCGACCTAAGGCGGACATCACCCGGTCGAATACTACAAATGCAAGAAGCTGGGGCATTATGCTAATAAGTGCCACGAAAAGAAAGTTGAAGGACCTAACAAGCCAAATCCTTTTGAAAGGACAGGTTAACCACATCAATGTGGAGAGGTCTTTGAAGAGCACAATCTTTGTTCTTTGGTAAGTTCGGACTCAATTCCATCTCAGCATTTGTACTCTTTGACCTTTGGTGCATCTCATTCATTCATATCTAAAGCATTTGTCGAAAGAAATGGGTTTGCATCTGAAAACATTGGGTGTAGATAAAAGTTAGCTCTCCGGGAGGGATATGATAGTGAGTCTTGGATGCGGGATCTAGTCATAGAGATCGGAAAACATAAGTTTCCAGTAAACCTAATAATCCTAAATTCCCAAGGATTGGATGTAATTTTGGGAATGGATTGGATGGCTAAATATGAGGGAGTACTAGATTGTGCAAATCATACAATTTCACACAAAACCCCTGAAAGTAAGAGGATAGTATTCAAGTCAACTTTAAATCTAAAAGCAAGCTAAATTCTCTTAAGGGGTTAGCATGGACGATGTGCCAATTGTGTGTGAGTGTCCGGATGTGTTCCGGAAGAGTTACAGAATGCCACGAGATAGAGATGTGGAGTTTATAATAGATTTGGTACCAGGTTGGACCAACAAAGAAGGCCTTATAAAATGTCGGTTGACGAACTTAGGAACTCAAGAAACAACTTGGAGAACAATTGCGAGAAAGGATTCATCCAGTAAGTTCTTCATCTTGGGGAGCTCGGTTTTGTTCGTAGAAGAGATAGAACTCAAAGGTTATGCATAGATTACGTTCTCTGCGAGGTAACCATCAAGAACAAATATCCTTTGCCAGAATCAATGATTTGTTTGATCGACTAGAAGGAGCTTGTGTGTTCTCAAAGATTGACCTTGATCAGGCTATTTCAACTCAAGATAAGAGAGCAAGACATACCTAAAACAGCATTCACCACAAGGTATGGATTGTATGAGTACCTTGTGATGCCTTTTGGTTTAACCAGCGCTCCGGCATACTTCATGAATATGATGAACAAAGTGTTCATGGAATTTCTCGACAAGTTCGTTTGTCATTTTCATCGATGACATCTTAGTCTACTCCAAGAGCAAGGAAGAGCATGAAAGACATCTAAACGATACTTGAAACTAAGGAACATAAGCTTTATACCAAGTTCAGCAAATGTGAGTTTTGGTTAGAGGAAGTTGGATTTCTTGGTCATGTTATGACAAAGGATGGTGTAGTGATTGATCCTGCTAAGGTTTCAGTAATAAGAATGGGAATCTCCTAAGAATGTAAAGAGGTTCGTAGTTTTCTTGGTTTAGCAGGTTACTACAGAAGATTCATTGAAAATTTTCTAAGGTTGCTAAACCAATGAGAATTGTTAAAGAAAGATAAGAAATTTGCTTGATGCGAAGGATGTGAACTCAGCTTTCAAGAACTAAAGAAGAGACTTGTGTCGACACCGATTCTGTGCTTACCAGATTTGGAAAAAGGATTTCCAAGTATATTGTGATGCTTCTCATCAAGGATTAGGTCTTTAGTACTTATGCAAGGCGGAAAAGTTGTGGCCTATGCCTCGAGACAACTCAAAACTCATGAAGTAAATTATCCTACTCATGATTTAGAGTTAGCATGTTGTCCATGCACTCAAAACATGGAACACTACCTTTTGGGAAAAGCGTTGTGAAGTGTTCACCGACCATAAGAGCTTGAAATATATCTTCACCCAGGAAGGAGATCAATATGAGACAAAGAAGATGGCTAGAACTTATCAAGGATTCTGACTTGAGTTTGCAATACCACCCGGTAAAGCAAATGTAATAGCAGATGCTCTAAGTAAAGCGTTTGTAAATGGTCTTACCAAGGTGAATTGCGGATGATTTGTAAGCAATTCAAGGAACTCAGGTTGGAGATTGTGCGGAAGGACATCTTATGTCTTTGGATATTCAACCACTCTGTTGGATAAGATTAAAGAAGCCCAAAAAGGCGGATAAAGAAATCGAAGAGATCAAGGAAAGGATTAGCCAAGGGAAGCTAAAAGTTTCCATATGGACGAACAAGGTACTTTATGGCACGAAAGCGTGTTTGTGTTCCACAAGATCCGAAATCTGAAGCTGATTCTACAAAGCCCATAACTCTCCGTATTCTATTCACCGAAACACCAAAATGTACATGGATATGAAAGAAAGATTTTGGTGGAACAATCTTAAAAGGGACATCATGAACACATTGCTTTGTGTGATGTGTGTAGCGAGTGAAAGCGAACATCGAAACCAGCAGGTTTGCTTCAACCAATGCCTATTCACAGTGGAAGTGGGAAAATATTGGTATGGATTTCATTCTTTGGATTACCAAGGACCAGGTGGGGTATGATTCCGTATGGGTAGTAGTAGATCGCCTAACTAAAGTGGCTCATTTTATACCCGTAAAGACAACTTATACTAGTGCCAAGTTAGCCAAAATCTACATGGCAGAATTGTATGCCTTCACGGAGTACCTAAGAGTATTGTATGCGATAGAGGAACTCAGTTCACTTCTCACTTTTGGAGCGACTTCATGAATCTCTAGGAGCGAGGTTGGAATTCAACCCTTTTCATCCTCAAACTGATGGACAAACATAAAGAACTAATCAAATTCTTGAAGACATGTTGAGGGCATGTGCCTAGACTATAGAGCAAGTTGGGATGAAAGTCGCCTTCTGTGAGTTCTCTTACAACAACAATTACCAATCTAGTATTGGGATGGCACCATTCGAGTTTCTCTACGGAAGAGTGTACCACCCATTGCTATGGAATGGTGTAGGAGAAAGAAAGGTTGTTTGGACCAGACCTTATCAAAGGCAGAAGAAAGGTCAAATTGGTTGAGGCAGTTGAAGATAGCACGGTCTCGGCGGAAAAGCTCTGTGGATGCTAAGCGTAGAAGTCACTTACGAAGTTGGGGATAGAGCTTATCTTAGAGTATCACCACTTGTGGAGTGAAAAAGATTTGGAGTCAAAGGAAAGTTGGCACCAAGATATGTTGGACCATTTAACATTCTAAGTCATGAGGAGAAGTTGCATATGAAATCGAGCTGGCATCTCTATTGGCAAATCCATAATGTTTTCATGTGAGCCAGCTCAAGAAATGTCACCCGAAATGGAAGAAACATCTTTGAAGGATACCATACCTTTGGAGGAAGTTCAACTAGAAAGTGATCTCACCTATGAAGAAAAGCACATCAAGATTCTTGAGACCACAGAAGAGTCACAAGAACAAAGACTATCAAGTTTTGCAAAGTCTGATGGAATCATCATTAGAAGAAGAAGCAACATGGGAAAGAAGATGATCTTGGAAAGACCACCCACACCTATTTGCTAGCCAATCAGAATCTCGGTGAGATTCATTTTAAAGGGTTAGATTTGTAACATCCTAAAAATCATGTTTCAAAACTCATTCATATCATCTTTGCATCATTCATCCATTTAGGGTTTTCTCAAAATCATTTAGAAACACAAACTTTGGCTATGATTTCATGTAGGCAATTTATCTCAAGCAGCCATCACCCTTTGAGATTTGAATGCTTAGGTACTTGTTTGCTTGCCTCCATGATTGGAAAGATAAGGAGTAGCATTTAAACCCAAGATTCCAATTTAGAAATATTTTTCTAAACCCTATTTCCAAATATTTGCAACTAGAGCAAATCTACATTTATTTTGAAACCAAGCTTGACCAAGCCTTTGCAAGAGTAACCACTAGGTTATTTGATTGTTTGTGAACCCAGAACCCTGCAAAAATCCCCAAAGCAGTTTGAATTCAAAGTTTGAATTCATATCAAATTCTATCAGAAAATGAAATTAGAAAAGAAAAGCTTAAAAAGAAAGGAAAGGGACGGCGGAATCGGCAAATGACTGTCAGGCCAACAAGCCCACCGGGATCTCCTTGTACTTCTCACCTTGTTGAGCACCTTGGCAGAGCCGACAGCCAGACCCCACACCTCCGTGCACCTCGTGACAAGCGGGCCTTCTCCACGTCACCGTCGTCTCCACCCGCGACCCGTTCATCCCCAAATCAGCAGGCGTTTCATGTTTTAATTATGGCGTCGATTGATTTATTGGCGAGTGATTCTCGCTCGTGACAGCTATAAGAACCCCTCTGTCTCCTCACTCTTCTCCATAAACCCAACCCAGGCGCCACCGGGCTGCGAGCATTACCCTCTGAAACCCCGCCGTCTCCGGCAGCTGGCCCGTGGTCGGTGAGTCGAGCTCCCCTCGCCTCGTTCTTACAAAGCTGTTGGTGAGCCTCTGCGCTTCTTTTAACTGCGTTTCGTTTGCTCTCGCATGGACCGTGGCTCCGGCAACATAAATCGACTAGTCGCCCGGCGTCTGCCACGAACTCGGCGAACTCTGGTGGTAAGACCAGACCGCCCGCGCTTTCTAGTTCACGCACCGACTGCGCTTGACGTGAACCTAACCGTGTCATTATCTTGCCTTGGGGTGATTCACGCCACGTCCGGCGACCACCCGGCCTTGCGCGCCCACGAACTCCGGTGAGCAATCGCGGCGTGCCCGGCGCCCTTGACCAACCGCCGTCGGCGAGCCGCGTGACCTCCCCGACCCGGTGAGCTACTCCTCGATCTCACTTACCTCCTGCATCATCGGCAGCGTCATCGTGAAGCGATTCGCTGCCGATGGTAACCGCCGCCGCCGGTTCTTGGCGGAAAGTAGCGGCCGTTAGATGCGCATCGTGGCGCTGGATAGATCCACTTAACCGAAGCGATGCAGCGATCTGAGCCGCACCTGCCCTTTAGATCAGCGGTGCTATCACTCGATCGAACGAACGATGCGGCGAATAGGAACATGGCAGCGTGGCTAGGTTAAGATCTGGAAATAAGTTTAAAAACAGATTTTGATCCGATTTCAAATGCCAATATCTTTTGAATTCCGTTAAATTTTGCAAACTTTATACCGTTGGATTCAGAAAAACAAGACCTTTCTGCCTATCCTTTTTGTTTAGCAAATAGTAACCATTAGTTTGTCTTAAATTGCAGAAACTTGTTTGAGGCCTTTTTAAGTATAGATTTAGTTTAGTATTTTTGTTTAGGGTTAAATTTTGTTTAGTTGGTAAACTAGTGGCTTGCTAAGTTTCTGTATTCATGTACTTGCTTGGTTGAGTTTTCAAAAATCATCACTTGGTAGATTCATGCATGCATGCATTCATACTATTTCTTGTTTGTATATATTTGTGTGTAATTGTGTGCTACAACTTTGTGTGTAGATTTTGCTAGTGATTGTGATTGTGACGAGTGCTACTCTCCACACTACCAAGGCAAGTGATATCATCATGAATATTCCATTCCTATATTTTATATATGCATTAGTATTATTTTTCTAAGTATAGGACTTGCATGGATTTTGCTAATTACAGACTATGCTTTGGGAAAACCTATTAAGTAAAACCTTAGTGAAAATTACCTAAGTCAAGATTCCTATTACTATCATGCTTAGCCTAGCTACTAGAAAACAAGGGTGATTATATATTCACTATGGAAAATTTCTAAGTCTAAGGACTTATGTTTTTGTAAAATAAAACAACTAAGTTAATGAACCACAGGTGGAATGGAAGGAATGGCTTATGTTGGAGTGGTTCACAAGGCCATGGACTTGGCTTGTGTATCTCACTTGTGGATGGCCACCAGGAAACAAAGAGATTGAGTTGTCAAATGTTGAGAAGCTTCAGAGTGCAACCACTTGGCATTATGGGCTCTGCCATGATCTTAGGATCTTGGAACTTAGTCTCTTGGACGGTGGGTGGTAGATGGGTTGATAGGTTGGGCGTCCATTTGACTAAGGAAAGGCTCTTGAAGGATCATTCTTGAAACCAAGACTTGTGGGAAAGTGCACCACCTCTGCAGTGTAAAACCTAAGTACTTAGCCATGTCCTGGTAAAAAGGACAATTTGAGCATCAAGACATGGAAACTTCAAGAATCTCATCACTCCAATTTCTAAATAAAACTTGTGGGTGAACAAAGGGATAAAAGGATCTTCGGTCATTGATTGCTAGATGCCTGAGTGGATCTAGAGTCTTTGTTTGATAGATGCCTTGGGTGTTTTAAGTAAATCTTGGGTCCTTGATTAGTAGATGCCACAGTGGATCTTGGTCTTGGATTGGAAGATGTCTTGGAAAGTTTTACAGACAAAAACTTAGTATTTTCAAAGTTAAGGAAAAATCTATTTTGAGCAAAGCAAGCCTAAGCTCCACCAGCCAAATGCATATAGTATTTTAGTCTACTTAATTATATACTAAGGTATCACTTGCCAATACTATTCCAAAGTATTGACCCTTGGCTGTAACTTATGATATTGCAGGTTACTACGATGATGATTAGGTGTCATGAGTCTACACTCAACATGCTTGCTGTGGCACATGAAGATGAAGACTTATGTTTATTTACATATTCCATAAACTCTTGTATTAGGCCTTTGGCCATGAGTTTATAAAGACTATGTTTTATCTACCGGAATGGCGCTTGTAATAGCGACCTTTGTATTTGTGTACTTCATCTTAAGCATGGATGCTAGCATTGATCCGGGGACTAGCATTGCAATCAGGATCTTTTCCTTTAATAAGGAGGGATCTTACATGGATCAACCCGGAATCCTTGCATGTGTCTTCTTTTGCAAACCACATGGATCAACCAATGGGATTGCATGTGTTCTTTCCTGAAACCACACATGGCTCAACCAATGTCCTTTGCATGTGTGTTCATTCTACAAGCCACATAAGATCGCGTCTTACAAAGCCCCGCTAAAGTAGTTGTCTTATCCGATTATGCGTGAACCATTCGATTAGGCGTGTGAATGAATAAGATGGTTCTTCGAAGGCGATCCTTGGTAGGCTCTTCCGTGACATGATTGGCGGCTTACATTTTCCTTATATTACTATTATTTCCACTCCCCTATAGCCTACTAGTAATATCATAGAGCTGCGTGGTGAACACGTCTACTCGCAACCCTCTCCCCTCATCCACCACCGTCCTTGCGGACGACGCCACCGGCTTTTGTTCCGCTTGCTCGGACGACATCCGCCAATTCTCGGGTCGCTACCTTCTGATACGTCCATTTCGCATCACTATTCTATATCATAATTCACTGTTATTCATTGATATATTTCATATTAGGAGATGATACTTATGTTATTTCCTCTGTTTTTGCATGGTTGATTACTTTTGGAGCATGGAGCGGCTGCGGTCGGATCTGATGGAAAGGTCTTGTTTGGGCGCAAAATTCAAGATTAGAAATTCGAGAAAATATATGAAAATCCTATTTTCTAGAAGACGAAGGCTGCCCGAGAAGAGAGTGGAGATGGGCCACGGGGCCCACCACCCCCGCAGGAGAATATCATTTGCGGCTCGAAAGTTGGGGTGGCGAACGGCCGTACCCGAGTTCCTGATATCATCGCGATGACTATAGTTGGCGTGCCAAATACCGAGAGGTCCTTTTATTACGAATTCAACTACGTTTCAATACAAAAATCAGGCTAACGGTAGTCAAGTTGGGTCCCCACATCAGCTTTCGCCGTTATGTCGTTGTAAATAAATCATTTGCCATGTAGGCTTGCGGCGTTGGCGCATCATCAACTACGTGCCTTCTTCCTCCGGGAGGCAATCTATGGTGCATGACCATGGCGCGAGCTAGGACTTGGACAAACCTGCTGGCCGTTCTCCTCCCCATCCCGAATCGGAACTTGCCCTCACCATGGCCGCACCATTGGCACGGCAGCGGGGCGGGAATTCATTCCGGGTGAGATCTGTACCCATGCCGACCATGCTTTCGATTCTGTTGGTCTCCTCTAGAATCCGAGCTCGCCCGTCGCCGTGGTCACCTGCACCAACCACGGCGCCTTCCTCTCCGAATCCAAAGCCACATCCACCTAGTTGGCTGTGCCAACAAAGGTGAAAATGCATCAAGTTTTCTTCTTGTGCTTGTAGAAAAACATGTATGTACCATGGTAGTAGCATACTCTAACAATGTACACATATATTGTTTACTAGATTTTCATTTGAAACTAGTAGCTCGTGATGGCGAAACATAGAGAACCTAAATGGAATAGCGATGACGACCATGTTATGTACTTTGCATTGCATCAACAAGTGCTTTCGACAAAGCAAGTTACCAAGAGGTGGAGTTCATCGACCATTGCCAAAAATATGTGAACAAATCAATGGCGATTCAATGGAAATAGCGCGAAAAGCTAGATCCATGTCATCAATCATCAATAGGTGGCATTCTAGTGATGCGTTCAAATCGTACCACGATGTATCATTTGCTTGAAGTGGTTGTTATCTGAGCAAAAATGCGTGGTATGCACATTACATTGTATGTTCTATGGTGCAATTCTGTTGTTATGGGCGTGGAAAGAAAAGCTAGGCTTCACTAAATATTATGCGGTTAGGCCTAACTTAGTCTTACACAAATAAGCACAACTTAGTCTTTACACACATACTAATGATAAAGATAAAGACAAATGGTTCGCCGGATCTGCCGTTATGAGAACTAGGTCCTGGAGCTGGTGGTATCGTGAACGAACCGAATGCTGCGTTTGGCCATATTTCATTCCTTCAAATAGTACGACCCCACTGATAAGCCAATTGTAGGCCCCTCCCCGACATGGATTCGGCTCCGGTAGGATGCAGGTGTCAACATGATAGGAGGCGTGAGTATGCAGCAAACACACGATCTGCTATCAACCTTTGGAAATCTTGGCACCTCGGCAACAACACCAGCATGTTCTTCACAGACTGCGGCAGCACTCAGCGGTATTCGTCAACTTCACCAGCAGCAACATTAGCAAGTATTTACGTCGGCTTCACCGCTTGACATCACCAAGTATTTCGTCGGCTTCACCGAGGAAGCGGCGGCTGACTAGTTCTTCGTCGGCTCCACCACCACCAACACCACCACCACCACCGGCGGCGGCATCGCCTTTTTGGTAATTCTTGAGTTCAAGCCAGTGCAGGCAATTACGAGTTCAACAGCTTTCTGGGGGCTGCTTTGGCAGTGCGGTTCAGCAGCAGCTCCTGAAAGGGGCCCGACAAGCGTTGATTCAGCAGCAGCTCTGGGGCTCAGGTAGAAAGTGTGATTGATCCCAAGAAACACAGATTGTCCCTTCAGATTGTTGACTCTGCTCGGACTTGCTCTCGGGTCTTGGATGGGCATGCGGACCTCGAAAGCGTGACACGTGGCGATGGGTATGAAGAAAGTTGTGTCCCCATATGTTCTATTGTATCACCAGCGTTGTTTAGTGCTCACGATATGAATCCACAAGGTTCATCATGATGTTCCGTGTTGTCTACTGAAGGTGCCGGGAACGGCGCCGTGTCCCAAGTTCAGCATCTCTCTGCATCTTGATGGCCGGAGCTGGAATTATCTTGTGGCTGCGTGGGTACTGCGATGTTACTAGCGGTCGATAGAAAAATTTTGAATAGGATTTTACATGCTATATGACACCATGACTCACCGCAAATGGGCGGCTTCAAACCGCCGCGTCGCCCGCTGGTTCGATGACCGCATAAATGCGTTGCGGTGTCTGAAGAGCAGCCATAGAGTGAAGGCGGCGTCGACATACTTCTGGCCGTAGAGAGTGGAAATGCGTCGCAGGCTGCAAAGGCTGTCCCTTCATTGTCTTACTGCGCATCTAATGAATCGATTGCCTTGTCGAACACCGCCAAGAGGTCATACTCCAGTTCTTCCACGCCCCCTCCAGCGGTCTATGTGGAGTTGTACCTTCCGAGCTCAAGTTCTGCCATGTTGAACACTGGCGAATTCAAAAATGAAGCGTGACCACCCGGCTTATTATTGAATCGATAATCTGCCACACCCTTCAAAGATGGCCTTTGCTAGCCTCTCCAATCTGTGAATTTTGAAGTCAAAGTACTCCCCATCACAGGATAAAGGACCAGCCACTTGCGTTGCCATCCACCCATTTTGGTCATCTCTCATTTCCGTCTCTTCTTCTTCCTTGATATTCCACCACTCTGATTGACAACTTATCCGGCAACATCAGTTTTGCATGAATATTCTGCGGAGTTTGTTGTGGGTTGGTACAATCACCTAGCATGGATTCTATTGCGATACAATTTGACAAGCGGACCTTTATATTAAAGTACACAAAATATCGCAAATACGAGTGTCTCCTCGAGATATCGCCTAAATTGTGCTGTGTCACTCTGAAGATACTCAATATATGGAGTAGGAGAAGAGCCCCAGAACAAACTCCTACGATGATCATAATTAAGCAGATCGGAGCATAACAGCTCTGGCCTTAAATCGTCTAATCTGTTTGTTTTTATTTTAGGAAGCGAATATCACCTAAGGGCATACCATTGCAAAATCGAAATTGACAACTCAAATACATCACCTAAAGTAAAATTTGTGGCATCTCTGAAAATACGGAATATCAGTGAGCAGGCTTCCGCTATCGAATAGTCATAAATGGTTTGATTTGTTCAAACCCGCGTGCACACAACACGTTCGGCCGAAGGACATAGGATTCGAGTGAAGTTCAGCACATATGAATCAACGATATGGCTGAGCGAATAAGCTGAATCTTGGAACTTACGTGGCCATCGCGGTCGTCCGGCCATTTCTTTGCATTATCGGGTAAGAAAGGCTGGCGTCACCGAGCGGTTGATACGTCCATGTTCCGCCGTAAATATATCGTCACGGTAGCTAGGGATCAGCGAAGTGATGGCGGCGGCTGAGATGATGTCCAACTCGGCGATCACAATGCGTTCACAGCGCGGGAGTTGACCATCCCCAATCCTCGTGGTAGTGGTCATACGGCCATTGTCGCGTCATTCGTCGCATGCCTTCGCTGACACAACCGACTGCTTCCTGCTGCCAAGCTCTCTACCCATAGCGGCAAATGGAGTCTAGAATCCGGTGGATTAATGGAGGCATTGTGATGAGGCGGATGGATTCGAGAGGGTGGAATCGGGGATGGGCGCGATTGTTGAGTGGGAGAAGCGAATCTGCAAGGAACCACCGCGCCGCGGTTCTCCTAGCGTGGAAGAAAAAGAGCGGGGCATAATTATTGGCCGAACCTTTGGAACCGTCTGAAGTGAAAAATAAATCATAAAAGGAAATGCGGCCGCATCGGTGAGTGAAGATAGCGGCGCAGCAATAAGCGTGCCTAAGTTTGAATTGATTCCACCGCATGCAAGTGGCACAAAAAAAATTTTAGGAAGTGCTAGCGTCGACGTGTAAAACCGCCATTTTTTAGCCACCTTCACCCTACTCTGACGGTTGTGCACCATTCCAGATATTGGTAAGGGCGGTTCCAATCTTTCACTTCTCCGTCTCATTTCCTCCTCCACGGCCTCATCGTCTTTCTCCTCCACGGCCTCATCCATTTCCTCCACCATCGCATCACTCTCTTCCTCCGTATCCTTTCCCTCTTGCCTATAGTCATGGGCCCTTCGCGTATGCGAAGCGGCGGCGAGGCGAAACTGCGCGCCGACAGCCGAAGTACATGGCGGAGAAGAAGAAGATCGATGTCGTCTACACCACCGACCCTCGGACGGTGAGGAACACTCTGAATAATTTCACGAGTTGGCTGCGGTTGAAGAAAGCAGGTTAGCAGGTCTCGACCTCGAGTACAACCGCGATTGCCGTAGGATCGCCGTGGTGCAACTCTCCATGAAGGGGCACGTCCTCGAATACCAGCATTTTTGCGAGAAGGGGGCTGATGGGATCTGGTAGACTTTGCTGTCTTTTGCTCTGAGCAAATACATTTGCAAGTTATTGCTATATTATTTATGCGAATTCATTTTTACCCCATGCGGTGTGAAAGCATTAGGGATCTGTTTCGCGGCTTTCGTGAACCCGACGCATAACATTTACGATGTTGACATCACGAATGACGATAAAGCTGCTTGAAAGCCTGGTATCAACATTAGAATCCCAAAGGAGTGCGGTGGACATCCGGAAATTCTTTGGATCCGAGGATGAAGAGCGACAAGGCGGGATGGCGCTCTTGCCTCCCGAACTCATAGACCCGTGGTACCGCGACATGAAGAATGATTGTCGAGATGTTACGTGGAAGCGGTTAGGGGCATGATTACTGGGAGGATAAGCCACTTTCTGAACCTAATAAAATGCGCTGCAATTGTGGTATATTAGCCACGAGGTACATGCCGTCGGATTGTAAAATCTCGTTCGGACATCGCATCATTGAACCACTACCAAGGCAGGTTGTTTGTCCCGGATGTCGGATCGTAGATGAATCAAGCCTTGACAGCGACCGTAGGTATCACAAGGATTAGTTGCCTTCTCCAATAAACTGGGATGTAGACTATTGGTGCATGATTGTTGTGTTTATGAAAACATGTTATTTCATAAGTACACTATGTGACAATTACAAATTGTGTGTATTACCTTTGTCAAACTATAATCTAGTTTATATTGTATCCTCCCCTATAATCTGGGTTTGGTTATGACTTATGACTATATCACACCTTATGCATGCAGGTCCTAGATTCTACCGCATGCAAATAGTACCAGAACGAAATTTGTAAGAATGAATGTTGAGCATACTGAAAGGGAATATAATTCATCTGAGTTAAGTAGCTAATAGCACAGGGGATCTGCTCGATACGGCTTGGTTCTTACACAGAATGCTTAGAAAATACAGGTGAGACAAAATACAGAAGCGAGATAAAACTAGGAGCGAAATCTGCAGAGAAACTAGTGGTGGTAAACAGCAACACACTCACCTGACTGCGAGATCTGTTGAGCATCTCGTGCATGATCACTCACAGCGTCCCACAGGCTGCGTACTTGAGTCCTGCTCATAATCCGGTGCCTCCACTCCCATATCGTAATCCAGTCTGCGGAGTGCTTGGAACTTCGATTTTCATGCCCAGGCGTACTCGCGGTGATGATAGTCGGCGAGTCTAGCCATGTCGGCTTTCCTCGATACTTCCATCAGGGTACCTCCACAAGCGTTGGAGATTGGCGTGATTAGCAACATGAGCGAGGAGATCCGTTCTAGCTTTGAGATTATGCGTTCTTGAAGTATCGGCCTTTGGCGAGTAAGATCTCCCTCCTGTGTGAACTTCATGGAGCTCGGGCATACAGATTTGGCCTACGCTATCACTCGTGATATAGTAGGCGGTGGTTGCGCATGGACAGCTGCAAAACGCTGTCCCTCTTCCTATCTGAAACGGTATACCTGAGGTCAAGGTCGTGATCGATCTTGTGCCTGTCCATCCGGATCTTATGCACCCGCTTTCGTACGCCGCGATGACCTTGGCCCCTCAACGTAAAGCGCATTTGTGTGGACGACCGTCGACTAACAACGGTGGTGCCATGGTGACGATAACGGTGTACGTCGGTGTAATCGCTCCCGTCGCCGAATACCACGCCTTGTACTCTGCGTCCATGGCGGCCAGCCTAATGCGGCGGCGTTGGCCCTGAAGTTTGAACCCGGTGGCAGGGTGGCTGGAAGTATTTATGGGCATGGAGGTGGAGTGATCTATTAAATTGGTGGTATGGCGGTATTGAGGAGGCGGAGAATTGCTGTGATGGCGTCGATGGTTCTTCTTCGCGGTGGCCTTGGCCTTGAGCGGAAGGAATGATAGTTGGGGATTTTTGCTGCAGGTGATGTCTTGAGGAAACTGACGATGTAAATTCCGTTTACCAATATTCTGGTCATACCCATCACGGAAGCAAGTTTGACCGAGCGAGCACCGATGGTTTCCAATCCTAGCGATTAAATTCGGCGATAAAATCCGTCATTGAGCAATGGGGACGGGTAATGCGTGACCGTGGCTTTGGCGTGGCGGAGACGATCCGCGTGAACCGCCGAAATCCGTTCTTAGATCCGCGGCCAGTGCGGTCGGTAATGTGACGGAGACGGAAGGAAGTGTACA